>LR738710.1:143271021-143305366 GCA_902687465.1 Secale cereale
GAGTCACTACCTACTACTCGGCCAAAGCAATAAATAACAACGGAGAACATGCAAGAATTACTTATGAACTAAAATATAAAAGAGGTGAATCAAATATATTACTCAAGATCAATATGAACATAATCTCATAATCCATCGGATCCCAGCAAACTCAACATAGCAACAGCATAAGGATTACATAGGTGCCTCGATCATGTAGGGCAGCTCACGAGGACTAATTAGTGAAGCACAAGAACGGGAGGAGAACATCACATAGCTACTGGTCATGGACTCATGGTCCAAGGGAGACTACTCACGAGTCATCCGGGAGGCGTCCATGGTGGTGGAGAAGCTCCCGGTGGTGATCCTCCCCTCCGGCAGGGTGCCGGGAAGAGTTCTCCTGGTGCTCCCGATCTTGGAAGCGGCGGCGGCGGCGGAACAGAGATGGGATCGCGAAAAGAGTTTCTGTTCTGAGGGTTACGGAGGACCCTTTAAATATATGCCAAAGTAGGGCACCGGGGGAGCCTCGGGGGGCCCAGGCGCCCCCCCGGCGCGGCCCAGGGGGGGGCGCGCCCACAGGGCGCCTGGAGCCCCTGTGCCCCCCCCCCAGGCTGCCCTTCGGACGCAGTGTTGTTTCCGGATCGCTAATTTTTTATATAATTTTTCTGGATTTTTCTGGGCAGTTCTCGAAACGTGAAAACCTGAAATACAAAAACAGCCGAAAACAGAAACTGGCACTGGGGTGCACTGGATTAGTAAGTTAGTCCAAATATGATCAAAAGTGTATGGAAGTGTATGAATATCATAGCAATATCACCCAAAAGTGGCATGGAGCAAGCAGAAATTATAGATACGTTTTGGACGTATCACCGCTGTCCAGCGATCTACTCCTGGATCACTTTTGTACCTCCTTGCCAAACTCATGGCAAGGTACACAACAGGTTTGGTATGCAGCATGGCCTACTTTATAGAACCTATGGCCGAGGCATAGGAAATGACTTTCATTCTTTCTCTATCTTCAGTCGTGGTCGGGTTTTGAGTCTTACTCAACTTCATACCTTGCAACACAGGCAAGAACTCTTTCTTTGACTGTTCCATTTTGAACTACTTCAAAAACTTATCCAGGTATGTACTCATTGAAAAAACTTATCGATACGTCTCCAATGTATCTATATTTTTTTATTGTTCCATGCTATTATATATGATGTTTTGGATGTTTAATGGGCTTTATTATACACTTTTATATTATTTTTGGGACTAACCTATTAACCCAAAGGCCCAGTCCAGATTGCTGTTTTTTTTCCTATTTCAGGGTTTTACAGAAAAGGAATATCAAACAGAGTCCAAACAAAATGCAACCTTCGGGAGAGATATTTTTGGAGCGATACCTTCACGGGAGACTTGAGAACCACGGAATAGGACACACGTGGCGTCCACGAGGGTGGGGGGCGCGCCCCTGCCTCGTGGGCCCCATGTTGCTCCCCTGATGCCCTCATTCCTCCTATATATACCCATGTACCCTGAAAACATCGAAGCAACAGAGAAAACCCTAATTCCACCGCCGCAACCTTCTGTTCTTGTGAGATCCCATCTTGGGGTCTGTTCCGGAGCTCCACCGGAAGGGGGATCTTCCACAGACTGCTTCTACATAACCACCATCGCCTCACCATGAGTTGTGAGTAGTTTACCACAGACCTTCGGGTCCATAGTTAGTACCTAGATGGCTTCTTCTCTCTCTTTGGATCACAATAACAAGTTCTCCTCGGTCTTCGAGGAGATCTATTCGATGTAATCTTTTTGCGGTGTGTTTGTCGAGATCCGATGAATTGTGGGTTTATGATCAAGATTATCTATGAGAAATATTTGGTTCTTTTCTGAATTCTTTTATGTATAATTATGATATCCTTGCAAGTCTCTTCGAATTATCGGTTTGGTGTGGCCTACTAGATCTATTATTCTTGCAATGGGAGAAGTGCTTGGCTTTGGGTTCAATCTTGTGGTGTCCTTTCCCAGTGACAGTAGGGCAGCAAGGCACGTATTGTATTGTTGCCATCGAGGATAAAAAGATGGGGTTTATATCATATTGCTTGAGTTTATGCCTCTACATCATGTCATCTTGCTTAAAGCGTTACTCTGTTCTTATGAACTTAATACTCTACATGCATGCTGGATAGCGGTCGATGTGTGGAGTAATAGTAGTAGATGCAGAATCATTTCGGTCTACTTGTCTCGGACGTGATGCCTATATATAATGATCATGCCTAGATAGTCTCATAGTTATTCGCTTTTCTATCAATTGCTCGATAGTAATTCGTTCACCCACCGTAGAAATCTGCTATCATGAGAGAAGCCACTAGTGAAACCTATGCCCCCGGGGTCTATTCTCAACATATCAATCTACAATCTACTTTACTTTGTTGTTTTTACTTTCTGTTCTTATATCCAAAAATACCAAAAATATCAAACTATCATATCTATCAGATCTCACTTTCGCAAGTGACAGTAAAGGGATTGACAACCCCTTATCGCGTTGGCTGCGAAGTTCTTATTTGTTTGTGCAGGTGCGAGGGACTCGTGCGTGGTCTCCTACTAGATTGATACCTTGGTTCTCAAAAACTAAGGGAAATAATTACGCTACTGTGCTGCATCACCCTTCCTCTTCGAGGGAATACAACGCAAGCTCGAGAAGTAGCAAGAAGAATTTCTGGCGCCGTTGCCGGGGAGACTTACGCAAAAGTCATATACCAAGTACCTATCACAAACCCTTATCCTTCGCATTACATTTATTTGCCTCTCGTTTTCCTCTCCCCCACTTCACCCTTGATGTTTTATTCGCCCTTTTTCGTTTCCCTTTCTGTTTGCTTGTGTTGCTATGTGCCCTCTATTAGCTTGCATGTTCTCTTGCTAAATTATGGATCCTGGTCCACTTGCTAACCTTTTTAAGAGATCAAATTATGTTGAACCTATTTCTAGTGAGTTGGGTGCACTAGATTATCTTTATGAGGTTTTGCTTGAAATTTGTGAATCTGAAAATTGTGAGGAATTGTTAAAAGAAAAGTGATTCACGATAGTTCTTTAAATAAAAAGCATGATTGCAATGATGTTATTATGAATTCTATTAATGTCAATTGTGTTAATGATATGCAAAACTCTAAGCTTGGGGATGCTAGTATTGCTATGTCCACTACTTGTTGCAATGATCATGATTGGGGTGATGCTTCTTACGATCTTGAAAATTTACTTCAACCCCAAGATGAATGTGAGATTGATAATAATGTTTGCAATAATATTGAAAGTGGGTTTGGAAGAGTGTCAACTTTAGATCCCACATATTTGGAGTATGATCAATGTTATGAATTTTTTGATAAAAGTGGGTTTGGAGAGGTCATGACTTTAGTTAATGTTAATCCCACTATTTTGGAAGAGTGTCAACTTCGTCTGCATGTGGATCGTAAAGAAAATATGTTTTGTGATAGCTATATTGTTGAATTTTCTTATGATCCTACATGCAATTATTATGAGAGAGCAAAATATGGTTGTAGAAATTTTCATGTTACTAATTTACCTCTCGTTGTGTTGAGATTGATATTGTTTCTTTCTTCTTCCTTGCATATGCTTGATCTTGCTTGTTTTGCTAATTTGTTTTCCTATAAAATGCCTATGCATAGGAAGTATGTTAGACTTAGATGTGATTTTCACAAGCTATATGATGCTCTCTTTGTGCTTCAATTCTTATCTTTCATGTGAGCATCATTGAATTCCCGTGCCTAGCTAGGGGCATTAAACGATAGCGCTTGTTGGGAGGCAACCCAATTTTATGTTCTTTGTTTTTTCTTCTGTTTGGGAATAAATATTGCATCTAGCTTTTGTTTAGATGTGGCTTTGTATTTTAATTAGTGTTTGTGCCAAGTAGAACCTTTGGGAAGACTTGTGTGAAGTTTATATGATCTTGCTGTAAAAAACAGAAACGTTAGCGCTCACTAGAATAGTCACGAGATTTTACTGGAGAGTGCTATTTAGTTGATTCTTTTTTAAGAAGGTTGATAGACAAATTCCTCACGTTTACCAATTTATTTCAATTTTTTGGAGTTACAGAAGTATGCGAAAGTTACAGATTACTACAGATTGTTCTTGTTTTGACAGATTCTGTTTTTCGTGTGTTGTTTGGTTATTTTGATGAATCTATGAGTAGTATTGGAGGATATGAATCATAGAGAAGTTGGAATATAGTAGGTTTAACACCAATACAAACAAAGAATGAGTTAATTACAGTACCTCTGAGTGGTGGTTTGTTTTCTTGTACTAACGGAGCTCACAAGATTTTTGGCTAGGTTTTGTGTTGTGAAGTTTTCAAGTTTTGAGTATTGCTTTGATGGACTATGGAACAAAGAGTGGCAAGAGCCTAAGATTGGGTATGCCCAAGGAACCCCAAGGTAAAATTCAAGGACAACCAAAAGCCTAAGCTTGGGGATGCCCCGGGAAGGCATCCCCTCTTTCATCTTCATCTATCGGTAACTATACCCGGGACTATATTTTTATTCACCACATGATATGTGTTTTACTTGGAGCATCATGTATAATTTGAGTCTTTGCTTGTTAGTTTGCCACAATCATCCTTGCTGGACACACCCTTTTGAGAGAGATAAATATGGCCTAGAATTTGTTAGAACACTCTATGTGCTTCACTTATATCTTTTGAGCTAAATAGTTTTGCTCTAGTGCTTCACTTATATCTTTTAGAGCACGGTGGTGATTCTATTTTGTAGAAATTGTTGATCTCTCATACTTCACTTATATCCTATTGAGAGTCTATTAGAACAGCATGGTAATGTGCTTTGGTTATAAAACTAGTCCTAATATGATAGGCATCCAAGATAAATGTAGTAAAAACTTTCATACAAAGTGCATTGAATATAATGAAAAGTTTGATACTTGATGATTGTTTTGAGATATGAGGATAATGATATTAGAGTCATGCTAGTGGAGTTATTATGAATTTGAGAAATACTTGTGTTACAGTTTGTGATTCCCGTAGCATGCACGTATGGTGAACCGCTATGTGACGAAGTTAGAGCATGAGGTATTTGTAGAGTGTCATCCTTTGTGCGGAGGTCGGGGGCACGCGATGGTTAACTCCTACCAACCTCCCCCCTAGGAGCATGCGTTGATTGCTTTGTTTTGACGACTCGTAAATTTTTGCAATAAGTATATGAGTTCTTTATGACTAATGATGAGTCCACGGATTATACGCACTCTCACCCTTCCACCATTGCTAGCCTCTCTTGTACCGCGCAACTTTTGCCGGTACCATACACCCACTATATACCTTCCTCAAAACAGCGACCATATACCTTCCTCAAAACAGCCACCATATCTACCTCATGGCATTTCCATAGCCATTCCGAGATATATTTCCATGCAACTTTCCACTGTACTGTCATATGACACGCTTCATATTGTCATATTGCCATGCATGATCATGTAGTTGACATCGTATTTGTAGAAAAGCCACCATGCATAATTTTTCATACATGTCGCTCTTGATTCATTGCACATCCCGGTACACCGCCGGAGGCATTCATATAGAGTCATACCTTGTTCTAGTATCGAGTTGTAATATCCAGTTGTAAATCAATATAAGTGTGATGATCATCATTATTAGAGCATTGTCCCAAAGAAAAAAGAAGGAAAGGCCAAGAAAAAGAAAGGCCCAAAAAAGAAAAAAAAGAAAAAAGAAAATTAAAGAAAAAAAAAGAAAAAAAAAGAAAAGAAAAGGGACAATGCTACTATCTTTTTCCACACTTGAAGTAGCACCATGTTCTTCATGATAGAGAGTCTCATGTTTAGTCACTTTCATATACTAGTGGGAATTTTTATTATAGAACTTGGCTTGTATATTCCAATGATGGGCTTCCTCAAATGCCCTAGGTCTTCGTGAGCAAGCAAGTTGGATGCACACCCACTTAGTTTCTTTTGTTGAGCTTTCATACATTTTTAGCTCTAGTGCATCCGTTGCATGGCAATCCCTACTCACTCACACTGATATCTATTGATGGGCATCTCCATAGCCCGTTGATACGCCTAGTCGATGTGAGACTATCTTCCTCCTTTTTTCCTTCTCCACAACCACCACTCTATTCCACCCATAGTGCTATATCCATGGCTCACGCTCATGTATTGCGTGAAGTTGAAAGTTTTGAAAATTTTGAGTATGAAAACAAGTGCTTGGCTGAAACCAGGGTTGTGCATGATATGAATATTTTGTGTGATGAAGAGGGAGCATAGCCAGACTATATGATTTTGTAGGGATAACTTTCTTTGGCCATGTTATTTTGAGAAGACACGATTTCTTTGTTAGTATGCTTGAAGTATTATTATTTCTTATGTCAATATAGACTTTTGCAAGAGAAGAGACTTATGCAAGACTTAGAAGACTGAGATGAACAAGTTCAAATCAATCTGGGTCCTAATGTCAGGGATATTACTAGCAGGTATAAACCGGCCAGGAAGGTCCGGATTACACTGAAATATTTGTGTTATCACAAGCCCAGTATAATATGTACAAAAGGTTACAGCCCGTAGAGGTTTGGGGCCCATGTGTAAAGCCTACGGTTTGTAAACCGTCATATCATGTAGCTTGGGATGTAAGATAGAAAGAGTAGAGACCGAGGCGGACGCGTTTATGAGCCGGCCTCGGGACTCTGTAAACCGGACCGGGCGTCGCCTCCTATATAAAGGGACGACCCAGCGACGGTTCAAGGACGAGAAACAACAGCTCGAGACACAGGCAAGCGATTCGCTCCCTGTTCATCGACGCCCAAGCAATACCACACCAAACTAGACGTAGGCTTTTACCTTCATCGAAGGGGCCGAACTAGTATAAACCCTCTATGTCCTTTGTGTGCTTTTAACCTCTTCAAGCTAACCCGCGCGATGGCCTCACACCTAAGTCCTCTAAACCGGACATCTGCCGTGCTAATTCCACGATAATCACCGTTATGCATACTAATTATTCACGGCAAGGGTTTTACCTCATGCACTCATGGGTATGATCATATCACCACATATAAAATAATATGAATGCTTTCATATCATTGCAATCGTGTCAACAACAACCACATGCATTAGGCCAGGGTTCAAAAGTGCTTGCCTTCAAGTAGAGGGGAGGAGAAATGCATTCCAAAACTTTTGGAAGTTTTCTCCCTCTTCAAAATCCTAATTGAAAGAATACGAAATCAATGCATAGACTCAAAACAGCACAAAAAAGTTGTCTGGAAAATTTTCAAATAAATATGAAAATAAACTAGGCAATATTTGGGAAACAATAGAAAAAGAATCAAGTTATTTGGATTTATATTTAAAAAGATACAGCCAGTCAAAGTTTAGTCAAATCTGTTTTTAGAATAAAACAGAAATAGGAAAACGTTTCGACTAGAATACGCTTTCGGAGTAGGGGAGACGTACTCGGGGTTTTGCACCTCCACTTATGCCCGCGTGGACCGGCGCTGGGTCACTGACAGAGGGCCCAGGGGGCCCACTGGTCAGGTTTGACCAGTCGCCCCCGCCTCCTTCTTCCTCTGGCCGAACCGAGGCGGGGCTCCGGCGATCAACGGCGGCTCCTCAAGGGCATCTGATGGCAGGGATGGATCCGCCAGATTGGGGCGGTCCTACCGGTGGTCGAGGGGGCGACGGGGGTGGAGGAAATCACCGTCGACGAGTTTCGCGGCGGACGGCGGCCTCGGGAGGAATTGGGGCTTCGCGCTACGGTGGTTCCCGAGCTGGTTTGAGGTGATGGGTGTCTCCGCAGGGTCATGGGGAGTTGAACGGTGGCGCTGGATGGACGGGCGGGGCTCGGGTTGCGACGGAATGGACCGGAGGGCGGCGGCGGCTGTACTCGCCGGAGATGGGAAAGAAGACCTCCCCTGGTTGATTGGCTGCTACGGGGGTGCTCTGCGGGGTGGCTAGTGGTCGCCTGAAGTTGCGGAGAGGCTCGGGGCATCCTTAAATAGGTGATCGACGTCGGTTCCGACGATGGCCGCGGATAAGGACGCCGGCGACCGTCATTCTGTAGCAAGGGCGACGTTGCGGCGACGTGCGCTAGGGGACGAGCTTGCGGAGGATCTGGAGCTGCTCCAGGGGGCAGGTGGCGAGCGCTGGTGGCTCGGGCGGCGCTGTCCGGGGCAGGAGTTGTTGTGGCCGGCCGCTAGCTGCCACGGCCGACCTGACGGCGGCACTGTGGGGCTCTAGTGGCGTCTCTGCGGTGGGGGAGAGGTCAGGCGTGCTGGCTGTGCGAGGGTAGTGTCCAGAACGGGCGCGGGGTGTCGGCAGAGGGACGCAGCGGCTCGGTGCGTGCGCGTGCAAAACGTGCGCTCTGGGCGCGCCCAAAGCACGCACGTGAGCTGTTCGACGAAATGCCAGAGCATGCCACAGAGCTTGGATGAGGTTGGAAATTAGCAGGTCTAGGTTAGAGGCTTAAGGGAGATTAGTGGACATGTCAGTATGCATGGAGGGGCAAGGTCATAGTGCAAAGCAAAGATCATGCCAAAACTGGCCATGCACACCAGGTGTTCGACAAAATGCTAGAGAAAACTAGGCAACTCTTGGGGTGGCCAAATCTTCCAGATTGGGGTCTCTCTAGGTGATACAGATGGTGGCAAAGTTAGTTTGCTAAAAGCAAAAACTTGCCAGTTCAAGCTGGTGAGAAAACTGATTCTGGACAGAAAGAAAATGGCACCAATGCATGCACTCAAAATCCTCCAATGGGTCCACTCTCCTGGACTTAAGGTTCTTGCAGGATGGCCTACAAGTAGGAAAAGGAATCACAGCTAGAAGGGGAAGTTAAATGGTGGTTGCTGTACAAAACACCATGCTGGACCAGAATGAAAATGAGGTTGATTCACTCAAATATTCCAAAGGACAACTCTGGGTTTTTGCATAAAGTTGGATAATATACTCCTATGAACATCCCATAATTTTGGTGGAAGCTCTAAAGAAATATTTAAAGGGGTTGTAGTGCAAAATTGCCCATCGGACCAGATTTGAAATCTGGTGTGGAGCTCAAAATATTAAATTAAATAAATATATTCTTGCATAAAAGTGATCTAACAACATCACATGACATCTCCATTTTTTGGTGGAAATATTAAATAAATTTATCAAGTGGTTGTAGTTCAAATGGGGCCCTAAAACTAAGGGAAACCATTTTTAGAGAGAAGAAGATTAGGGAGACAATTATATAATTAATTCCACTGATAACAGAAAAGTTTAATTGAGAGAATATGAGAGTCTAACAATAATTGGAACTTGTGGTAAAAACTCCATAATAAAAGGAAAAGAATGGTCCTGAAATCTAAAGGAACATCCAGCAAATGAAAATTTTAATTTCCTGGCAAAAAAATTAATTTATAAAACATGGTTAAATTTTTGGGGTGTTACACTCTCGCTCGGTCAGCACGGTGCTGGTGGTCGAGCGACCAGAGAAGGTCAAGATCCAAGCCGTCCAGCATCCCGTCTACTACCTGAGCGAGGTGCTCTCCGCCTCCAAACATAACTACCCGCATTACCAGAAGATGTGTTATGGCGTGTACTTCACCGCCAAGAAGTTGAAGCAGTACTTCCAAGAGCATGAGGCCATCGTGGTCAGCATGACCTGCCTGGGCGAGATCATCGGGTGTCGTGACGCCTCTGGCTGGGTCGCCAAGTGGGCGCTCGAGTTAGCCGGCCACACCATCCTCTACGAGCCCTGCACCACGATCAAGTCCCAAGCTTTGGCCGACTTCCTTGTCGACTGGACCGAGACCCAGCACCTGCTGCCCCCGCCGGACTCGATGCACTGGCGCATGCATTTCGACGACTCGAAGATACGTCTTGGCTTGGGAGCGGAATTGTGTTGTCCTCCCCCGAAGGGCGACTGACTCAAGTACGCGCTCCGGATCCACTTCACTTCCTCCAACAATGTCGCCGAATACAAGGCCCCTGTGCATGGCCTCCGGCTGGGCAAGGAACTCGGCATCCAACGAATCATGTGCTTCGGCGATTCGGACCTAGTGGTGCAGTAGTGCTCCGATGAGTGGGACGCCCGCGACCCCAACATGGCAAGCTACCGCTTCCTCGTTCAGAAGCTGTCCGGATTCTCCACGGGCTGCGAATTCCTCCACGTCCCCCGGGCGGAGAACGAGGCGGCCGACGTGCTCGCCAAAATTGCCTCATCTCGACAGTCCATTCCGTCCGGCGTCTCCCTCGAGCACCTGCGCAAGCCGTCCATCAAACTGTCTCCGGACTCCGAGTCCATCTACGTCCCGGACAACCCGACCGCGCCTCAACCCGGCCCGGGGACTGCTGAGCCCGGCTCGGGGACTGCTGAGTCCGGCCTGGGGACTGCCAAATCCGGCCCGGGGACTGCAACCCATAATCCGGCCGCTCCCACTCCCGACCCGGGGACTGCTGGACCCGGCTCGGGGGCTGGTACCCTTCAACGTGCCATGGAGGCCATTCTCGTTGTAGTAACGGCACCATCATGGGAGGGCCCCTTCATCATCAGCAAGGCCTTATGCGACCGCAACGCTTACTACCTCATCGACGCCCGCAAGACGAACAAGTGCAAGAGGGACACAGCCGGAGAAGAAACAACCCCGCCCTGGAACGCAGAACTCCTCCGTCCGTTTTACAGTTAGCCGCGTACGTGTATGTATCGCTACCTTTCATACTCAGTTAAAAACTATGGGGTCCCCGAACGACGCTCGGGGGCCGCCCTTTCCGACCAAGTTATTGTGTCTCCAGCATTTTATGCTTTACCCATCTCTTCGTCAAAACCCGGCCACCGGACCGACTCGCTCGACCCGGGGACTCGGGGGCTGGCCATCTCGGCTACTACCCGCCACCTTAACTTAGCGATTCCTGAAGCTTTGGGATTGCCGCGGCCTCCCGCTCTGCCCTAGGCCACAGAACCGGCTTCGACTGTCGTTCGGCGAGCATGCAAAGGCCAGAGAACCAGCATGACACGAACACTAAGCCAAGGACCGCCGGGTCGCCCAACCTGGCCACGCCATGAACAGTTAAGTCACCGCACAGCGGGCTGCTCGCCAACCGGCTTCGCCGGATCGCTGCCAGCCGGCCCAACGGGTGTTTCGCTCACGCTCAACATTTCGATAGCTCAAGTATTGCGCGTTTCTCTCAAAGGACGAACCCCTTGTCACGGACCGGAGCCTCGGCTGTCAGACTCGCGGGGGGGGGGAACCCGAGGGGGGGAAAGTGCAGGAAAACGGCTCGACAAACGAAAAGCAAAGGTGCAAACATCCACGAATCTCACAACACGGTGCCGGATTGATCGATCCGGCCCCATCACTTGTAAGCACCACCGCATGGCCGGCTGCCCGCCAACCGGCTCCGTCGGATCGCCGCCAGCCGACTCAGTGGAATTTTTGCTCGCGCTCCATGTTTCGAACGCCTAAGTACTGCGCGCTCCTCTCAAAGGCTGAACCCCTTGTCACGGACCGGAGCCTCAGTCGTCAGACTCGCGGGGGGGAGAGGGGAAGAACGCACGAAAATAGCTCAGAATACAAGAAAGCAAGAGCGCAAACATTCATGACATTTGTAGACTACGAGTTTAATTCAAACAGGCCTAAGGCCAGAATGCATGACACCCAAATACACCCAGTGGGTGGGGTGGACCACTACCTAACAGAAATTTCTACAAAGATTCGAAAACAAGCAGTCTTAGGCATCCTCCTCGGCGCCCACCGGGCCTGCCGAGGTGCTGGTGTCTCCACCCTCGACGCCCGCATCGTGGTAGACGCCCGTCTCTCGGAGCTGCCGTCCGGATCGTTCAAGAGCAGGCCGAAGTCATCGGCAGGCACGATTGCGCCATCTTCCGTCTGCTCCGGCCGAAACTCATCGTGGAAGGCAAACCCGGCGATGTAGCTGGCCCGAGCGATGATTCGGCCGGCCTCCACCTGCAGCTGGCTCTCCGAACCGGCTCGCTGGCCCATCAGCGCCTCCAGCGATAGCTCCGGATGCCAAGACATCACGAACCTAAGCGCCATCTCGGCGCCGGCACGTGCGGCGGAAAGGCACCAGTCATGGATCCGATCCAGCCCCCCTCTAGCCACCGCGCCAGCCGTGAGAAGCTGCTCGGCATTGTAGAGCCCGGCCAGAGGTCCGCCATCATCGCTATGCCGGCCTCAGAGAGCCGCGCCATCTACCCGCCCAAGACTCGCACACAAGCCCCGGCGGTGGCCATGAGCTCCGAGAAGGTCCAGGCCACATGCGGGCCAGTCCCGGAGCCGACTACGCCCGCCGGATCATGCTGAAAGCGGACTACCTCCTCCGCCAGCTGCTGCGTCTTTGGGAAGGCCCCTGACAAAAAAGAAAAGTGAATCACAAGAAAGTCACTAAGAAAGAGAAGCCGGAACCCCAGCCCGGCAAAGGACCCAAGGAAAGCACTTACTAGAGAAGGACTCTTCCAGGTGCTGCGCTTCGAGCAATGTACCGCGCCGCTCCCAGTCGATGGTACGGTCACGATCCTTGACCGCCTCCTCCAGTTCGATGACCTTGGCATGGGGCGCCTTCAGCTCAGCTTCCTTGTCCGCGGCCTCCTTCTCGGCCCCCTCGCGGCGCCGGGTTCCCCCTGCTGGGCCTCCTCCGCCGCGGCCACCAGCCCCTTCAGGCGCTCCACCTCGGCCTAGAGCTGACCCTTGTTGTCGGCCAGCTTGCCACACTGCTGGTCCGCCTCGGCAAGGGCCTGTCGCGTCTCCACGACCTTGGCGGCTTCCGCCCAGAGGCGCTCCACCTCGGCCTCAAGGCGACTCTTGTCGCCCGCCAACTGCATTGGCAGCTGGCTGGCGTCATCGAGCGCCTGTCGGGCTCCCGTCGCTTCCGCCCTCGCCCGCTCCACCTCGGCTGTGGAAGAACGACTCAGGAATAGAGCACTGCCTCGAAGATCAAGAAAGGAAGGGGAAAGCGCAAGGAAAGTACCTGCCACGACGCGGAGCTCCTCCTCCTTGGCGGCAAGCTGCTCCTTGAGCCGCTCGTGCGCCTCAAGGAGCCGGATGTAGACGCTGATCCGATAGGAGTCCAATTGCTACAAAAAAGCAATGATTAAGTGCGAAAGACAGCAAGTTAAGATTCGACCCAACTGCTACGCAGTTGGCCCAAATCTCAGGGACTACATCCAGTGGGTGCGCTAGCACGCCCCCACTAAAAAGAAGCAAGCAACAAGAAAAGAAGAAGGTAAAGAAGACTTACGAGCACGGCGTCCCCCAGCTCCTGTGCCTACTCCAGCTCGGCATGGGCAAAGGCCTGGACCCGGTCCGCCCGCGCTTGCAGGCGTCGGGTCACGACGGCCATCGCTGCCTCCTCCTGGGTCGGAGGCCCGAAGAAGACCTCGCCGGCCCCGTGTCGTGGCGGCTGCGGCCCAACGGCCCGGCGACCCCCGGGCCTGAGCAGCAGGGTGTGCTCACCGCTGGCTGCCTCTCCCGCGGCCGGCGTCCTCTTTGGCGCCACCGACGGAGCGAAAGGCGGGGTGGTCCACGGCTCCTCCGCCGGATGCGCCTCCCTCGACGGTGTCCGGGCCGCCCCCTGCGGCGCTATCTGCAGCGCCTCCTCCAAGACGGCGTCATGGACGCCTCCGTCAGCCCCCACCCGCTCGGCCGCATCGACCCTTGGCGGGGTGCCGTCTCCGACGACCACGACCACCCGGTCGAGGTCCATCGCACCCGCACGGCCGCCTTGGCCGTGCTCCTCCTCCAACAACGGCGTGAAAGCCGTCGTCCCGGCCAGCATCTCCGGGCACGCCGGCTCCTCGTTGGCTCGTGCCCACGCCGACGCGGCACTGGTCCAAGCCCGGGTCAACGCAGCTTCCAGCTCGGCCTCGGCCCGGTCCCGGTCCCACCAGGCCCGTCCTTCAGTGTCGGACGGATCCAGACCTAGGTCTGAATCCGCACGCCCCTCCTCCTCGCCTCGGTCGACGGTGCTGGACCGGCTCCTCCGGAACCCGGCACCGGGGACGCGGCATCCGCTGCCGCCAGCGCCAACGAGATCGGCGATCTGAAAATTCAAGACGAATAAGTACAATAGAGCTCAACAGAGCCACTCGGCCACTCGGCTCGAGCCGGAGAGGAACTCACCCCGGTAGCACCGGAACGGCATGCCTCGTCGGCTGGGCGATGCGCCTCCTCTTGGCAGGCGGCTTCGCGCCCCCGGCCGGACCCGCCACGCACTTCACGCTCATGGCCCGCGGCCCCATGCTGTCCTTCCCGTGCGGCCGGCTAGCCGCCGGCGCCCCCCGGGACGACCCGGCTCCAGCCGCACCGCCGCCTCATCCACTCGGTGCTGCTGCATCAACGACTCGCATCAGCATCTTCAATGATGTCCCATGGCCGGCAACTCAAGAAAGAAAGATAGGCTCACATGTTCTACGCCCCGCGTCCGGTTCGGCGGTCGCTCCCTCCCCTCCGTCGTGGGCCTGGGGCTCCGCCGAGGCAGCGCGCACCACCTGCATCCGCGCCCGGACGGCATTCAGAAGCACCTCTCGCGTGGCGTCCGGACGGATAAGAAGATGTGCGGCAGCGAAATATGCAGACCAGGGACTCACCATCGGTGCCGGGTTCGCGTGACTGTACGGGGCTTTCCCGTAATGCCAGTCATCCGGTAGGTTGGCCTTGGAGATGTCGTTGACCCTGCGCGCGATCTGGTCCGCCCTCAGCCGCAAGTTTGACATGCGGTCGGGGTCCTCGAAGCCGGTCATGTCGCCGATGAGGTGGACGTGCTGCTGCAGCGGCAGCACTCTCCGGGTGATGAAGGCGGTGATGAGGTCGACGCCCGTGAGCCCTCCCCGCTCCTTCATCACCGACACCTGTTCGCACAGATTGAACACCGCCTGTGACGGGCGCTTGGGGTAGTACGCCCATTTCTACTTCGCCCATGGCGGCAGATTGATGCGGTCCGCGCCGAGATTGCGGACATAGAAGAAAGCGTTCTGCCACATCTTCGTAGAATCCTCTAGTGGCACCTTGGGGCGCTCGTCCCCCGGCCGCCTGCAGATAACAATGGCCCCGCACTCAGACATCTCCCCAGCTTCCGGCCCCTGCTGCTTCAAGGTGAAGAGGCGCGCAAAGAGGTCGATGTTGTGCTCGACCCCGAGGTATGCCTCGCAGAGCGTGACAAAGCCCGAGAGCTGCACGATGGCGCCGGCCCCAAGATGGTGAGGCTGGAGCCCGAAGAAATCCAAGAACTCACAGAAGAAATCGCTCGCGGGCAGCCCGAGCCCACGCTTGAAGTGCGGGAAGAAGACCATGCGCGCGCGGCTCCCGCTCGTTCCCCGGCAAGCGCACGGCGACCTCCGTTTTCGACGGCAGGCGCTTGGTGGTACGGAGGTAGGAGATGTCGTCGTCAGTGACGGTCGAACCCATCCACGAGCCCGACGGCAGCACCATCGGCAAGAGTGTGGTAGAGCGTATAAAGAAGATGGCCTCTGCTCGAAACGGCGGGCGTCGCTGCACGCGGCGGTCGCAAGAAGCAGAGGAGGCAAGGAAAGGCAGGGGCGCGAGCGAAAATGATTTACGCCGCCCCCTCCTCGGCCTGATTTATAAGCCACAGTTCGAACGTGGGGGAGTGGGATCGTTTGCGCTCGCCTTTCCCACTTCCCCGCAATAAATGCGCATGTACATGCGCAATAACTACCCCTAAAAGGGCAACCGGTTTGCGGACGCCGCAATAAATCCGCGCGTGTGGGCCGAGGCCACGCAGCCACGGGCCCCAGCGCATCGCCCAGTCTCGTCGTGCGCGTGGCCTGTCAGGTCTCTCCGGCTTCCGGGCACCATGTGGCGCCCGCGCAGAAACCAAAAGATCGCTCAAGATTCGGCGGACCCCTCGATTTTTGCCACTGCCGGGATGCTGCCATCCGGCTTCCTGAAGCTGGCACACAGTGAGTGTTGCCGGACTCGGCGGCCTCAAATTTGCTTCCAAGAAAAGGAAACTGCGAAGGCCCTTTCCATTAGAAGACGGCGGACCTTCACCGCATCGGCGACTACTGTCGGGGGGATGGACCCCAGGCAGGCAACGGAAGTCAGATCCTTTTCAAAAACAACGGGGCCAGCGTCACCCCGCAATCCGGCTCTCTCTTGGCCGAGCCGCTCGACCCGGCCAAGTCCCACGACCCGGACAAACTCTCCAATACGGCCGGCTCCCGCGACCCGGCCCTAACGGCCCGCTCAAGGGATTCGGAACCGGCGTGTCAAGACTTCCCTAACAAGACAGCCCATCCCGTGGCGTGTTCCCCAATCTGGCCACGGGTCAGCTCCCGTCCCATCCCTACCGTATGATGGGACGAGACGCCACCTACCGATGACCGAAGCAGCAGTGCCCCGCCCACGCCTCTGGTCAGCTGAGGCGTGGCAACAGTGCAATCATCATCGCCCATGACGCCGGTAGACGGTGACATGACGGAACGCACCATACCCGACTCAACCCGGCCACTCCCTGACGGTCGACAAGATGGCACACAGTGCCCCCGTACCTGGCGGGCCCCATGCCCGGAGAACCCAGCGAGTCCTGTACCCGGCGGGTCCCAGCGCCGGCTTCCCGGATGATGACAACCCGGCCCCACGGCCTTGTAACATTACCATTGTATCCCTAGGGGGTTGGCTTATAAAACCCCCCAGGAGCTCTCATGCATACGGGCATGCTCACTAGAGAGCAGGATAGACACACATCTCAAGGAGAAGCAGCCTAAGCCGTGGCATGTCTTCCTCCTTCCTCCATACAGCTGAAGGAGCGACTCTGTACTGATAAACGTCAACCACACTCGACAAGATTAGGGGTGTTATCTCTCCAGAGAGCCCCAAACCTGGGTATGTCTTGCATCCTGTGCTCGCTCATGCCAACCTCGCCTCTAAAGCCCACCAGTGCCCTCGAGCCTCCTCCCATCTTTAGCCATCCCTTGGCATCTGCCATGCGCCCACCACGACAGGCCTCGGGGCGGCGTGCCTCGCAAGGTGGGAGGCCCTCGCGAGGGTCTTGTTGGAGAAGCCTTGAACATGGGCTTTACTGGGCCCACGCTGCACATTGCTCCTTGGGCCGCAGGCAGACGGGCCTGGGTACCCTCAGTCCTAGAGCCCCGACAATGACCCCTTAAAAATTGCTGACGCAAAGCAATTGGTTCGGTCCTCGTCTTAAGAAAGTGACGGCGAGTGAGAAGATTGAAGACGTAGCATTTATTTCATTGTTACTCTTCTCCTTATTGAGTCATAGGACCACTGTACTATTTAGAGGGGTGTAGCATTCGAAGCTTTGATTCTCTGATGCTAAACCGAAATCCTATGAAACTTGTGAGAGAAATCTCTTTGTGTTTCGAGCAAATACTTGCCAGCAAGAGACTATGATCTTCTTCGCTGCGAGAGATTTGTCTCTTACCGAGGAGTTAGCATTACTTGGTCCTCAAGTAATGTTACCGTTGCTCTTGAGATCCGACCGTTGTGAACATGTCAGTTGGCCATTGGCTGGATCGTGTGTTCGAAATGGTCATTTCCCACCAGGGAAGGCTGTGGCTATAAATAGCCACCCCGCACCAGCGTTGTCCGATGGCTGCTCCATTTGATTGTGAGAATATTGTTCAACAACCCCCTCTCCTAAGTGATTTGAGATTAAAATCCACCGAGAGAAAACCCCAGAGCTGAAAAATTAGATAGTGGTTCATCATCACTCAAATCTAAGTCCACTACGCTCCACCTATTACTCTTGAGAGCTGCAAACTCTCTAGCTGGTTAGGTGTCAATTTGTTCAGGGACCAAGAGTAATTGTCGTTCTCGAAGAAGAAGTCCATAAAGGTTCGAAGATTGCCTTAAGTATCTACCGTGGGTGATCGACATTGGTTGATGAACCAATTCTGGAGGAGAATAGGGCGAAGAGAGTTTATCTTCTGTGTTAAATCACAACCCCTCCAACCAGACGTACTCCTTCTGCCGAAGGGCGAACTGGTATACCAAATTCCTTGTCGCCATCAAGCAATGACTGGTTACCTCTGCTCATCCTCTTTACTTTCGAACTGTTTCACTAATGAGATTTGTTTTGATGCATGCTTTTAGTTTCCATTCGTTAGTTTGTATTCGCTCGCTGTACACTATTGTCATTCGCTCTGCTGCTGGGTTCGGGGAGTTTTGATATTTCCGAAGAAAATTTAAAACTCACATTCAACCCCTCCTCTGGTAGACATACTTCAATCCTACAATTGGTATTAGAGCAAGGTACTCCTCGACTCTGCTCATTTTGGTCTAACCACCTTGGAGTTTAAGTATGTCTTCAGTGAGCTAAAAGTCGCATCTCAAGATTCCCATCTTCGATGGGATGGACTATCCCTTCTAGAAAGAGAAGACGAAGATCTGTCTCCAAGCTATTGATGATGATATGTGGAACGTGCTGCAGAATGGATTCACGATTGAAGTGCCCCATGTCCCCACTGACCAAAAGGAGAAACTCATTCAGATGGACGCTCAAGCCAAAGATGAAATTGGCGGCCATCTCTCTCGTGCTCAATTTATTTGCTATCGTGAGTGTGATGGAATTGTGGGTCATTCTCAAAAAGATAAATGAGGTTGTTTCAACTCAGGAAGAAGCTCGTATTGATACTCTTCGAGTGAAATTCAATCGGTTCAAGCAAATAAAAAATGAAAGCTGCCAACAAACTTTCGATCATCTGAGTGACATCGCAAACGAGTTGCAAGGTCTCGGTGCCAAGGACATCATGGATCACGATTTTTTGAAGAAACTGCTCCGATCTCTTGACAGCTCATTCGACACACTAGTTCCGATGATTAGGGAACGACCCGATTTCAAAGATCTCGACTACGATGATATCATGGAAAGGCTAAACATCCACGAAGAACAACAAGAAGAAAAGAGAGATCTCTATGGCTCAAGCCATCGCAAAATTCATGCTCTCAAGGCTGTGGCTGATTCTTCCTCGGGAGGAAATGCCAAAGAAGATTCAGATGACCCATAAAGGATCAGCAAAGATCACGCATTAATCATGAAAAGATTCCAGCGCTTTCACAGGAAGAACCAGTTTCAGAAGAAGGGATCCAGCAACTTTGGCGGCTCAAAATCTTCGTCAATACTTACCAGAGATTACACCTACTTCAACTGCAAAAGGCCATGACATTTCATTTTAGACTGCCCTCTTCACTACAAAAAAAGACACATCCGTGACATTTTGGCCCGAACAATTGTTTTTTCTGTCATGCTTATGACACTTCTATGACGATAATTGTGAAAAAAAATCGTATCATCATAGATGTTGTGGGCTCCTACTTCTATGACAAAAACATGATAGAAAATGGGCTTTTTGTCCTGGGCGGGCCGGGTATGCACCTGCATGACATTCTTTGGGCCGTCCATGATGAAAAAAAATCATGGTAGAAGCGAGGGCAAGGAGAATATCAGGGAGTTCTCGGTTACGGTGGGTGGTCGGGGCGGAGCGATGCATGGAGGTTTGTGCGTTTCTCTCGTACATGTCGTTTGTATGTGCGGGGCGTTGGGATCTAACTAAACCCGAGCGAGGCGTTCGCTTACTGAACCCGAGCGATTGCACTAGCTATGTTACTGAACCCGACCGATCGATCCCTTCGCTGCTAACCGAACCCGACCGACTCCTTCGCTACTAACTGAACCCGTTCGGTCGCTGCTACTGCTTACTGAAGCCGATCGAACCTGCTGCCTCTTAATGAACAGTGAATGTGGGGTTGGTTGAACGAGTCGAGAAGTACGTGGTTAGGGTTGGATGAACATATCCCAGTGGGGGTTGGATGAACAGGACCCCGTGGAGGGCTGGTTGAATAGTAGCCGATGGAGGGTTGGTTGAACAGTAGCCGGTGGAGGCAAAGGAAGACGCGGTGGATGAACAGTCCAGGTGGAGGCTGGAGGAAGTCGACGGTGGGTGAATAGTAGCCCGTGAAGTCCCATTTTGTGGTACGCCACACCTCTCTCGATGAACAGGACCCCCGTTTCGACCGTAGCGCCCCAACACAAGTTTGTTTCCTCCGTTTTGCAGTACGCCAGACCCCTCCGGTGAACAGGATCCCGTTTCGACCGTAGCCGGTCGAGCAGAAGGTTGTTTCCTCCGTTTTGCGGTACGCTAGACCCTTCCCGATGAACAGGACCTCGTTTCGACCATACGCGCTAGAGCAGAAAGATGGTTCCCTCTGTTTTGCGGTACGCCACACCAGGTTTTGGCTGTTCCGTCCAAGCCAGTTGGCTCTCGATGAACACGACATGTTCCTTTGCCTCCCGATAAACACGATGCAGTTTCTCCGTTCCGACCCCGCCGGTTGGCTGCCGATGAACACAACGCCGTTGCTGCTATCCGCTGCCTCTCCATGTACACTAGCCCTGGTCGTACGTATGCGCGCGTACGCATCTGAGACCCCGCCCGTATGTATGTACGTAGCCATATCTTTTGCATCGTGGTTGTACATACGTATACAAGGTTTAGACGGGACTGTATGTACGACATGTGTTGCTCCTTACTCGGCCACGATTCATTGCTGCAGAGAGACCGATCGACCGCTATGTACATACACGTTCACGACCAGACAGATAATGCTACGTACGCTTCCACCGTGTGGGTCCCAGCTATCAGGGAGGGGAAGGAGGCACTTCCTTATGTGCGAAGATATAGCTGGTGGGTCCTAGCTGTCAGGGGCAGAATCATTTTGTTTGCCCGTAATAAGGAGGAACTTCCTTGCGTGCAGCCGTGGACCCAGCTATCAGCCTCTCCACGTATCATCCTCTTCCGATTGAAGTCGTTCCTTGACCATGTTGATCATGCCGCACTGAGAGCACCAAGGCGATGGCCGACGGCGAGGCATAGGAAGGGATTGACCCGGAGCCGGGAAAGGCTCGGCAGTTGTTTCCCACGCGAAGGGGAGTATGAGGGTTTACTGGTCGGCTGCAGTGTGAGGCTGTCGTCGCTGGAGAATAACAAGAGGTCTGGGTGAGTACAGGGATGGCCATGCCAGTGATAGGGAGTAGGGTGGAGCAGTGAGGCATGCGCAGCAGCACAATCGGCCATGGGAGGCAGGAGCAGGCGGCACGGCTGGCGCTGGATTGGGCGGCTGGAGCAAGAAGATCAGAGGTTGAAGAAGCACGACGGTGGTTGGATTAACATCCAACGGTCACTGCACCTAGAATCGTATGTTTACTAAGTTGACAAAGCCTTGCGTACGCGCCAACTTAGTAGGCCCACAAGTCACCCTCCAAATCTGATGGGTCCCAGCTAGCAGGGGGGAATCATTTTTTGCGTGTAATAAGGTGGCATTTCCTTGCGTGGGAAGATGTAGCTGGTGGGTCCCAGCTATCAGCGAGTGGAAACTTTTTTGTCCGCATAATAAGGAGTCACTTGCTTGCGTGCGAAGATGTAGCTGGTTGGTCAAACCTGTCCGGGGGAGAAATAATTTGTTTTCACATAATAACGAGGCAATTGCTTGCGTGCGGCCATGGACCCTGTGGATCCCTACTGTCAGGAACTCCACGTGCGCCCCACTTCCAATGGCTCTCGTTTATTGACAAAGTTGACCACGACACCCCAAGAAAACCAATGCGATGGACGACAGCCAGGCTTAGGAAGGAAACAACCCACAGCCAGCGAAGACGCAGGAGTGGATGCCCACGTGGAGGGGAGTATGAGGGTTCACTAGTACGTGATACGTCCAAAACGTATCTATAATTTCTGCTTGCTCCATGCCTCTTTTGGGTGATATTGCTATGTTATTTATACACTTCCATACACTTTTGATCATATTTGGACTAACCTATTAACTCAGTGCACCCCAGTGCCAGTTTCTGTTTTCTGCTGTTTTTGTATTTCAGGTTTTCCCGTCACGTAAACTGCCAGAAAAATCCCGGAAAAATTATATAAAAAATCAGCGTTCCGGAAGCTTCCACACGGCCGAAGTAGGGCTGGAGGGGGGCCACCAGGGCTCCAGGCGCCCTGGTGGCGCCGCCCCCCTCCTGGCCGCGCCGGGGGGGCGCCTGGGCCCCCCAGGCCTCCGCTGATGCCCCCCTTTGGCATATATTTAACACGCGTCCCGAAACCCTCGAGGACGGAACCCTTTTTCGCGATCTCATCTCTGTTCCGCCGCCGCCGCGCTTCCAAGATCGGGAGCACCAGGAGAACTCTTCCCGGCACCCTGCCGGAGGGGAGGATCACCACCGGGAGCCTCTCCATCACCATGGACGCCTCCCGGATGATGTGAGTAGTCTCCCTAGGACCATGGGTCCATGACCAGTAGTTATGTGATGTTCTCCTCCCCTTCTTGTGCTTCACTAATAAGACCTCGTGAGCTTCCCTACATGATCGAGGCACATATGTAATCCTTATGCTGTTGCTATGATGAGTTTGCTGGGATCCGATGGATTGTGAGATTATGTTCAGATTGTGTTTGAGTAATATATTTGATTTACCTCTTTTATATTTATGTTCGTAAGTAATTCTTGCATGTTCTCCGTTGCTATTTTTTGCTTTGGCCAAGTAGTAGGTAGTAACTCCAAGAGGGAACGTTATGCTCGATTGTGGGTTCATGCCCCTCGATGACTAGCTTGAGTGACAGAAACATGAGTCTAGGGGATGTGCTGTTGCCACAAGGGGGAAAACAACGGTGCTTGTGCCCGCGGGTGCAAGGATTGTTTACTTTACGCAAAGTTCTTTTAATGCAGTTGTCTGTTGCTTTGAGTTTACACTATGGGTGGGACTCGCAACTTAATACCAGCGAGATGTTCTGGATAGATATCTCAAGGTGGATGATTAGTAGTAGATGCAGATGGATTTCGGTCTACTTGCCTTGGCGTACCGCCCATGCTTTGAACCTCTACCTTTCTTGCAACATAGTTAGCATTGGTTTGCGCACATAATTCTGTCAATTGCCCAGCTGTAATTCGTTTACCTCACATAGTTGTTTTATCATCTTTTGGGAGAGAGACATCACTAGTGAACATCATGGGACCCCGGTCCATATTACCATCACTGATCACATCCGCTATTTACTTTTCGCTTTTACTTACTATTTGCAGCAATACCTATCACTATTATCACTTGCGTTTGAACCTTTGTAAACGACAAGGCCGGAGGGATTGACAACCTCTCTGTACTCGTTGGGAGCAAAGTTATTTGTATCTGTGTGCAGGTCCACGTTGATTGCTAATATCTGGCGCCGTTAGCAGTTGGCACCTTCTTGTTGAAACTAGGAGTCTCAGGGGAAATCGATCCTTGGTATCTTTGCCAAGGGAAAACTTCCGCTACACTGCATCTCAAACCTTCCACTTGGGGTAACCAACGAGGGGCGAGAAGCCATCAAGCAAAGTTTTCTGGCGCCGTTGCCGGGGACTCCACTCTTCAAGATAAGGGAGTTGCACGCTATCTTTTACCTTTGCTTTTAGTCTTGTTAGTTTACCTTTCAGTTTTGCTTTAGTATCTTTTATCGAAAATCACAAAAATAGTTATCTTGCTTGCTTGCTGCTATGGGTTCCACCGAGAACACCAAGTTGTGTGACTTCACTAGTCACAACAACGATGACTTTATCTGCACGCCTATCACTACACCTGCCACTTCAGCACCTTCTTATGAAATTAAACCTGCTTTACTGAACCTAGTTATGAAAGATCAATTCTCCAGTGCTGGAGATGATGCTGCTTTACACTTAAACAATTTTGTTGAACTTTGTGATATGCAAAAGTACCAAGAAATAGATGGTAATATTGTTAAGCTTAAGCTTTTTCCTTTCTCCTTGAGAGGAGGAGCTAAAATTTGGTTTCAATCTTTGCCTAGAAATAGCATAGATTCATGGGACAAGTGCAAAGATGCTTTTATTGGAAAATACTATCCACCTACCAAAATTATCCAACTAAGAAGTAACATAATGAATTTTAAACAATTGGATAATGAACACGTTGCCCAAGCTTGGGAATGTATGAAATCTCTTGTCAAGAACTGCCCTACTCATGGTTTGACTACTTGGATGGTTATCCAAACTTTTTATGCAGGCTTGAACTTTACCTCGCGGAACTTGTTAGATTCGGTCGCGGGAGGAACCTTTATGTCAACTACACTTGGTGCTGCCACGAAGCTTCTCATGAGATGATGACCAACTATTCCCAATGGCACACCGAACGCGCTCCTACAGGTAGGAAGGTAAACTCTGTCGAGGAGATTTCCTCCCTAAATGAAAAAGTTGACTTGATCATGTCTCTACTTTCGAAGCAATCTTCTGTTGATCCTCGTGATGTTCCTTTAAATTCTTTGATTGCTCAAGAACAAGTAGATGTGAACTTTATCTCTAGAAACAATTTCAACAACAATGCTTATAGGAGTAATTTTGGTAGCAATCCTAGACCGTTCCCCTCTAATTCTTATGGGAACAACAATGCTTATCCTAGCACCAAGAACTCCACTACTGAACTAGAGATTATGCTTAAAGATTTCATCACTACCCAAAAAGCCTTCAACAAGAGTGTAGAAGAAAAACTAAACAAACTAGATAATCTCTCTTCGAAGGTAGACAATTTAGCCCATGAGGTAGAATTGCTTAAAATTAGAACTTCTCCTCTTGAGGAGAGGAAGGTCACTCCTATGAATGCCATTCAAGTGCAAATTAATGAAAACATTAGGATGTTGGCTAAACTTAAAGAGAGATGGGCTAGAGAAAGGGAGGAAGAAGATAGAATTAAGAACCTTCCTACCCACCACACTGTTGCTACTATCCAAGTTGTTGAGGATATCCAAACTCTTAGCACCCAATGCACTCCTGGTCCCAATGGACCTATTAATGGTGATGCTATGACCATAGAAACTACCAAACAAGTGAGCCTAAAGGACACCACTACCACTTTACTTGATAGTAGTGACCTTGATTTTGATAATTGCACTCTTACCGAAGTTATTGATTTCCTTCACAAGATGTCTAGAGATCCCCACACTAGCACGCTTAACCTTGCCTTCACAGAGCATATCACTAATGCTCTCATCAAAGCTAGGGAGGAGAAACTTAGAGTAGAAGCCTCCATACCTAGAAAGCTAGAAGATGGTTGGGATCCGATGATTAAAATTAAGTTGAATAACTTCTCTTGCTATGCTTTATGTGATGTTGGAGCTAGTACCTCCGTTATGCCCAAAAGAATATATGATATGCTTAAATTGAAACCTTTTGATTCTTGTTCTTTTGGTGTTCGTCTCGTTGATTCTTCCATACAGAAACCTTTGGGGAGGATCGACGATGTTCTTATCATTGTCAATGACAATTATGTTCCCGTTGATTTTACTATTATGGACATTGAATGTGAACCTTCTTGTCCAATTATTTTGGGACGTCCGTTTCTACGCACCGTTGGTGCCATCATTGACATGAAAGAGGGGAATATAAGATTCCAATTTCCTCTCAAGAAAGGGATGGAACACTTCCCTCGAAAGAAGATTAAGTTACCTTTTGAGTCCGTTATACGGGCTAGCTATTCTTTTACTCTTGATAAAACTTGATCTCTATGCATTATGCCTAGCTTAAAGGCATAAAAGAAAGCGCTTTTGGGAGGCAACCCACATGAATAAAT
The DNA here is from genome assembly GCA_902687465.1 of Secale cereale. Classification (NCBI taxonomy): domain Eukaryota; kingdom Viridiplantae; phylum Streptophyta; class Magnoliopsida; order Poales; family Poaceae; genus Secale; species Secale cereale. The sequence continues at coordinate 143,296,589 of LR738710.1, forward strand.
TTTATTTTGCTTTTGTTGTGTCTTGATGTTGTTACTATAGTAGCATCATCATTGTATCTTTACTTTTCAACTTTGTGCCAAGTGTAGCCTCTGATTGCAAGAAAGTTCAAGAGTTGTGACGTGCTGTCCAGGAAACAGATTCTGTCCTTGGATAGAAAAATTCGTATAAAATCAACAGATCATCTTTTTGGTCTGAATTTTTTCGACAGCGTGCTCTATACAATTGTCTTTCGGGCGTCTGTTATGAGTTTTTTTATTAGAGTTGCAGAAGTGCCCCGAAAAAATCATTTACTACCTGTTGTTCTGTTTTTCACAGATTCTGTCTTGTTTTGCCTTTCCTTCATTTTGCAAACCTTGAGCTTGCTTTTTCTTTGCAAAAACCTTTTGGCAATCTTGAGAAACAGTAGACCTTCAAGAATATCCTTATTTCCAGCAAGGAACAATTATTTTATTAAAGGGTACTAACCTCGCTAATCAGATTATGATGAGTTATGTATGAAGGGTGTTTTCAAGTGTGCGAGGGAAGATGATAAAAAGATTCAGGAGTGTCAAACGCTCAAGCTTGGGGATGCCCCCATGCACCCCCAAGAAATATTCAAGGAGACTCAAGCGTCTAAGCTTGGGGATGCCCCCGTGCATCCCCTTCTCCATCAGCATTATCAGTTCGTCTTTCGTTCCACTATATTTTTATCACTTCATGTGTTATGTGCTATGCTTGGAGCATCTTGCTTTTAGTTTCCTTTTTAGTTTTCTTTAGCTTTTCATAACGAGTCGGAACTCAGCTTTCTTTGTGTGGGAGAGAAACACGCTCCACTTCAACCTAGAACACAACATAGAATTTTTATGTCTATCTTTGCTGTGTATGTTCTTGGTCTTTCGATAGCTACTATCATGCTTAGCTCTTAGTTTTCATGCTTATCTTTTTAAAGAGCTTTTGTTTAGTTGGTTGCTTGAACTCTCTTTAGTATCATGCTTATCTTATTAAGAGAGTTTGCTTCTGTTGCATTGGTTGATATGTCTATGATAAAAATGCTACATGCATAATGGTGCTTAGTAGTTCATGTTTTCTTATGGTTAGTCTCAAATAGCTGGGGGGGTTCCCAATGTGTTATTGGAGTACCAACATGATTTGTTTGCCTATGATGTGGTATGGTTTAGTAATATCTTCCTTCGATAATTTATTTTGATTGACTTGGCGTATGCTCACACATATTTAAGACTGTAAAGAAAGTCTGTCAAGCCTTGATGATCTTTTGTTTCTGAGTAGCGATATAACTTCCATGCCTGATTCAATGTTGCTTTGTCGCTCTGCATGATTATGACCGTCATTGCTCTCTTAGTTGGTCGCTCCCAGTCTTTTGCTAACCTTCGCCTGTACTAAGCGGGCTGACTGCTTGTGCATCCAAAATCTTTTAAACCAGTTATGCCATATGAGTCCACCATACCTTCCTATACATGGTATTTACCTACCATTCCTAACGAAGACTTTCATGTACCATCTCGAAATTATTCAAAAAAGCATTTCTGTTTTGTGCCTCTGTTTTAGTTCATGAGGAAGTAGTAGTTAATTCATGATCTTTTTAAGTTGGACAAGCTTCACCCCGGGATTGCATGTCTAATGTGCAAACCCATAATACGAGAAGGAACTGGCAAAGAGTGCGCCCGGCTCAAAAATAATATAACAAACAAACCCTCCTTCACGCTTTGTTCATGAGAAATCAGAAAACTTTGGCAGTGATAAACAAAGGAGATTAAGAGGATGTGATCGTCCTCATTCGGGAGCCGTTCCTCGAAACTTGTCCATCTCAAGAAGTGATTGAGTTGTCTGCTAGCATTCGTTGACGAAACATGCATATCCAAAAAAAAATATTATTACCTCTGTTTTTAAAACCAAGAGCTCTGGTACATGCTTTGTCTTTGTTTCCGACCACGGGTTTTCAACCTTGCCAACAAAAGCCACGGTTCAAGAGTCTCCACCTTCTTTAAGCACCAACTACTGAGAGCATGATTGTCATTCTGAGTGTAATGTGCATTGTCCCAAAGTAGCATTGTCTTTTGCATGATTATGATATCGTTTATTCTGAAATCATTGTATCTAGTCATCACTTAAACCTTGGAGGTGCCCCTGCATTTATGTTTTGCTTCACTAAAGGGGGCAAGCGAGATATCACTTTATCATATTTGCACATCATGCTCATTACAAATCTATTTGATGTTTCGTTATCGTATTGTAAAACTTTCAGTTCTTTGTGATTCTCTCATGAGGCAACTTAATTACTACAGATTCATTGTCTCAGTAAGCTTTTGTCATGTGACTATGAAAAAGTCCTTATATGGTTAATAGCATGTCACCACAGAAATTATTCTTGTTATCATTTACCTACTCGAGGACGAGCAGGAATTAAGCTTGGGGATGTTGATACGTCCAAAACGTATCTATAATTTCTGCTTGCTCCATGCCTCTTTTGGGTGATATTGCTATGTTATTTATACACTTCCATACACTTTTGATCATATTTGGACTAACCTATTAACTCAGTGCACCCCAGTGCCAGTTTCTGTTTTCTGTTGTTTTTGTATTTCAGGTTTTCCCGTCACGTAAACTGCCAGAAAAATCCCGGAAAAATTATATAAAAAATCAGCGTTCCGGAAGCTTCCACACGGCCGAAGTAGGGCCGGAGGGGGGCCACCGGGGCTCCAGGCGCCCTGGTGGCGCGGCCCCCCTCCTGGCCGCGCAGGGGGGCGCCTGGGCCCCCCAGGCCTCCGCTGATGCCCCCCTTTGGCATATATTTAACACGCGTCCCGAAACCCTCGAGGACGGAACCCTTTTTCGCGATCTCATCTCTGTTCCGCCGCCGCCGCGCTTCCAAGATCGGGAGCACCAGGAGAACTCTTCCCGACACCCTGCCGGAGGGGAGGATCACCACCGGGAGCCTCTCCACCACCATGGACGCCTCCCGGATGAGTTGTGAGTAGTCTCCCTTGGACCATGGGTCCATGACCAGTAGCTATGTGATGTTCTCCTCCCCTTCTTGTGCTTCACTAATTAGACCTCGTGAGCTGCCCTACATGATCGAGGCACATATGTAATCCTTATGTTGTTGCTATGATGAGTTTGCTGGGATCCGATGGATTGTGAGATTATGTACAGATTGTGTTTGAGTAATATATTTGATTTACCTCTTTTATATTTATGTCCGTAAGTAATTCTTGCATGTTCTCCGTTGCTATTTATTGCTTTGGCCAAGTAGTAGGTAGTGACTCCAAGAGGGAACGTTATGCTCGATTGGGGGTTCATGCCCCTCGATGACTAGCTTGAGTGACAGAAACATGAGTCTAGGGGATGTGTTGTTGCCACAAGGGGGAAAACAACGGTGCTTGTGCCCGCGGGTGCAAGGATTGTTTACTTTAAGCAAAGTTCTTTTAATGCAGTTGTCTGTTGCTTTGAGTTTACACTATGGGTGGGACTCGCAACTTAATACCAGCGAGATGTTCTGGATAGATATCTCAAGGTGGATGATTAGTAGTAGATGCAGATGGATTTCGGTCTACTTGCCTTGGCGTACCGCCCATGCTTTGAACCTCTACCTTTCTTGCAACATAGTTAGCATTGGTTTGCGCACATAATTATGTCAATTGCCCAGCTGTAATTCGTTTACCTCACATAGCTGTTTTATCGTCTTTTGGGAGAGAGACATCACTAGTGAACATCATGGGACCCCGGTCCATATTACCATCACTGATCACATCCGCTATTTACTTTCCGCTTTTACTTACTATTTGCAGCAATACCTATCACTGTTATCACTTGCGTTTGATCCTTTGTAAACGACAAGGCCGGAGGGATTGACAACCTCTCTGTACTCGTTGGGAGCAAAGTTATTTGTATCTGTGTGCAGGTCCAGGTTGATTGCTAATATCTGGCGCCGTTAGCAGTTGGCACCTTCTTGTTGAAACTAGGAGTCTCAGGGGAAATCGATCCTTGGTATCTTTGCCAAGGGAAAACTTCCGCTACACTGCATCTCAAACCTTCCACTTGGGGTAACCAACGAGGGGCGAGAAGCCATCAGTACGACTATGGTGTGAGGCTGTCGTCTCTGGAGAATAACAGGAGGTGTTGGTGAGTAGAGGAATGGTCTGGACGTCGATGGGACTAGGGTGGGCTGGTGTGGCCTGCGCGGCAGCACGCCAGCACAGCCGGCCACGGGAGCCGGTAGCAGGCGGTACCGCCGGTGGTAGTTTGTGCGGCTGAAGCAAGAATATCCAAGATTTAAGAAGCATGGAAGCCTTTCGATGAACACCCAACTGCCACCGCTGCTAGAATCGTGTGTTGACAATAAGGTGAAAAAGCCTTGCGTACGCGTCAACTTTGTTTTTTTACGGCTGCGTACGCGTGAACTTAGTAGGCCCACAAGTGATCATCACATATGTGGCACATCGCATCTGGCCCATTTGCGATTTCTAATAATTTACCACCCATTTCTTAATTCTAATGGAATTTACTCCAACCCATTTACCGTTTGTTAACATTACAACCCATTTTTCTAGCCAGGACAACGGTTTATAATTTCAACCAAATTTCCCACGTTTTGATGGGATCCTATATATTATTCATCCCAAAATTTCAAGCCATATTAAATCTAATTTAAAAATAAAATTATATTAGGTGAAATTAAACGAAATTTTGCGCGCAACAATTAATGAAATTAAAATTTTAAAAATCCAAAAAATGCAATGCGGGAGCTCCCCGTCCACTCACGAGGTATCGTCAAAAAAATCCACAAAAATATAATTTTGAACCTAATTACTTGTCTGGATAGTTTTTTTATATTTACACCACATTTTTTATAATTACAGCCAGTTTATTATTATTTTAAACCCATTTTCATGGCAAGCCTAATGCATCCCTCGTAGGAAAGATTTGCAGCCGAGCGGGCCAGAGAATAACAAGTTGGCCTGGGTTGGGTATTCCTCAAAAAAAGTGTAGCTGGGCCTCGGCAAGCCTGTCTCACCTTGAAAAAATATTATGTGGGTTGCATATATGGTCGACATAAAATAATAGCCTAGGCTAGACGGGCCACAACCCGCCCAGTTGATACCCTGCACCTCTGAACAACAATAGAAATATAGGTCATAACAAATTCTCCTCACCCGTTAAAAAACAAATACTGCTCGAGCTGCTGGGTCCCAGCTGTTAGCCGCTCCTTGTGCAATTCTCTCGTTTATTAACTATACTCCACTAGTCAATGTGTACATGCAATGCACGTTAATTTGGAAGTATATTAAGTGCATACAGATATTAATTAGGATATTATTTGCGTGTTATTATGTGATTAGCACTATATTTGACATGAAATTAACTGCACGCTAAACGTGTTGAGCGGTCGACATTGAAGCAGTCTAGATCATTGGATTGACAAGATTTGATGGCCGAGATTAATTGGATCTATCCCTTTGGGCCTTTTTATATTGTTATAGATATAGATATAGATAGAATCATGCATATGATACTAGTATATGATACTACTTATGTAATGCATAGTATCATAAGTTAGTATCTTAAGTTGCCTTATTAATTGCTATGCATGACACAAAGTAGCACTACATTTAACATGATACGGTATCATGATATGATACCACATGCTCCCTTTCCTCATTTAATTGTGTGCTACATCATCTAAAAAGTCTAGTTGGCATGAATGATATCGCTTATGATACTACCATTACGGCCAGCCTAAGGAGGCACTTGCCTATGTACGACTATGGCCTGGGTGTGTCCCTACTGTCATCTTGTCAACGTAAAGTTATCTTCCGATTCCTCATGTTAGTTGACCATGTTGACAACGCGAGACAGCGGCGCCACGACGAGCGCTACAGCTCGAAGGTCGACGGAGAGGGCTTCGCGGCCAGGCCCTACGGATGGTCTAATACATCGCCCACTGCTCATTCAGGATGCCAGGATCATCGGGCCACATGTCTGCGACGGCATTGACATCCGCTTGTTTGCCGTCAATTCGTCCCTCCTCAAGCCGATGCTCGTTGAGGAGATTAATGTTGCAGCACTGGTCCTCCTGCGCATGCCGGAATGCCAATTCTAGCGGTGCTGGCAGCTCTTTCGCCATTAGGGCGTCGAGGTGCGGCCGCACCTGCTCTATAGTGAACAAGGCGTGAACCGGCTTGGGCGGTGGCGCCGGCTCCTGGTTAGAAGCCTCATCCATTGTATGGTTTTCATATATGAGCTCGGCGAGCTCGCTGGCGAACCAGCATGTCCGGCTGCTGGACCGGACCGCTGACAAGCACGAGTTTGGCCGCGCTGGCCCAGCCAAACCCCCTACCTCGCCCACACTCGCTTCCCGCCCGAAATGGTCAGCGCCGCCCGTGCCGCTTCCCGATGCAGGTGACTGCTCCGCGTTCAAATGACGCAGCTGCCATCTGTCTGTCCATCTGTCACCCACATTAATGACATGCGGTTGTCGAGGTAGTTACTCTGGCGCTACCCGTCCGTCCCTCTTCCGCCCACGACTGCTATATAAACTGCTGCATTAATGTGGGCGGTAGAGGGACGAGACGGGGAAGTCATGGTTCGTCCCTCTACTAGAAGAACAATGGTGTCCCAATGGAGAGCATGGTTGTCGAGGAGCCGGGCCAACCTCCTCCTCCGCGCCATCCTCACCGGTGCATTGCAGCATGACCATCGGCGAGGCCCGTGCCCACTACATGGACATGGTGGGGCAGGAGCGAGACCCTAAACCCTAACCTTTGTCGGGAGGCTTATTGTGTAGAGCATATAGGTGAAGCACTTCTCCTGAGTCATACGTTATTATCTACTGTGGTTGCCATGCTTAGTATATACTCCTCGAATAGATTAATGTTTCCAACATATTCTTGTGCAGTTCCACTAAAATATATGTTATCTTCAAACAAAATCCATGTTTGCACAAGTAGACGTAATTACATATTACATTAAGAGTGGCATCAAATCACCGTGGCAAAACAATTGCTCGTTCCAGCCATAGGAATAAATTAAGGTGCAAAACTATATCATTACTTGTGTCATCATAGTTCTAGTGCTTTATTACATCACCATAGTTGATTTTTGTTCTTCTTCCACTTGTCCTTCCCCTTTGTCACTTGGTTCAATAATAGACAAGCTTCTCCTACAAAGTAAGATTTGGCATGTCAATTAGGGAGTACAAGTATAGCACTAAACAACAACATTAATTTTCTGATGACAGTAGCAAAACAGAGGCCAACCGTTGTGAAATATCATTATCTCATGTCAATGGGATATTATGGTGCATATACAGATTGGAAGTCTGGTCTCCTTTTGTGCAGTTCAGTAAAATCAAGCAACATTACCATAGAAGTAGCACAACATATGAAAGAACACTGCACAATCATGTGGAAGAAGGCCAGTACTGACCTCTCTTGAGGCAAAATTCAAACAATTCACACGAAGAAGATCTTAAACAACTTTGCCAACACGGATAGGAAGTCCAATCTCCTCTTCTGCAGTTCCACTAAGATCAAGCAATGAAGCAACGTTGTCGGTGTGACATTTTAGTTGAACTGCACAAAACACTCTTCAAACAAAAGTGTTTTGTGTAGTACAACAAAAGGTCGCAATAAGAACGAGGTGAAGTAGATAACCCTGTTTAGACAGAGGTGCAAAGGAAACAATTACTGGTCAATGACGGTGGACAACGTAGAAGCCCACAAAAAGAAGCATCTAACTTTTCTAAATGGGAAAGAAAGCAAGACAATAGCATTTCTCATACAGTGACATTGATTCATATTAACAGAGAGATTATATTAACAATAAAATTCGTTAAACATGTAATTTTCTTTTAATAGTGGCATTGCTTCAATTTTCCAGCGGCATTATCAGATTTACAACAACTAAAGAGTTTTATGGGACAATGGACCCACCAGCACCATGTGCATCTACCGATGTATAAAGGGGTGATGCACAGTCTGTTGCAACAAACAACCAAGGAGCATATTTGTGTTAGTCCCATTTTTGTTAGGTTTAGACGCACCTCTCCCTATGTGAGGGCAGCAAATGTAGTACTGCTCAAACTCTACAGCCTTGTCCCCCACCCACAGAAAGATCAGTTCCTAAATAATGTGTGTACTGCGTTTGTCATTGTTTTCCCTTTTCGACCAACATAGGTGTTGGATAGCCAATATGTACTACTTTCCCCCTTCCTTTCCTCTTTGAACCACGTCCTAGATTCATGCTATACAACTTTCCCCACTACTTTCTTGTTTGATCCAACATCTAGATTCGAGTGCAGAAGTGAAAAAATTCACATGCAGCTAGACCAATGCGTGTGGATTAAGTAAATTATACCTTAAGGTTCTCGGGGTGTGGCTCGATGAGCGGTTGGAGGCCGATCTGCCCACACTAGGGCAGCGATCCATTGTTTGTTCTTCATCTTGAAGGGCATCGATCCACGAGATCCTAAGGGCAATCAAGTCGACCTAGGGTAGCCCATAGTTGCGCGCATCCAGACAGGGTACCTCACGGTCGTGTGGGATTTTGGGTCCTCAAAAAGCACCCATTGGATTGCTTGTGTACCGCTCTTCTGGACGGGTCTCCTTTGATATGAGCCATGGTGCATCACCCCTAGCGTCGAGTCTACACGATGACATGTTCGTGTGCGAACACCCGGCAAGCGAGAGTTGAGAGAAATGACTGCCTCCTGCCACCGCCAAGTGATTTATATGACGTAGTCCTAGATTAGAGTGTGCCTAGCACGTGGGCCGCCAGCCTTT
>LR738710.1:143305401-143316300 GCA_902687465.1 Secale cereale
CCCCCCCCCCCCCCGAAAATCATCAACTATTGGGCCTTGTTTGTCAACCCAAGAATACCAAGAAGGAATGACCCAAAGACTTGGTGCATACTCCAAGGTTTAGAGTTAGTCTCGACACCTTTACCCCTAGCTAGATGCAACCAACTTATGTGTAACCCTAGGCACCCTGGGTATCTATGTAAATCGAGGTGTCTAGGGCTGTAGAGGGAGGAATTCTTTCACATACGATGTTGTGGTAGATCACATGTATTCTGTACCCCATCCACAAGAGGGCCTGAACCTGGGTTAATATCGTGCCTCCTGTTACGATCAAGCTAAAGCTACCAGATCGGGACCCACTACTCGAGATATGTCAGATTTTTCTATGACATCATTACCGATACAACCCCTCATGCCGCCTTCAACCCTTGTCTCCATTCCCCTCCACACTCGACAGCCCTAATCCTAGTCGCCACAGATACAAGACAACATGGTGCACCTCATTCGCTGATGGCCTTTGTACCCACCACCCCGACTCGCCTCCCTTGCCGCCGGCCTACATCCCCACCGCGATGACTTGCCTCCCGCATCCTGGTTGTAGACCACACCCACCGTGAATCGAACTCCTCTTGGTGCATAGCCATCCACCTTCGCCACCGTGGGAAAATGTGCTAACTAGATTATGGACTTTAGTGCAAGTGGGAGTCTGTTGAAAATATGCTCCGAAGGCAATAATATTGTATTATTTATTTCCACATTTATAATTAAGAGTTTGCATTCTATGCTATAACTCAGGCCCATCGATGGGGGCGTGCGAGGTGGGCGATTGCACAGGGGCCCTAAATTGGTACGGGCCCCGATCGTGAGAAAAACCAATGTAGACCGCCCTGGTTTTTGCGTGTCGGGTTGGCTGTTTCGTAGCTACGCACTCAATTCTGATTGTTTTTTGAGAAGTGCACTCAAGTATGATCTACGAGGGTTACTAGATGGGCCGGCATATATGTAGTACATTGGCCTCTAAGTGATCATGGTTGGATGGCTTGTTGTTTAATCACTAGGTTGAGGGTTTGCACGCATGACACAACGATCAACTCATGTGCCGCCACTGGCCGGAGCAGTTGTGTTCTACCATGGGCGGAGCAGTTGCTGTCCATTCTCCACATAAACATCACCACATTCGAGTAGACTATCCTCTAGCTCTACCTCTTCAACGTTCAAGGTACACAAGGCATGAGATCGGTATAGTGAGCATGATAATGACTCAAGAGGATACCAATATATCTCACCTCGAGTTTTGTAAAGTATCGCGAAGAAAAGGGAATAGCACATGATAACCAAAGGTACACTCGAATATCATTCATGTATTCATAGAGATCAATATGGATGTCCACGGTTCCGCTATTGGTCATTGAATGAAAGGTGTTTTGTTCATGTCTATGTTTTATCGAACCTACAGGGTCATAAGCTTAAGGGAATCACGATCCGTTGAGTGTTAGTGGAGTAAGAGTTATGAGAATATATTCATGAAATAGTTTTGGGAATATTAGAAATAGTTTCGAGAGAAACCGAAAGTGTTTCGGGGTTACCGGAAGAGTTTCGGGGTTTACCGGGTAATACCGAAAATTGATATATAGGTAGAAAATGTTTCCATATATTTTAAATTGATAAAAAAAGGGTTCTAATATTGATTAGGATTCTTTTAAAATTAATTAAATATTAATGGGCCAAATAAAATATAAAAAGGCCTATAGGGGAAAAGTTAATGGGTCAAAGAGGGCCATTAGGTGGAGGGCACCCCCTAGCTTCTTAGAAAGGCTAGGGGAGGACGAATTGGAGAGGGACTCCCGCTCCTCTTGGCTAAACAAGGGGGAGGACTAGTTCCTCCCCTTGTGGTGCCCCCTCTCCTCCCTCCAACCTATATATACTAGAGGTTTTGGCCCTTGGGGGACACAAGTTTTGGAGCCTCCTCTAGTTCTAATGTAGAGTTGATCTAATTAGAGCTAGACCTAGATATCTCTAATACTCATAATAGAGAAGCCCACTATGGTTCTCTTCTTCGCCCTCTAATTCTCCAACGACGTTTAGCTCTAATTCTTCGTTTGACCTAGATCTCTCTAATGCTCATAATAGAGAAGCCAGTGTGGTTCTAATTTAAAGTTGATCTAATTAGAGCTACACCTAGATCTCTCCAATCCTCATAATAGAGAAACCTAGTGTGGTTCTCTTCTTCCCTCTCTAATTCTCCGGCGATGATTTGCTCTGGAAGGCGAAGCGCTATTGGGTTGTGAAGCTCGAACGCTTGCAATCTGTAGAGAGGTCGTGCTTTCGGTCTTTGGTTCGAGGGATCGTTCATGAACCGTTCGAGGGACTTCAAGTACGATCTACACCAACTCTTCTTCCGTTGCAACTCAGAGTTGGTAACAATCCGATGTAAACCGCTAATGCATCTTCATAGTGTTTCTGGTTTGGCCGTAGGGTGTTTTTTTGCTTTCTACTTCCTTTCCCAATAGTTTGGACATTCGAGGAGCTCGCAAAAAATGCAAAATCGGTTGTGAATAGTGTTGTTTTCAAAAGTTTCTCAAACATCAATTTTTTATTTTTTGCCACGAGCTCCTCAGATGTCCAAACTTCACCAAATTTTGCACGGGCATCACGCACAGGAGCATCTTGCACCACAAAAAAATGGGGTTCTTAAAAAAACATTCTAATTTTAGCAAATTTACTGTTCATCCTTGTGTCCAAACGTCGTTCTCGTGTTGAAACTGCTTCTGCAAACAACAAAAACGGAACAACAATGCCGGAAAAATTGACATTTCCTTGCGAGCATAGATGCCCAGTACGAATAACAAACGAAAAGGAAGACCATCACACAACAACCCACCTATCCTAAGGCCACCATGCAAATGAGGCCAAGTCAGACCGAATATGCTTTTTGTTGGGTTTTGGCTTAGCCGATCGCTGGCTGCCAGAAGCTAGCACATCGAATAGATCTTTGACTCCTATAGTTCATGAGAGAACTTGCCTGTTGGAGTTGGGCGACGGAGTTGGGGATTTGGCAATCGTGGGGGACTACTGTCGGATCATGGGTTCCGACAAAACCCTTGAGGTTTGAACACTGGGGTGTGCCTGAAGATCTCTCATTTCTGCTCTAGCTCGCTCTCGCACCGATCCCTAGGCCTAGCTCATCGAACTCGAAGAACAAGGGACACAAGGGAAGGGACACAAGGGTTTATACTGGTTCGGGCCACCGTTGTGGTGTAATCCCCTAATCCAGTGTGGTGTGGTGGATTGCCTTGTAGGATGAGGATGAACTAGAGCATGGGGAGAACAGCCTCCTGAGGAGAGGTGTTCTTGCGCTCGGATGAGCTTGGGTGGAGTGAATCTGATTGCCCTAGGTTGGGTTGGCTCCAGATCAGATGATGATATCTATGGTGGTGGCTAGCCCTATTTATAGAGGCCCGGGTCCTCTTCCCAAATATTGAGCGGGAAGGGATCCCACAACGGCCAAGTTTGAAGGGGGGCAGCTAGTACAAGCTATCCTGACAAAAAGTGGTCTTCGCCTAGCAAAGGTTCTGGTGGTGACGTGATACGTCTCCAATGTATCTATAATTTTTTTATTGTTCCATGCTATTATATATTCTGTTTTGGATGTTTAATGGGCTTTATTACACACTTTTATATTATTTTTGGGACTAACCTACCAACTCAAGGCCCAGTGCAAATTGTTGTTTTTCGCCTATTTCAGTGTTTCACAGAAAAGGAATATCAAACGGAGCCCAAATGGAATGAAACCTTCGGGAGCGTTATTTTTGGAACGATATCAATGCAGAAGACTTGGAGTACACGCGAGGAAAAGAGAGAGGTGGCCACGAGGGCAGAGGGCGCGCCCAGGGAGGTAGGCGTGCCCCCCACCCTCGTGGCCCCCTCTGGCTCCCCTGACATGCCTCTTCAGCCTATATATACTCTCATACCCTGAAAACATCAAGGCAACAGACGAAACCCTAATTCCACCGCCGTAACCTTCTGTTCTCGTGAGATTCCATCTTGGGGCCTGTTCCGGAGCTCCGCCGGAGGGGGCATCAATCACGGAGGGCTTCTACGTCAACACCATAGCCTCTCCAATGATTTGTGAGTAGTTTACCACAGACCTTCGGGTCCATAGTTATTAGCTAGATGGCTTCTTCTCTCTCTTTGGATCTCAATACAAAGTTCTCCTTGATCTTCGGGGAGATCTATTCAATGTAATCTTTTTGCGGTGTGTTCGTCAAGATCCGATGAATTGTGGGTTTATGATCAAGATTATCTATGAACAATATTGGATTCTATTCTGAAATCTTTTATGTATGATTATAATATCCTTACAAGTCTCTTCGAATTATTGGTTTGGTTTGGCCTACTAGATCTATAATTCTTGCAACAAGTGAAGTGCTTGGCTTTGGGTTCAATCTTGCGGTGTCCTTTCCCAGTGACAGCAGGAGCAGCAAGGCACGTATTGTATTGTTGCCATCGAGCATAAAAAGATGGGGTTTATATCATATTGCTTGAGTTTATCCCTCTACATCATGTCATCTTGCTTAAGGCATTACTCTGTTCTTATGAGCTTAATGCTCTAGATGCATACTGGATAGCGGTCGATGTGTGGAGTAATAGTAGTAGATGCAGAATCGTTTCGGTCTACTTGTCACGAACGTGATGCCTATATACAATGATCATGCCTAGATATTATCATAACTATGCGCTTTTCTATCAATTGCTCGACAGTAATTTGTTCACCCATCGTAGAATTCTGCTATCATGAGAGAAGCCACTAGTGAAACCTATGGCCCCGGGTCTATTCTCATCATATTAATCTTCCTTCAACCATTTACTTTATTTTGCTTTATTTACTTTCAGTATCCTTATCAAAAATACCAAAAATATTATCCTATCATCTCTATCATCTCACTCTCGTAAGTGACCGAGAAGGGATTGACAACCCCTTTATCGCGTTGGCTGCGAGGTTCTTATTTGTTTGTGCAGGTGCGAGGGACTCGCACGTGGTCTCCTACTGGATTGATACCTTGGTTCTCAATAACTGGGGGAAATACTTACGCTACTGTGTTGCATCACCCTTTCCTCTTCGAGGGAATACAACGCAAGCTCGAGAAGTAGCAAGAAGAATTTCTGGCGCCGTTGCCAGGGAGATCTTCGCAAAAGGCATATACCAAGTACCTATCACAAACCCTTATCCCTCGCATTACATTTTACTTGCCTCTCGTTTTCCTCTCCCCTACTTCACCCTTCCGTTTTATTCGCCCTTCTTTTTCCGTGTGTTTACCGTTCGCTTGCTTCTTGTTTGCTTGTGTGTTGGATTGCTTGCTTGTCACTATGGCTCAAGATAATATCAAGTTGTGTGACTTCTCCAATACCAACAATAATGATTTTATTAGCACTCTGATTGCTCCTATCTTAGATGTTGAATTTTGTGAGATCAATGTTGCTCTATTGAATCTTGTCATGAAAGATCAATTTTCCGGCCTTCCTAGTGAAGATGCCGCTACCCATCTAAACAACTTTGTTGATTTGTGTGATGTGCAAAAGAAGAGGGATACGAATAATTATATTATTAAATTGAAGCTATTTCCGTTTTCACTTAGAGATCGTGCTAAAACTTGGTTCTCATCTTTGCCTAGTAATATTATTGATTCATGGAATAAGTGCAAAGATGCCTTTATCTCTAAGTATTTTCCTCCCGCTAAGATTATCTCTCTTAGAAACAATATTATGAATTTTAAGCAACTAGATCATGAGCATGTTGCACAAGCTTGGGAGAGAATGAAATTAATGGTACGTAATTGCCCTACACATGGTTTGAACTTATGGATGATTATACAAAACTTTTATGCTGGCTTGAATTTTGCTTCTAGAAATCTTTTAGATTCAGCCGCGGGGGGCACTTTCATGGAAATCACTTTAGGAGAATCTACCAAACTCCTAGATAATCTTATGGTTAACTACTCTCAATGGCACACTGAAAGATCTACTGGTAAAAAAGTGCATGCTATTGAAGAGATTAGTGTTTTGAGTGGAAAGATGGATGAACTTATGAAATTATTTGCTACTAAGAGTACTTCTTCTAATCCTAATGATATGCCTTTGTCCACGTTGAGTGAGAATTATAATGAATCTTTGGATGTGAATTTTGTTGGTAGGAATAATTTTGGTAACAACGCTTATAGAGAAAACTTTAATTATAGGCCTTTTCCTAGTAATTCCTCTAATAATTATGGTAGTTCCTATAACAACTCTTATGGAAACTTTAGTAAGATGCCCTCTGAATTTGAGACTAGTGTTAAAGAGTTTATGAATTTGCAAAAGAATTTCAATGATTTGCTTGAAGAAAAAATGCTTAAGATTGATGAGTTGGCTAGGAACGTGGATAGAATTTCTCTTGATGTTGATTCTTTGAAACTTAGATCTATCCCACCTAAGCATGATATCAATGAGTCTCTCAAAGCCATGAGAATTTCCATTGATGAGTGCAAAGAAAGAACCGCTAGGATGCGTGCTAAAAGAGATTGCTTTATGAAAGCGTGTTCCTCTAGTCTTCATGATAATAAAGATGAAGATATGTAAGTGATTGATGTGTCTCCTATTAAATCCTTGTTTTCTAGTATGAATCTTGATAAAGATGGGACTGGAGATGAGCCTACTTTAGTTAAAAGGAGTCCCAATGATTCGGAGTTTTTAGATCTTGATGCTAAAATTGATAAAAGTGGGATTGGAGAGTTAAAAACTTTACATAGCAATGAACCCACTATCTTGGATTTCAAGGGATTCAATTATGATAATTGCTCTTTAATAGATTGTATCTCTTTGTTGCAATCCGTGCTAAATTCTCCACATGCTTATAGTCAAAATAAAGCTTTTACCAAACACATAGTTGATGCTTTATTGCAATCTTATGAAGCAAAACTTGAATTATAAGTTTCTATCCCTAAAAAGCTTTATGATGAGTGGGAACCTACTATTAAAATTAAGATTAAAGATCATGAATGCTTTGCCTTGTGTGATTTGGGTGCAAGTGTTTCCACAATTACAAAAGCTTTGTCTGATATGTTAGGTTTCCATGAACTTGATGATTGTTCTTTAAATTTGCATCTTGCAGATTCTACCATTAAGAAACCTATGGGAAGGATTAATGACGTTATTATTGTTGCCAATAGGAATTATGTGCCCGTAGATTTCATCGTTCTTGATATAGATTGCAATCACGCATGTCCCATTATTCTTGGTAGACCTTTCCTTAGAACGATTGGTGCAATTATTGATATGAAGGAAGGAAATATTAGATTCCAATTTCCGTTAAGGAAAGGCATAGAACACTTTTATAGAAAGAAAATCAAATTACCTTATGAATCTATTATGAGAGCCACTTATGGATTGCCTACCAAAGATGGCAATACCTAGATCTATTCTTGTATCGTGCCTAGCTAGGGGCGTTAAACGATAGCGCTTGTTGGGAGGCAACCCAATTTTATTTTATTTGATTTTGCTTCTGTTTAGGAATAAATGTTGCATCTAGCTTCTGTTTAGATGTGGTTTTGTGTTTTAATTAGTGTTTGTGCCAAGTAGAACCTTTGAGAAGACTTGTGTGAAGTTTATGCGATCATGCTGTAAAAAACAGAAACTTTAGCGCTCACGAGATTAGCTACCATTGTTTACAGGAGAGTGCTTTTTAGTTGATTCTTTTTGCAAATGATTAATAGACAAATTCCTCACGTCCACTGTCGCGGCCCCGGGGAGGTCTGTCTCCTTGCCGCTGTTTGGCCTTGCCGCGGCGTCCTCCCCGGCCATTGAATGGCCGCTTCTTGCTGGGCTCTCCTCCGCCCCCTTGGGCCTTCTCCTTGTCGTGATGCTCGTATTCAGCCTTCTGCTGTTCTACGAGGTACTCTACCCTCTTGCAGTTCTGGAGATCGTGGCCCTTGGTGCGGTGGATCTTGCAGTACTGCTTGTCGGAGCCGCCCTGCTTTTCGGCTGCCGCTACAGGGGTGGCCTCCTTGCCGGAGCCACCAGTCTGTGTCTTCTTGGCGGCAGCCTCCTTGCCGGACTGCTCGACAACCAGTACCTCCTTGTTCTTCTTCTTCTTATTTTTCCGCCGCCGGTTTTTCCTTGCCGGGGCGGCATCCTCGCTGTCTGTTCCTCCTGCTCCAGTATCCTATCCGGGAAGTCTCCTCCCCTCTTCAGCACGGGCACACTTGTCAGCCAGAGCATAAAGCTCGCTGACGTCCCGGATCTTGGTCATCACCATCTCCTCCCTCATCCGGCGGTTACGCACGTTCTGGTGGAACGCGCTGATAACCGCGGCAGGGTGGACATCCGGGATGTTGTGCTGAACGCGGCTGAACCTTTGGATGTACTTGCGCAGGGACTCTCCCTCCTTCTGGGCAAGAATGTGGAGATCACTCTCCTGGCCGTGGAGTTTGTGGCCGCCCGTGATGGCGCCGACAAACTGGTGGCACAGATCTGCCCAAGAAGAGATGGAGTTCTCCGGCAAGTGCATAAGCCAAGACCTGACGTTTGGCTTAAGCACGAGCGGGAAGTAGTTCGCTAAGATCTTCTCGTCGCGTCCCCCGGCAGCCTGCACTGCAATGGTGTAGATGCTGAGGAACTCCGAGGGGTGTGTCTTGCCGTCGTACTTCTCGGGTACGTCGGGCTTAAAGTTCTTCATGCTGGGCCACTGGACTTGACGTAGCTCTCGGGTGAACGCAGGGCAGCCTGCCGCGTACGGCAAGTCGCCTGGTTCACCGGGCGCGTGCATGTCGACAGCAGTCCCAGCGCGCTGGTCGGACTGTCTTCGGGCTTCTCTTCGATGCTCGATACGAGTCCGAGCGTCCTCTTGTCGCCTGTCGTCAAGGACTTGGCGCTGATCGCGGCGAACTCGCGAATCCGACGACGTTGTGGAGTCGTCGTCGACGTTGATCCGGCAAGCTGGCGATTTCTGCTTCTGCGGCGGGGAGTGCACGGTAGTTGCACCCCCGGCGGTCTTGTCTCCATCGGCCTTCGCTTGGCTGACTTGCCGCGGCCGTGATGTTGCCGGCTGCTGCGGCGTGTCGTTGTTGGCGAAGGCGATGAGGCTCTGGATTGTAGCCCTCCAGTCTTCGGCCTTGTCTGCCGCTGGAGGGAAGTCGAGGAGCAGTTGAGCTCTGGCTAGAGCTTCTGCTGGAGAGGAGGGAAGCGGTGGCGAGCGGTGTGAGGAGCGAGATATGCTCGGACTTCTAACAGCGTTAGAAGGAGCAGGTTCTCGTCCCGGCGACCGCGCCTTGCTCGTGCCAGCACGCTGGCCTTGAGCGTCCCGCGACCCGCCGGCCTGGCCTTGTCCCAACAGACGGATGGTACCGTGGGTACCACGTCGCTGCTGGCCCGGCACCTCCTGAGAGGGACGGGGTGCGTGCACGGACGCCGAGGCTTTGGAGTTCGCCCGGTCGTCCGTCTTGTCCTTGGACTTGGCGGCGCCGTGAGTGTCCTCGCCGGTGTCCACCCTTCCACCAGCGTCTATCCCACCAACCATTGGTTCTGGTGGTGGTGGGATCGACGCAGACGGGCCTCCGACCTCCGAAGCCTTCTTCTTCGGTGGCATGCTGATGTAGTCGATGAGGTTGTTGAAGCTAGTGAAGTTGCTGAAGGTTGCGCCCGCGTGAGCGCCGGATTAGGTTCGCACAACCTCGACGCCCCCTACCTGGCGCGCCAAAGATGTCGGGGAAACTGGTCACCCACGAACACCTATGGGACCGGAGCCCCTTCTACGGTACGGCAAGGGTGCGGAGGGAGCACGAAGAGCAGATCGAGGGGCACACGCGGGTAGTTTACCCAGGTTCGGGCCGCACGGATGCGTAAAACCCTACTCCTGCCTTGGTTGTATTGAGTTCGTGAGCTCGGGAGCTTGAAGATCTACAGTACTAGCTGCACCGAGCGTGGGAGTGGTCAAGTTTCTGGGATCGAACCCCCTCTACGTTGTGCATGGGCCTCCTTTTATAGCTCAAAGGGGTCACCGACAGGTGTCAACGTAGAGGAGGGTAAAAGCGTAAAATTGGTGGTAGTTGGAACAGTGTATGAACAGTGGTCTACACCTAACCCTGACGGTGGGGGACAAGGGCATTGAATGCCCGTCGCCGTCACCCCAAAAGCGTCCGCCCGGGCGTCTCCGTTCGCCACGGCGATGGCCTTGTCACCGTGGCTTGCCACCGTGTTCCCCAGGCTGCACAGCCATCTGCCACGTGCCCCTGGAAGGGCCCCAGGGCGACGCGTGGCCAGATGAGCTGGAGCGCAGGCACACAGTGTGAGCCTCCCCCGGCAAGCACCTTACCGGGGTCGCTATCTTGCCGGGCCCGGAAGCTTGTCGCTCTCCGGGTCCTGCCGGGGCGCAGGATGCGCCGTGATATCTTCTAAGGTGCTGTTCTTTGGCCTTCCTGGCAAGCTCCTCTTGCCATGGTCTTGTGCTAGAATGATAACCTGGAGCCTGGCGCGGCCTTCCCGGCAAGCTCCTCTTGCCGGGGCCTTGTTCTTCTGATTTGTATACTTTGTTCTTGAATGGTTCTAAAGGATCCAGAGCGGGCCTTGGCGGGCGCGTGGTAAGCCCGACCACGGGACGCTGCTACTGCCCGTGCACAAGTCGGGATACTAAGGTACCCCTACTTTAGTACACCGACATCCACCAATTTATTTCAATGTTTTCACAGTTACAGAAGTATTCGAAAGTCATAGATTGCTACATACTGTTCTGCTTTTGACAAAATTTTCGTGTGTTGTTTGCTTATTTTGATCAATCTATGAGTAGTATCGGGGGGTATGAATCATAGAGAAATTGGAATACAGTAGGTTTAACACCAATATAAGCAAAGAATGAATCATAGAGAAAGTTATAGAAGCCCTCCGCCCCCC
>LR738710.1:143316361-143372288 GCA_902687465.1 Secale cereale
CCCCCCCCCCCCCGCGGGCGCGCCCCCTGCCTCGTGGACAGCCCGAAGACCCTATTTACTTGCCCCCGACTCCAACACCTCCTATATATACTGAAACCTTCGGAAAATAACCTAGATCGGGAGTTCCGCCACCGCAAGCCTCTGTTGCCACCAAAAACCAATCTAGACCCTGTTCCGGCACCCTGTCGGAGGGGGAATCCCTCTCCGGTGGCCACCTTCATCATCCCGGCGCTCTCCATGATGACGAGGGAGTAGTTCACCCTCGAGGCTGAGGGTATGTACCAGTAGCTATGTGTTTGATCTCTCTCTCTCTCTCTCTTATGTTCTTGAGATGGCACGATCTTGATGTATCGCGAGCTTTGCTATTATAGTTGGATCTTATGATGTTTCTTCCCCTGTACTCTCTTGTGATGAAGTGATTTTCCCTTTGAAGTTATCTTATCGGATTGAGTCTTTAAGGATTTGAGAACACTTTATGTATGTCTTGCATGTGCTTATCTGTGGTGACAATGGGATATCACGTGATCTACTTGACGTATGTTTTGGTGATCAACTTGCGGGTTCCATGACCTTGGGAATCTATGCATAAGGGTTGGCACACGTTTTCGTCTTGACTCTTCGGTAGAAACTTTGGGGCACTCTTTGAAGTACTTTGTGTTGGTTGAATAGATGAATCTGAAATTGTGTGATGTGTATCGTATAATCATGCCCACGGATACTTGAGGTGACAATGGAGTATCTAGGTGACATTAGGGTTTTTGTTGATTTGTATCTTAAGGTGTTATTCTAGTACGAACTTTATGATAGATCAAACGGAAAGAATAGCTTCGTGTTATTTTACTACGGACTCTTGAATGGATCGATCAGAAAGAATAACTTTGAGGTGGTTTCGTACCCTACAATAATATCTACGTTTGTTCTCCGCTATTAGTGACTTTGGAGTGACTCTTTGTTGCATGTTGAGGGATTGTTATATGATATAGTTATGTTATTATTGTTGAGAGAACTTGCACTAGTGAAAGTATGAACCCTAGGCCTTGTTTCCTATCATTGCAACACCGTTTATACTCACTTTTATCTTTAGTTACCTTGCTGTTTTTATATTTTCATATTACAAAAACCTATATCTACCATCCATATTGCACTTGTATCACCATCTCTTCGCCGAACTAGTGCACCAATACAATTTACCATTGTATTGGGTGTGTTGGGGACACAAGAGACTCTTTGTTATTTGGTTGGAGGGTTGTTTGAGAGAGACCATCTTCATCCTACGCCTCCCACGGATTGATAAACCTTAGGTCATCCACTTGAGGGAAATTTGCTACTGTCCTACAAACCTCTGCACTTGGAGGCCCAACAACGTCTACAAGAAGAAGGTTGCGTAGTAGACATCAAGCTCTTTTCTGGCGCCGTTGCCGGGAAGGTGAGTGCTTGAAGGTATATATTTAGATCTTGCAATCGAATCTTTTAGTTTCTTGTTTTATCACTAGTTTAGTTTATAAAAGAAAACTACAAAAAAATGGAATTAAGGTTACCTCATATGCTTCATCTCTTTAATATCTTTCGTGAAAATGATGGAAAGGAAAATTGTGCCCAAGTGCTAGAAAAAGAATGCATTAAAATGTTTGGCACTAAATACTTGAAGGATGAGCATGATTGCAATGTTGTTAGTATGAATTCTTTGAATACCCATGATGCTAATGATATGCAAAGCCACAAGCTTGGGGATGCTATGTTTGATGAAGATGATATTTTTTGTCCCCCAAGTTTTGATGAGAAAATTTATTATGATGAAAGCATGCCTCCTATTTATGATGATTATTATGATGACTTGTATGCTATAAAGAATAAATATAACCATGAAACTTGTCATCATGATTTTAATTTTCAATTGGATTATGCTTCACATGATAGTTATTTTGTTGAGTTTGCTCCTCCCACTACTACGAATGAGAAGAATTTTGCTTATGATGGGAGTAGTAAAATTCCTATGCAAGTAGATCATGAAAAGAATGCTTTATGTGATGGTTATATGGTTGAATTCATTCATGATGCTACTGAAAATTATCATGAGAGAGGACCATATGCTTGTAGGAATTGCAATAATATCAAGTTTCCTCTCTATACGATTAAAGTCTTGAAGTTATGCTTGTTTTCCCTTCCTATGCTAGTTGATTATCGTTCCCATAAGTTGTTTGCTCACAAAATCCCTATGCATAGGAAGTGGGTTAGACTTAAATGTGCTAGTCATATTCTTCATGATGCTCTCTTCATGTTTCAATTCTCATCTTTTATGATAGCATCATTGAAATCATTGTGCCTAGCTAAGGGCATTAAACGATAGCGCTTGTTGGGAGGCAACCCAATTTTATTTTCTTTTGCATTTGCTTCTGTTTAGGAATAAATATTGCATCTAGCTTATGTTTAGATGTGGTTTTGTGTTTTAATTAGTGTTTGTTCCAAGTAGAACCTTTGGGAAGACTTGTGTGAAGTTTATGCGATCATGCTGTAAAAAACAGAAACTTTAGCGCTCACGAGATTGGCTATCATTTTTACTGGAGAGTGCTTTTTAGTTGATTCTTTTTGCAGATGATTAATAGACAAATTCCTCACGTCCACCAGTTTATTTCAGAATTTTTAGAGTTACAGAAGTATTCGAAAGTTACAGATTGCTACAGACTGTTCTGTTTTTGACAGATTTTGTTTTCTATGTGTTGTTTGCTTATTTTGATGAATCTATGAGTAGTATCGAAGAGTATGAACCATAGAGAAGTTGGAATACAGTAGATATTACACCAATATGAATTTATAATGAGTTCACAACAGTACCTAAGTGGTGGTTTTATTTTCTTATACTAACGGAGCTTATGAGTTTTCTGTTGAGTTTTGTGTTGTGAAGTTTTCAAGTTTTGGATAAAGATTCGATGGACTATGGAATAAGGAGTGCCAAGAGCCTAAGCTTGGGGATGCCAAAGGCACCCCAAGGTAAAATTCAAGGACAACCAAAAGCCTAATCTTGGGGATGCCCCGGGAAGGCATCCCCTCTTTCGTCTTTGTCTATCAGTAACTTTACTTGATGCTATATTTTTATTCACCACATGATATGTGTTTTGCTTGCAGCATCATTTGTTTTATTTTGTTTTACTTGCTGTTTGAATAATGTCCCAAGATCTGAAATTCTTAAATGTTAGAGAGTCTTCACATAGTTACATAATTATTCAACTACTCATTGATCTTCACTTATATCTTTCGGAGTAGTTTGTTGTTTGCTCTAGTGCTTCACTTATATCTTTTAGAGCATGGCGGTGGTTTTATTTTGAAGAAATAGATGAACTCTCATGCTTCACTTATATCATTTTGAGAGTCTTTTAGAACAGCATGGTAATTTGCTTAGTTTATGAATTAGTCCTAACATGATAGGCGTCCAAGTTGGTAATAGTAAAAACTTTCACATAAAGTGCATTAAATACTATGAGAAGTTTGATACTTGATGATTGTTTTGAGATATGAGGATGGTGATATTAGGGTCATGCTAGTAGAGTACTTGTGAATTTGAGAAATACTTGTTTTGAGGTTTGCAAGTCCCGTAGCATTCACGTATGGTAACCGTTGTGTGACAAATTTGAAGCATGAGGTATTTCATTGATTGTCATCCTTTGTGTGGAGGTCGGGATCGCACGATGGTTAACTCCTACCAACCCTTCCCCTAGGAGCATGCGTGTAGTACTTTGTTTTGATGACTTGTAGGTTTTTGCAATAAGTATGTGAGTTCTTTATGACTAATGTTGAGTCCATGGATTATAGGCACTCTCACCCTTCCACCATTGCCAGCCACTCTCGTACTGCGTAACTTTCGCCGGTACCATACACCCACCATATACCTTCCTCAAAACAGCCACCATACCTACCTATCATGGCATTTCCATAGCCATTCCGAGATATATTGCCATGCAACTTTCCACCGTTCCATTCATATGACACGCTTCATCATTGTCATATTGCCATGCATGATCATGTAGTTTACATCGTATTCGTGGCTAGGCCACCATGCATAATTTTTCATACATGTCACTCTTGATTCATTGCATATCCCGGTACAACGCTGGAGGCATTCATATAGAGTCATATTTTGTTCTAGTATCGAGTTGTAATATCGAGTTGTAAATCAATATAAGTGTGATGATCATCATTATTAGAGCATTGTCCCAAAGAAAAGAAAAAGAAAAAAAAAGAAGGAAAGGCCAAAGAAAAAAAGGCCCAAAAAAAGAAAAAGAAAAAGAAAAAGAAAAAGAAAAGAAAAAAAGAAGAAAAAGAAAAAAAAAGGATAAAAAAAGAAAAGCAAAGAAAAGGGACAATGCTACTATTTTTTTCCACACTTGTGCTTCAAAGTAGCACCATGTTCTTCATGATAGAGAGTCTCTTGTTTAGTCGCTTTCATATACTAGTGGGAATTTTCATTATAGAACTTGGATTGTATATTCCAACGATGGGCTTCCTCAAATGCTCTAGGTCTTCGTGAGCAAGCAAGTTGGATGCACACCCACTTAGTTTCTTTTGTTGAGCTTTCATACATTTATAGCTCTAGTGCATCCATTGCATGGCAATCCCTACTCACTCACATTGATATCTATTGATGGGCATCTCCATAGGCCATTGATACGCCTAGTTGATGTGAGACCATCTTTCTCTTTTTTGTCTTCTCCACAACCACCACTCTATTCCACCTATAGTGCTATATCCATGGCTCACGCTCATATATTGCGTGAAAGTTGAAAGAGTTTGAAAACAAATTAAGTATGAAACAAGTGCTTGGCTGAAACCGGGGTTGTGCATGATTGGAATATTTTGTGTGACGAAGATGGAGCATAGCCTAACTATATGATTTTGTAGGGATGAACTTTCTTTGGCCATGTTATTTTGAGAAGACATGATTGCTTTGTTAGTATGCTTGAAGTATTATTATTCTTATGTCAATATAGACTTTTGCCTTGAATATTTTGGATATGAACATTCATGCCACAATAAAGAGAATTACATGGAGAATTATGTTAGGTAGCATTCCACATCAAAAATTCTGGTTTTATCATTTACCTACTCGAGGACGAGCAGGAATTAAGCTTGGGGATGCTTGATACGTCTCCAACGTATCTATAATTTTTGATTGTTCCATGCTATTATATTATCCTTCTAGTATGTTTTATGGGCTTTTATATACACTTTTGTATGATTTTTGGGACTAACCTATTAACCCAGAGCCCAGTGCCAGTTTTTGTTTTTCTCCTGTTTTAGAGTATCGCGGAAAAGGAATATCAAACAGAGCCCAATTGACCTGAAACTCAATGGAGGACGTTTTTGGACCAGAAGAAGCCCAGAGAGTACCGGAGGAGGACCAGAAGGTCAACAGGCTGCCCACGAGGGTAGGGAGCGCCCCCCTGCCTCGTGGACAGCCCGGAGACCCCCTTTACTTGCCCCCGACTCCAACACCTCCTATATATACTAAAACCTCTGGAAAATAACCTAGATCGGGAGTTCCGCCGCCGCAAGCCTCTGTTGCCGCCAAAAACCAATCTAGACCCTGTTCTGGCACCCTGCCGGAGGGGGAATCCCTCTCCGGTGGCCATCTTCATCATCCCGGCGCTCTCCATGACGAGGAGGGAGTAGTTCACCCTCGGGGCTAAGGGTATGTACGAGTAGCTATGTGTTTGATCTCTCTCTCTCGTGTTCTTGAGATGGCACGATCTTGATGTATCGCGAGCTTTGCTATTATAGTTGGATCTTATGATGTTTCTTCCCCTCTACTCTCTTGTGATGAATTGAGTTTTTGATGTAGGGTGGAACCCTAGATGGCCGATCTTTCACGAAATGGAGGGATCCGCGATGAACACGAAGAACACAAAGGGGAATCACGAGGGAAAACACTCAAGAACAAGTCCAATCACACATCCACTAGACAATCAAACACACAAGATCACAAGGTACATGAACAACAAAGGGAAAGATACAAGGTAGAGTTCATCTCCAAGAGGAGGTCTTGAATCCGTGAAGGATCTTCCCGTTAGGGGTCTTGAATCCAAGGTGGATCTTCTCCGTAGAGGGGTCGCGATCTCTCTCGTGGAGTAGATCCATAATGGATGAGCAAAGCTCTATCTCACATATGAGCTAAACCAATGCTAACCCTAAAAGATGGAAGGGAAGGAGTACTTATAGTCTAGGGGTAAGTTGGGGGGATACATGGGGTGAAAACCCTTCAACTACGCGCAGGCAGGGCGGCAGTACCGGTCCTGGGACCGGTAGTACCGGTTTTTGCGGTTTAGCGGAAGTTCCGGCCTTGCACCGGTCGATCATAGAAGGTAGATCGGTAGTTGACCAGTAGTTGGACCGGTAGTACCGGCAGACCGGTAGTTGGACCGGTAGTGTAATGCCCAGGATGGAGCTATATCTCCTACGTGTCGAGGCACGACTTAGAGACATAACCCCACGCTGGAATGATCGCAAGTCTGGTATCTTTGCACAACTCATGTAAAAAGGGGGATGGAAAACATAAACATAGTTGGCTTACACTCGCCACGTCACACAAATACATTACATGTCTCAGTCATCATACAATAAAACATCACATCCCTCTAAGGGTAAAATCCAAATGGCAAGATACCAAACATAATTTAATTCCACAGGTCGGATCGAATCCTAGTAGAAGTCTCCACTACTGATCATCAGGATAACGAACATAGTATCGACTACGCTCCTCGTCGTACTCCCAGTCTAGCCCGATGCCATCACCTGGATAGCTCACAACTGGACATGCATCTGGTGTGGTGAAGTAACTGTGAGCCACAGAGGACTCAGCAATCCCGTTCCCGGGTAACAAGACTATTTAAACCTTGGGAGAGGATAAGGCTCAAGAAAAGAATAAGTGTCTGCAGCAGCAACTAGCAACTAGCTTACGTGAGAGAGTACGAGAAGAGAAAGCCTCGGTCGAGAGATGATCACGAAGTGATCCTAGCTAAAGCTTAACAAACATAACCCCACCGTGTTCAACTCCTGAATCCCTATTCGGAAATTGATAGTCACGGTACACACGCTGGTAGTGTATTGAAATATTGTGTCAAGTTATCTACAACCGGATATTAACAAGCTCCCATCTGCCACATAACCGCGGGCACGGCTTTCGAAAGTTCATAACCCTGCAGGGGTGTTTCAACTTGACCCATTACAAGCCCACGATCCGCGGAGTCGCAACTCCAAAGTGGGAAGACCCGAGTATTCTCGGAATCCCGTGCTCAAGATACTCCGAACTAAGGTAAGGCTAATCCAGCAAATCCTCCCGGCGTGTCGACACCCTGATAGTAGCCGCGCGTATCTAGTCTCAGGACACGACCGGATGGGCGATTCTACAGGTTTATATCAATCCTCGAGTTTCCTCGTGGTGACCCCGCAGACTCCCCGATTCGGACCAACACTCATGAGGAGCACTGGCCCGGGTTGGTTGATTAAGAACTCGGGTTAATTACTCCCTATGCAAGTTATTTAGTTATTAGGCAAATAGTACCAATGTTGGGACTTGCTGGAAAAGATTTAGCACTTAGCGGTTTATCGAGGGGGTCCCATACACCCCAACCGTGTTAGGAACGCATAATCAAGGAACATAACACCGGTTTATACGGTTCCTAACGGCATGAGTGGAACAAATCACCAAGCAAAAGGCTTAGACTTCCACCCTTGCCAGTATATAGATGATTTCATTTTAAGCATTTAAATAGTGTGATATAGCCCAACAAACTTCAACATGAAGCAAGCATCTTCGATCTTCACCTGCAACTAGCAATGCTATAAGAAGGGCTGAGCGAAGCGTACTTAGCCAAGCAACGGTTTGCATAGGTAGGGTGGTTAAACATGGTCATGGTTACAAGTAGGAGGCTGACAAGAAGGACATGGGCATCGAGGCAAAGCTATAGATCGAGACTACTAGCAATAGGCAAAAATAGTAATGTTATCGGGGTTCGGTCATCTTGCCTGAAGTGTAGTCGTTCGGATCGTAAGAAGGGTCCTCGTGCTCAACCTCGTTGGTAACCTCGTGCTCGTACTCGTACTCAATCTCAGCTTCCGGCTCTAAACAATTCAATCACACAAGGCACGAATCAACAAGATGCAATGCGCACTCAAAATGATGGATGCATGATGGATGCACTAAGAGAGCACACGGAGCACGGAAAATAGCACTCAAGCAAAACACCTCAAAACATGATAACAATAGGAGATTATGAATCTACACGGAAAATCAATCAAGTTTCATATAAGACTCGTTGAAATCGGAGCTACGGGCTAAAAGTTATGCCCGAAACAAGAAATGAGCGAAAGCTGAAAATTACAGCAACATAGCAACTTCGGAGCACTAGAAAAATAAGCTACAGCACTCAAACACCATGGCAAAGAGCATGAACATAAACTAGACATATCCTACAGCAAATAAGTCCAAAGGTGCACCCCCAAAGGAGCCACGGATCAATAGCAATAAGCTTGGACATATTGAACTTGACAATAAAATTCTGACAGCAGAATTTTATTGAAACTTTGGAGCAAAAGTTAAACATGCTACAGCCACTTAAATAAGCATGTGAGAACATGAATGGAAAGCCAACAATATATACTACAAGGAACCATCAAGATCCACTCCAAAACTATCATGGTTTGTCCTAGAGCAGCAAGCAAACATGGCATCGGAACGTTACAGATTTCAGACTTAGTGAAAATCCACTAAGTGCTAAAACAGCAGTTTCATCATGGCATCTAAAAGAGCAAGTTTAAGTCACCTCGAAACTAAACATGGCAAGTGGTAAGCACCACATCAAAGTACACATGATGGTGATTCCGAAACTTACAAGCATGCATCATGGAGATAAACACAACGATAGCAATGAGCTCAACAAGATGGCATTTCATAACAAGTGAAACAACATCACAGCCACATGGCACTTTGCAACGAGGATAACCATGGCAAGAATAAATCTATCATGCAACCTAACACAAGCAACAAGTAGAGCATGGCAAGACGAACACGTGGACATGTCATTTGCATCAATCGGATAAACGAGCTAAAAGTTATCACTATGCAAAGATGGCATAAAAACATCACATAGCAGCAGTTTTATCACGATGCACTCTTGCAACAGGAAAATAAGAATCTAGATGACCTTTAACATGCATGGCACAAAAAGATAAAACATAGTGCTAATCACCACGAACGTCTGGACACCTCATTTGCGCAAAACGGAGTTACACACTAAAAGATATCCTCAATTGAACATTGCATCAGAGAACAAATTACTGGGACTTAGGGTTATTGCAAACAACCTCAGATCTGTAGGAGTGGGCTAGATCCGGATCCGGTGGAGGCGGCTGGGCCTTCGGCGGCTCGGCCCAGTGAGGAGCCGAAGGAGGCGAAGGCGGGAGCCCGGCGGCGCTGGCCTGGGCCCTCGGCGGCGTGGCCCACCTGGAAGGCGGCTGGCGGGCGGCTGGCGCTGGCCTGTGCGGTGCGGGAGGCGGCGCGGCCCACGAAGGGGAGCGGCCCAGGCGCGCAGGAGGGCCCTGGCCGCGGGATCTGGCGAGGCGAAGGCGGCCTGGCCTCGGGGCGGAGGAGGCCTACCCGGCTGGGCCCTTGCGGCGGCTAGGAATCCGCGGATCGGGCCCCCGGCGGCTGGCCCGCGCTGGAGGAGGCGAGGCCCGACGATGCGGTGGATCGGGAGGGATGGCGATGGCCCAGGCGGTGCGGGCGAGTGGAGCGGCGGCCTCGGTCAACGGAGGGAGTGCGGGCGCTACTGCCTGGATCCGGATCGGGAGCTTCCCCGACCCGATCCGCGAAGGAAAACAAACGGGGGCGCCGACGATGCGGGAGGAGTGGGCGCGTTGTGGTCTGGAGCGGGCGCGGCCCCGATCCGATCCGCGAAGCGAACCGGCGGCGGCGGCTTCGAGCCTGGGGCGTTCCAGGTGTGGATCTGGCCGGCCGGTGGGTGGTGGCTCCGGTCGGCCGCGGGGACGAGGTGGAACCGGCGCGGGGGCGGTGGTGGAGATGGAGAAGTGGCCGGTGAGGGAGAGGAGGAAGGTGGCGGTGGAGAGGAGGCCGGAGATGAGGGAGAGGAACTCCGGCGAACTCCGGCGAAATTCCGGAGGAAGGGGATGAAGTGGGGGCTAGGGTTTCCTTGTTTTGGGGCACAAATTGTGGGAGAGTAGACAAATATATAGGCACAAGTAGCTAGGGTTGCCCAAATGGAGTGCGGTTTTCGGCCACCGGATCAGATTTGGATGGCCTAGATGATAGAAGTGGTTAGGAGTGGTTGGTGGGCTGTTGGAGGGGGTGTCTTGGGCCACAAAGTTGAGGCACTTTGAGCCCACACGAATAACTGTTGGTGTAGCAAACGGACTCGAAACGCGACGAGATTTGACAGGCGGGTTACACACAACAAAACAACAACACACGACTAGACTCGCGCCACACCGGTAACGTTACACGGCCAAACACCAAAGTAGGCCTACGGGACGCCACGGACACGTGAGGGAGCTCCGGAACGCGAAACGGACAACGAGAAGGAACGCGTGGAACCGGATGCAACCGACAACACAAATGCAATGTGATGCACATGTCTACATGATATGAATGAATGCCACACATGCACACAACAAAACGACGAAAACCTGAAAGACAAAGAACCCGGAATGGAATAGATGAAGCCGGAGATATATTATATGCCCAAAAGTGAAAGTATTACATCCGGGGCATTACAAACTCTCCTCTACTACAAAAAGATCTCGTCCCGAGATCTAGGACTGGAAAAAGGATGGGTACTCGGAACGAAGATGATCTTCTCGTTCCCAGGTAGCTTCTCGGTCGGTGTGATGTGACCACTTGACTTTCAAGAATTTGATGGACTTGTTGCGGGTCTTGCATTCGGTTTCTTCGAGAATAGCAACGGGATGCTCTCGGTAAGACAGGTCTTGTTGAAGATCAATCTCTTCAAACGGAATCATGCGTTCTGGTGCCTTGAAGCATTTGCGGAGTTGAGACACATGGAACACATCATGAACATTGGCGAAGTTGGGAGGGAGCTCAAGTTGATAGGCTAGATCGCCTCTTTTGCCAAGAATCTTGAAAGGCCCGACGTATCTAGGAGCAAGCTTTCCTTTGATACCGAATCTTTGGGTGCCTTTCATCGGAGACACACGGAGATAGACATGATCACCAATGTTGAATGCCAAATCACGATGTTTGCCGTCATAGTAGCTCTTCTGACGCGACTGAGCGGCCTTGAGATTCTCACGTATGACTTTGCACATTTCTTCGGCTTCTGAGATCAAGTCATTGCCAAGAAGTTGGCGTTCGCCTGTTTCAGACCAGTTGAGAGGGGTACGGCACTTTCTGCCATAGAGGATTTCAAACGGAGCTTTGCCTGCACTTGCTTGAAAGCTGTTGTTGTAAGCGAACTCGGCAAATGGAAGGCAGTCTTCCCATTTCATGCCAAAAGATATGACACAGGCTCTGAGCATGTCTTCTAGAATCTGATTCACTCGCTCGACTTGACCACTAGTCTGAGGGTGAAAAGCAGTGCTGAACCTGATCTTAGTGCCCATGGCGGACTGAAAGGAGTCCCAGAACCTGGATGTGAACAAGCTTCCACGGTCTGAGGATATAACTTGAGGAATGCCATGTAAGGACACAATTCTGGAAGTGTACAGCTCTGCCAATTGAGCTGCATTGATTGATTCTTTGACTGGCAGGAAGTGAGCGACTTTGGTAAGCTTGTCAATCACCACGAAGATAGAATCATTCCCTCGCTTGGATTTAGCGAAGCCAGTGACGAAGTCCATTTCAATGTGGTCGAACTTCCACTCGGGAATAGGAAGAGGTTGGAGAAGACCGGCTGGACGTTGATGTTCTGCTTTCACTCTTCTGCATACATCACATTCATTCACGAATTGGGCAATCTCCCTTTTCATGCGTGTCCACCAGTAAGATTGCTTGAGGTCTTGGTACATCTTGGAACTGCCAGGATGAATGGAAAGGAGAGAATCATGTGCTTCTTCCATTATGAGCTTCCTGAGATCACCTTTGGGAACAACGAGTCTGTCCTCGAAGAACAAGGTATCTCTCTCATCAACACGAAAGCACTTGTATTTTGGATTGCCCTTTACAATACCATGTTTCACCTTCTTCACCATGGTATCACTGAGTTGGGCCTCACGGACCTGATCTTCCAAGGTAGGAGCAACTTGAAGATTTGCAAGAAAACCCTGCGGAACAACTTGGAGGTTGAGCTTCCTGAAAGCTTCACAAAGCTCGAGCTGGTACGGCTTGATAAGAAGGCTGTTGCAATATGCCTTTCTGCTCAAAGCATCTGCAATCACATTCGCCTTGCCAGGAGTGTATTCAATGCTGGGATCATACTCTTGGATCATTTCAACCCAACGAGTCTGGCGGAGGTTCAGATGCGGCTGTGTGAAGATGTACTTCAAGCTCTTGTGATCAGTGAAGATGTCGACCTTTCTGCCCAACAACAGATGTCTCCATGTAATCAGAGCATGTACCACAGCTGCTAGCTCGAGATCATGTGTGGGATAGTTCTTCTCACTTGGCTTCAGCTGACGAGAAGTGTATGCCACAATTCTCTTATCTTGCATAAGCACACCACCAAGGCCTTGAAGAGAAGCATCACAGAATACTTCATAGGGCTTGGACTCATCTGGAGGAGTCAGAACTGGAGCAGACACGAGCTTTTCTTTGAGAGTTTTGAATGCCACTTCACACTCTGGAGACCAAAAGTATTTGACATTCTTCTGAAGCAAGTTGGAAAGAGGCTTGGCAATCTTGGAGAAGTTCTCAACGAACCTTCTGCAATAGCTGGCAAGACCCAGAAAACTGCGGAGTTGCTTGACGTTCTGAGGAGCTTCCCAGTTGACAATTGCTTCAACTTTCTCGGGATTAACCGCAATACCGTCAGCTGAGATGATATGGCCCAGGTACAAAACCTTATCGAGCCAAAACTCGCACTTGGAGAACTTCGCATAGAACTTATGCTCACGGAGTCGATCAAGAACCAGACGTAAGTGCTTTTCGTGATCTTCTTCATTCTTGGAAAACACCAGAATATCATCCAGATACACAAGCACAAACTCGCCGGTATAGGGGTTGAAGATGTAGTGCATCATCCTTGAAAAGGTAGGAGGAGCATTGGCGAGACCAAAAGACATGACGGTATACTCGTATGAACCGTAGCTCGTTCTGAAGGCCGTCTTGGGAATGTCTTCCTCGCGAATGCGAATTTGGTGATAGCCCATTCGAAGATCGAGCTTAGAGAAAACTTTAGCTCCTTTGAGCTGCTCGAAGAGTTCGTTGATGTTGGGGAGCGGATATTTGTTCTTTATTGTCTTCTTGTTCAATGGCCGGTAATCAACGCAGAGACGCTCCGTGCCATCTTTCTTCTTGACAAATAAGACACCACAGCCCCAAGGAGACGTACTAGGCCTGATGAGACCCATACTCTCCTGTTTATCAAGCTGCTTCTTCAATTCCTTCAATTCATCCGGAGAGAGCTTGTACGGACGCCGGCATGCTGGCTCAGTACCCGGCTCGAGTTCAATGACAAATTCCACCTGACGGTGTGGAGGCATGCCTGGAAGTTCTTCAGGAAAGACGTCTTGATATTCGTTCACCACCGGAATTTGAGATATGGCATTAATTTCGCCCTTATCATTGAGAGAGAAAAGCCTGATAGTGTTATCCCTGGAGGCAAAGATAATCACATGTTCATCAGGATGAGTCATCTTGACTTCTTTCTGTGCACAATCAATGTGAGCATCATGCTGAGAAAGCCAATCCATCCCGAGGATGAGGTCAATGTCAGAATTACCAAGAACCACTGGTTTAGCCAGAAAACGATAATCTCCCATGCGAATAGAAACATCCGGAGCATAGACACTAGAAGTCATAATCCTGCCCGGAGAAACAACTTGCAACTTCTGAG
The DNA here is from genome assembly GCA_902687465.1 of Secale cereale. Lineage (NCBI taxonomy): Eukaryota > Viridiplantae > Streptophyta > Magnoliopsida > Poales > Poaceae > Secale > Secale cereale. The sequence goes on from LR738710.1 coordinate 143,330,377, forward strand.
GCAAATTTGAAGTGACAACATCGTGCTTGGATGCAAATGGTTGAGACATGAAAGAACATGAAGCACCCGAATCAAACAACACTTTAGCTGGAAAAGAGTTAACTGAGAGGTTACCCAATATCACATCAGAAGAATTCTCCGCTTGCGCTGCACTCATTAGATTGACCCTTGCTGCCTTTGGATCATGCTTGACCATAGCGGTACCGACAGGTGGAGGAGGCGGAAGGCGCCTTGGGTTGTTGCACTTGTTGGAATAATGATCCTTCTGGCCACACTTGTAGCAAGTAACCTCAGAAAGCGGACGGGCTGGAGGAACACTCGGTCTTGGAGCTTGGAACTGTTGCTTGGACTGCTTGTTGGAGTTGGGTGGGTGGGAGAAACCACGTCCACTAGAGTTCTTGTTGCTGTTGGAGTTGTTGGAGTTGTTGTAAGGAGCTCGAATCACTGGAGGAGGAGGAAGCCAAAATTTCTGTTGCTTCGAGACCATCTGAGACGATGAGGAAGAGTGAACGGCATATCGAATTCTCTTTTTAGAAGCCTCCATCTTAAGATGAGCTGCCTCTTGTTTCAAAGCCATGTTATAGAATTTGTCGAATTCATCCGGCTCGAACAGAGTGAGAGAAAGTTGAAGTTCATCTTTGAGACCTCCACGGAACTGGTAGATTTTGCTCTTGGCATCAGGAATGTCTTGCTTAGCATAGCGGGCGAGGTTTTGGAACTTGACATTATACTGATAGACTGTCATAGAGCCCTGCTTCAGGTTGCGGAATTGCTCACACATACCCTCGATGACACTTGTTGGAATGTGGTGCGAGCGAAAGTCCTTGCAGAAATTCTCCCAAGAAATCACCTGACCTGGCCTGGAGTCTTTGTACTGCTGCCACCAGTCAGCTGCTTGGTCTTTGAGTTGGAAGGCTGCAAACTTCACATAATCCTCTTCCTTCACGTTACTGCACTCAAAATGCTTCTTTATGTCGGTTAACCAATCTTCAGCATCAAGAGGGTCGACACAGTAACTGAAAGCTTTTGGATTATTGGCCAGGAACTGGTTGAGAGTAGCATGGTGCTGCTGGTTGAAGAAGTTGCCTTGATTCCCTGGAACACCCTGATTAGCTTGATTAGCTTGCATCTGCTGCATCATCTGCATCAACAACTGGGTGTTCTGAGCTGTAGTCTGCATAATCGCTCTCCAAGCCTCAGACGGAGGAGGAGGGAAAGGAGGACGATCTGGGACCTCTTCACCCTCTGGGTTAGCGTTGGGAACCCTTTTCGGAGCCATCCTGAAAGAGATGACCACGAATCAGCAATTGATTGACAGAAGGTATAAGCTGAATCAATGGAATGAATTGCAACAAGTCTTCACAATAATCATTCGAACAATAGGAACGAATGAAATCATTCGAACAAGAGGAACGAATAAAATTCTCAGTTAAATGATAACATCAATCTTCACGAGAAGCCACATAGGGACAAAAGGTAAAATAAGAAAAACAACAAGGTACGGATGGAAACAAACACAAGATAGGAGCTTCGTTCTAACATCGTTGTGTTGAAAGCATATGAACGCGTTACGAAAGGGTTTTGCAATCCCCGGATCAGCATAGCCAAGGACCCTTTAAGATGCAACTCCCGATCGGAACATCGGTCATAATACCACTTCACTCAATGTAGAACCCCGAACTCGCTAACCTGCATTCGTTGGAAGAATGCCTACGATCTACTGGATAAACCCACCTATTAATTTCCGAAAGATTCCAGTTATGCAATCAGGTGTTGGGGATACATGGGAAGCACCGCGCAATCAACTCTAAACCTACATCCAGGTGTATCCATCCTTCAACACATAACCAGTCTTTCTCGGAAACTGTGTACCTCGGACCTTCGAAAAGCATCCACTATAACAAGCTATGGCAATACTCCCGAACTACCTCCCCAGTACTGGGTGATGTCAGTGTTATCTTGCCACTGGCCGTATAGGAGAGATTTTCGATGTCGGCCGTCTTAAGTATTTAGTACTGCCGCGATATGCTTGTGACGACAATACCCCGAAGCTCAACTCCCCGGGACACTGCCACAACCCCTAATGTCAGGAGGTATCGAGAACAATATTCTCGTCACAAGAACATCGAAACAATCCCAGAATACTCGCGAGATTCCTAAAAAAAATTGGTGCAATTTTTGAAAGTAGAAGAGGCAAGAGTAGACGTCAGGAGTCCTCACCAGAGAGAAAGGGGATGAGAAGCAAAGAAATCCTACTCTCCGATATAATATAGGACTCAAAATATTTTTCAGTGTGTGCCTAGACTCGATCGTCAACGATTCGATCAATCAGTGGGGGCTCCTAGGTCGGAGAAGGCTCTGAATACCAACTTGTAATGCCCAGGATGGAGCTATATCTCCTACGTGTCGAGGCACGACTTAGAGACATAACCCCATGCTGGAATGATCGCAAGTCTGGTATCTTTGCACAACTCATGTAAAAAGGGGGATGGAAAACATAAACATAGTTGGCTTACACTCGCCACGTCACACAAATACATTACATGTCTCAGTCATCATACAATAAAACATCACAGCCCTCTAAGGGTAAAATACAAATGGCAAGATACCAAACATAATTTAATTCCACAGGTCGAATCGAATCCTAGTAGAAGTCTCCACTACTGATCATCAGGATAACGAACATAGTATCGACTACGCTCCTCGTCGTACTCCCAGTCTAGCCCGGTGCCATCACCTGGATAGCTCACAACTGGACCTGCATCTGGTGTGGTGAAGTAACTGTGAGCCACAGAGGACTCAGCAATCCCGTTCCCGGGTAACAAGACTATTTAAACCTTGGGAGAGGATAAGGCTGAAGAAAAGAATAAGTGTCTGCAGCAGCAACTAGCAACTAGCTTACGTGAGAGAGTGCGAGAAGAGAAAGCCTCGGTCGAGAGATGATCACGAAGTGATCCTAGCTAAAGCTCAACAAACATAACCCCACCGTGTTCAACTCCCGAATCCCTATTCGGAAATTGACAGTCACGGTACACACGCTGGTAGTGTATTGAAACATTGTGTCAAGTTATCTACAACTGGATATTAACAAGCTCCCATCTGCCACATAACCGCGGGCACGGCTTTCGAAAGTTCATAACCTTGCAGGGGTGTTCCAACTTGACCCATTACAAGCCCACGATCCGCGGAGTCGCAACTCCAAAGTGGGAAGACCCGAGTATTCTCGGAATCCCGTGCTCAAGATACTCCGAACTAAGGTAAGGCTAATCCAGCAAATCCTCCCGGCGTGTCGACACCCTGATAGTAGCCGCGCGTATCTAGTCTCAGGACACGACCGGATGGGCGATTCTACAGGTTTATGTCAATCCTCGAGTTTCCTCGTGGTGACCCCGCAGACTCCCCGATTCGGACCAACACTCATGAGGAGCACTGGCCCGGGTTGGTTGATTAAGAACTCGGGTTAATTACTCCCTATGCAAGTTATTTAGTTATTAGGCAAATAGTACCAATGTTGGGACTTGCTGGAAAAGACTTAGCACTTAGCGGTTTATCGAGGGGGTCCCATACACCCCAACCGTGTTAGGAACGCATAATCAAGGAACATAACATCGGTTTATACGGTTCCTAACGGCATGAGTGGAACAAATCACCAAGCAAAAGGCTTAGCCTTCCACCCTTGCCAGTATATAGATGATTTCATTTTAAGCATTTAAATAGTGTGATATAACCCAACAAACTTCAACATGAAGCAAGCATCTTCGATCTTCACCTGCAACTAGCAATGCTATAAGAAGGGCTGAGCGAAGCGTACTTAGCCAAGCAACGATTTGCATAGGTAGGGTGGTTAAACATGGTCATGGTTACAAGTAGGAGGCTGACAAGAAGGACATGGGCATCGAGGCAAAGCTATAGATCGAGACTACTAGCAATAGGCAAAAATAGTAATGTTATCGGGGTTCGGTCATCTTGCCTGAAGTGTAGTCGTTCGGATCGTAAGAAGGGCCCTCGTGCTCAACCTCGTTGGTAACCTCGTGCTCGTACTCGTACTCGGTCTCAGCTTCCGGCTCTAAACAATTCAATCACACAAGGCACGAATCAACAAGATGCAATGCGCACTCAAAATGATGGATGCATGATGGATGCACTAAGAGAGCACACGGAGCACGGAAAATAGCACTCAAGCAAAACACCTCAAAACATGATAACAATAGGAGATTATGAATCTACACGGAAAATCAATCAAGTTTCATATAAGACTCGCTGAAATCGGAGCTACGGGCTAAAAGTTATGCCCGAAACAAGAAATGAGCGAAAGCTGAAAATTACAGCAACATAGCAACTTCGGAGCACTAGAAAAATAAGCTACAGCACTCAAACACCATGGCAAAGAGCATGAACATAAACTAGACATATCCTACAGCAAATAAGTCCAAAGGTGCACCCCCAAAGGAGCCACGGATCAATAGCAATAAGCTTGGACATATTGAACTTGACAATAAAATTCTGACAGCAGAATTTTATTGAAACTTTGGAGCAAACGTTAAACATGCTACAGCCACTTAAATAAGCATGTGAGAACATGAATGGAAAGCCAACAATATATACTACAAGGAACCATCCAGATCCACTCCAAAACTATCATGGTTTGTCCTAGAGCAGCAAGCAAACATGGCATCGGAACGTTACAGATTTCAGACTTAGTGAAAATCCACTAAGTGCTAAAACAGCAGTTTCATCATGGCATCTAAAAGAGCAAGTTTAAGTCACCTCGAAACTAAACATGGCAAGTGGTAAGCACCACATCAAAGTACACATGATGGTGATTCCGAAACTTACAAGCATGCATCATGGAGATAAACACAACGATAGCAATGAGCTCAACAAGATGGCATTTCATAACAAGTGAAACAACATCACAGCCACATGGCACTTTGCAACGAGGATAACCATGGCAAGAATAAATCTATCATGCAACCTAACACAAGCAACAAGTAGAGCATGGCAAGACGAACACGTGGACATGTCATTTGCATCAATCGGATAAACGAGCTAAAAGTTATCACTATGCAAAGATGGCATAAAAACATCACATAGCAGCAGTTTTATCACGATGCACTCTTGCAACAGGAAAATAAGCATCTAGATGACCTCTAACATGCATGGCACAAAAAGATAAAACGTAGTGCTAATCACCACGAACGTCTGGACACCTCATTTGCGCAAAACGGAGTTACACACTAAAAGATATCCTCAATTGAACATTGCATCAGAGAACAAATTACTGGGACTTAGGGTTATTGCAAACAACCTCAGATCTGTAGGAGTGGGCTAGATCTGGATCCGGTGGAGGCGGCTGGGCCTTCGGCGGCTCGGCCCAGTGAGGAGCCGAAGGAGGCGAAGGCGGGAGCCCGGCGGCGCTGGCCTGGGCCCTCGGCGGCGCGGCCCACCTGGAAGGCGGCTGGCGGGCGGCTGGCGCTGGCCTATGCGGCGCGGGAGGCGGCGCGGCCCACGAAGGGGAGTGGCCCAGGCGTGAAGGAGGGCCCTGGCCGCGGGATCTGGCGAGGCGAAGGCGGCCTGGCCTCTGGGCGGAGGAGGCCTACCCGGCTGGGCCCTTGCGGCGGCTGGGAATCGGCGGATCGGGCCCCCGGCGGCTGGCCCGCGCTGGAGGAGGCGAGGCCCGATGATGCGGTGGATCGGGAGGGATGGCGACGGCCCAGGCGGTGCGGGCGAGTGGAGCGGCGGCCTCGGTCAACGGAGGGAGTGCGGGCGCTACTGCCTGGATCCGGATTGGGAGCTTCCCCGACCCGATCCGCGAAGGAAAACAAACGGGGGCGCCGGTGATGCGGGAGGAGTGGGCGCGTTGTGGTCTGGAGTAGGCGCGGCCCCGATCCGATCCGCGAAGCGAACCGGCGGCGGCGGCTTCGAGCCTGGGGCGTTCCAGGTGTGGATCTGGCCGGCCGGTGGGTGGTGGCTCCGGTCGGCCGCGGGGACGAGGTGGAACCGGCGCGGGGGCGGTGGTGGAGATGGAGAAGTGGCCGGTGAGGGAGAGGAGGAAGGTGGCGGTGGAGAGGAGGCCGGAGATGAGGGAGAGGAACTCCGGCGAACTCCGGCGAAATTCCGGCGAAGCTCCGGCGAGGTGGTGGCTGGAGGAAGGGGATGAAGTGGGGGCTAGGGTTTCCTTGTTTTGGGGCACAAATTGTGGGAGAGTAGACAAATATATAGGCACAAGTAGCTAGGGTTGCCCAAATGGAGTGCGGTTTTCGGCCACCGGATCAGATTTGGATGGCCTAGATGATAGAAGTGGTTAGGAGTGGTTGGTGGGCTGTTGGAGGGGGTGTCTTGGGCCACAAAGTGGAGGCACTTTGAGCCCACACGAATAACTGTTGGTGTAGCAAACGGACTCGAAACGCGACGAGATTTGACAGGCGGGTTACACACAACAAAACAACAACACACGACTAGACTCGCGCCACACCGGTAACGTTACACGGCCAAACACCAAAGTAGGCCTACGGGACGCCACGGACACGTGAGGGAGCTCCGGAACACGAAACGGACAACGGGAAGGAACGCGTGGAACCGGATGCAACCGACAACACAAATGCAATGCGATGCACATGTCTACATGATATGAATGAATGCCACACATGCACACAACAAAACGACGAAAACCCGAAAGACAAAGAACCCGGAATGGAATAGATGAAGCCGGAGATATATTATATGCCCAAAAGGGAAAGTATTACATCCGGGGCATTACAGGTAGTTGGACCGGTAGTACCTCTATCTCTGCGCTGGGAAGATTCCTCTTATTCCTTCTCTTCCATGCTTCGCTCGTGGATGGTGTAGTTGTACACTTGCGCTCGCACTCCTCCTCCTCATTCATGGTGTTCCGACAATACCTATGTATGCACACGAGTGGAGTGTCAAGTAGTATACCATCCTCGAAGGGATTAAGTGAACACGTGTAAAGGAGATGATTCACCTTTATGTATGAGAAGTAGAGGTCGCACGTGTCACTTGCCAAACGGACTCTTGACATGGTGATGTCCTTAGGATGCTCCGCATCATCCCCTCCCCCTTGGAAAAGATCCGACCTCGGATCGAAAGCCAAATCACCATGGGAAAGAGGTGGCGTCGCCCTGTCGAAGCGGACGATCACCAAACACTCATCATCTTGAAGCTTGAAATGGGCACTCTCCAATGTCGCACCATCTAGTGATTCCTTCAAAAGGAGCAAGGACAACAAACACTTGGAAAAACAAATGTGGTTAGCGTTAGTGCAAAACCAAGCATTCAAGAGGTGATTCACCCAACAAGTGTGGTCATCAAGCATAGCATGTGGTGTGACAAAGGATTGTGACATGGCATGTGAGCATATGAGTTGAGCACAATCAAGGTCATCATGGAAACAAGCATGTAAATGTGAGGTAGATATGCACATATGTTTGACAAGAGAATAAGCATCTACCTCAAAGTCATAGCAAGCATGCATAAAGCGCTCAATGAAAGGTCTATGGTAGGCGTACAAATCATTCACAACACCAAGTAAAATGAAGTGTCTAAACACATGAGTCAAGTGCAAGACAATCCAAGCATAACGTGCATAGGGTGTAGTGAAAGTCGTGTGGCACTCAACACAATAGAAAGAGCAATTGTTCGACATGTGTGAGGCAAATAAGTCAAGCATGTGACAAGTAAAGGGACATGGCATATGTGAAGGGATGACATTGGTGCAACCAAACATGTGATATGAGCGAGTAGGCAACAAGTTGGATGCAACACACAAGGCATATATATCATGAAGCATGGCAATGTGACAATGACAAGTCGAAGCAATATCTCAAACATGTGTGCAATCAAGGGGTCCAAGATGACAAATAAGTTTCATGGTGCAAGCAACACATGTAGTGTGATCCACAATATCCATACTCATGGTTTTGGGTGTCTCGAAAGAGAAGGATATCACCTTGAAAGTGTGTCCTTGTGCGTCCTTCACAATGCCGAAGCACAGGCAAGTGCGATGTAGAAGCGTCGTGAACAAAAGTGGTTCGCTCTCAAGAGCTCGAATGGTCAACTCACGTGAAGTGGAAGTTGACACGAAGTCCAAGTATCCTACACATGCACACAACAAAACAAAGAATGTATGCGCATGGTAGATAAACACATCATCCATCATGATGGTTCTCTTCTCTTGCACATAACCATTAGGATCAAAAGTGCATGAATAATATGGTGTAACAATGGCTATATTCATGTCACTAGGCATATGGTGCAAAGAGGTAAGACAAGCATGCTTCACAAGAAATATGTCAAAATCCCCAAATAAATGCGAGAATGCTATGGGGGCAATCTCATTGGCAAGACTAAAATCATGGTTGCGCTCAATGCATGGACAATCATATCGCATGAGAGAGGCAACATGTGGAGACATATGACAACAAGCAATATCAATCGTGTTGTGCAAACTAGTGGAGCGAAGATGCAACACACTAGATGAGTTCATAGCAATCATGTCATGTGAGCAAATAGTAGGTATAAGCAATGCACACGACATATCACAAGCACGAGCACAAATCAAGATCAAAGCATCATATTAGGCATGAGATACAAAGGCATCATGGCAATAACAAGCAATATCTCCACCAAGCTTGCAAATACACGTACAAGTATGAAAATCAATCATCATGTGTAATGCGAAGCATGGGTCACAGATGCATGGCAAATGCATATAAATGAGCATATCATGGAAAGTGAACATGGCAAGAGGGGCATAAGAGATATAATGGACAATAACCCATAACCATGTGAGGGCCATGTAGAAGAGATGCGCTAAGTCTTTGCGCGAAGGGAGCGGTTGGAAGGATAATCCACGGAATCCCAAGTCATCGTTGCTCTCTAGAGCTCGTTTCGTCAACTCGTGCTCTTGCGAGGTTGACGAGTAAGTATGGGAACCTAGACAAAAGACACACAAACCAAAGAAATTGTGCGCATGGTAAATGTACACATCATCCATCATGATGTGTATGTGCACGTTAGAGTTAGCACAAGATAGGCATCGCTCAAAGAAATTTGATGCATGGTATAAGAACATGCCATCCATCATGAAAGAATAGTTGTTGTGTATAACAAGATGGGGACACAAATTGAGCATGCGAGTATATGGCACATCAAAAGAATGTTTATTCATGGGAAGCATATTGTGCACACAAGTATTGGGATCATACAATGGATGGGATTGATCAAAATCTCCTAATATGTATGAGGAAACTATGGGGGTCTCCTCATGAGCAATATTGTAAACATCATATGGAGGGAATGGGCAACATCCAAAACAATGCATATCCGAAGCTTGGTGGTCATGGCATGGCATATGAGATAAATGATGCAAAGGTAGCATATGCATATCATCACAAGAAAAACAAATGCCAATAACCATGGGCGTGTCATCTATGCCATAGGTGCAAATTCGGTTTATCTTAATGGCATATGCATAGTTACTACGAAGAGATTGCAAATATGACATATGGTTGATCGCATTCATAGCATATGACAAGTCAAGCGGATTGTCAAACATGATGTGACCGAGAGAATTATCACATGAAATCCTATGCAACATAGCATCACAACTAATAGACTCCACATGGCAATCATCAAACTCATCATAAATGGCTAAATCATCGCATGGGGTAATCATACTAGAATGAAGCATGGCACTAGGTGGATCAACATCATGCAAGCAATCAATGTCGACATAGTCCACGAGTGGGACGAGGGCATCACCTTCACCTTTGTTACCTTTTTCATTCCACTCATGTGGTGTAGGTGAGGTGGGAAACACCAAATGGTGGTCATCATGTTCATCTTGATGGAACCATGTGGGAGGTGCATCATATTCCACCATGGCCATCATCTTGTCCAAAGGAAGGACGAAGTCGTCGAGGATCGGCGCGTCATCAAATGTGGGACCTAGCACCAAATGAGAAGACACGTTAGAGGTAGAGGTCAAGTCGTTAGCGTTGAAAGTGGCCTCACATGACCTATCAACTATCTCACTCTCTCTCTATGTGGTGGCTCACTCACTCCCTCAAGGTAGGTGCACTCAAACTCGCATATGGTGGAATCACTCATCTCACTCAAGTGGTGGGGGTTGTGGCTCTCCTCACATGGGAATTGGGGCAGCTCATCATATATGGGGCTAGTGGTGAACTCACTCTCACTCTCAATATGGTGGCACAAGTCACTCAAGTCACCATATGTCGCCGTGGCCGAAGGGAAAATCCCGTGCTCAACCATCTCGTCATCGTCACCGTGGATGAAGGCCGAAGATGGCACATCATCACTCTCACCTCGAAAGATGGAAGCATCATCCTCGCTCGTCACCATGTCCTTCGCCTCCAAAGCTTGGTCCTCGAATGGCTCCATAGTCGTAGTCGTCGCCACACCGTCTTGAAAAAGATTCGAAGTAGACTTGGCATCATCAATGGCACCAAGAGGGATGGCGGTGAAGTCGGACTTGGGAGCGTCGTCTTGGAGCTCGTTGGGCTCGGACATCGTGGTGGTACTACCCTCATGCTCATCGTCTTGGAGCTTGGTCTTCGAGAAGTTTGCTTGCGGTGGAGAAGCCTTGGCCTTCATAAGTTCTTGTTCCGCCTTGAGAGCACCAATGTAGTTGTCATCGAGGGACTTGTAGTTCTCGAGGAAGATAGTCTTGTAGATGTCGTTGTGCAATCCCATCATGAAGTGGAGCTTCATCGAAATGGGGTCGTCCACGCCGGCTCGTTGCAAGGCCATCTTCATCTACTTGAAGTACTTGTCGATGGACTTGGATCCTTGTATGGTGTTCTATAATTGGCATAGAAGTTGTTCTGTGTAGGTGGGAGGCACAAACTCTTGGCGCAAAGCTCGCTTCGTCTTGGGCCAATTCACGTTGAAACTCATCGAAGGTGTGTGAAGCCACCATGTTGACGCGTTGTCGTGGAAGTTTCTTGTGGCGCACTTCACTTGATCTTCGTAGGGAACTTGATGTAGCTTGAGGTAGTCGTCCATCTTGCGCTCCCACTCGAGATACTCCTCGGGGTCTTGAGTCCCATAGAAAGGAATCTCGTGGTTGTTGTCGAGGTCGTAGTAGCTCGTGGAAGTCGCAGACTTGAGCTTGAGGAGCTTCTCTTGATCATAAGCTTGAGGTGCTTGTTGGCGAGGATGCCGTATGTCCAGAGGCGTAGATGCCTTGAAGTCGCTTGGCGAAGATGCCAAGGTACAAGGTGAAGTCGTTGAGCGGTTGTTGGAGTTGAGCTCTTGACCTTCACGTTCTTGTCGTTGATGGTGTCGATGCCGATGTGACCTCGCCGAAGATGGTAGCTCGGAAGGATGTACACTAGAGCGTCTTCTCGAAGATGAAGGAGACCTCTTGCGGTTCTTGATGAGGGCTTTGAGCTCCTCCATTTGAGCATACATGTTGGCACACAAGTGGTTCGTCATGGCATCGAACTTGTCGTTGTTGTTGTAGACCGAAGTAGATGAAATGCTTTGCCTATCCATCACAAGACTCGAGCAAAGGTGAGTAGGATATGAGATAAACAATACCAAGTTACCTTTTCCCAACGTTGAGGATGTATCCCGTTTCACTCAATGTGAAATGAAAGAATAGTGGAATTGGTACCGGACTTGTTCACTCACACCTATCAAGTAAAGCTTATCGAGTAGCTCGGTGAGGATAGTGGCACAAAAATTTGATGCAAAATGTTAGCAAGAGTCAATAAAGTTGAAAGAGATTCACAAATTCGCAAGTGAAACAAGTAGACCAATAGCAATATGGGTGGCACACGGAAACACACACACGGATAGATAGATGGGGTCGTGCAACCAAGGGGTGAGCCAAAATGTGGAATCCACGAAAATGCTCTTGTTGCACAACACTAGAGAGACGCTAGCGCGATTGCACAATAGGCGGATACGAACTTGTGCACAACCTACTAAGCAAAATGCAACGACTTCTATCCCAAGTATGCTATATGTATGGTATTTCGGTGATATGATCCAAAATGATCAAGTATGACAATCTTAATGTAGTATGATGCTATGGTTCTTGCTTGAAATCTCTTTGATTATCTCTTTCTTTGTGCTTAAAAGCTTGTTTGGCTCTTTCTCTTTTGAGCTCTTTTATCATGCAAAACTTCACGAACCAAGATAGCAATTGAGTATATGCGATGACAACCTTGTGTCACAAGAGATGATACCAAGATATGCACCACGGTGATATGGTATGTATGATATGGGAAGTATGATCACTAATGTGCACAAGTCACGTTGCCGGCAATACTCAAATGGCTAGTCTCAATAGGTAGGTGACGCAAAAATGGGCTAGGGGTTAACAATGCAATTGCAAGGGAATATACAATGATGTCATTGAGGTTACCGTCCGATGATGATGATGAGAGGCGGTGCTCGTGATGTAGACCCGTTCCTAATTAGCCTAAACACCTTAGGAAACGGAAAAACCACAACTCAAAATCTCAAGGACAAATGTCAAATGATGGTAGCGGACAAGCAGTGGTGGTTGCGCAATTATTGGTGGAAACCCGGTCAAAACGGGTTATAGTGGTGGAAGTGTATGATGGGCTATACGCGCTGTCGGAGTTGAAGTCACGGTCCCTAAGTAGCCGAAACACCTTAGGAGACACAAGCCACAACTCAAACAAGCTCAACAAAATTGGGTTAGGTTGGGTTGGCTATGTAATGTATAGTGGGCTAGGCTATGCGGAAGAGGTGGTGGTGGTTGATGAAGAAGCAATTGTCCCTAAGTAGCCTAAACACCTTAGGAGACTCAAGTCACTACTCAAGCAACCACAAATGATATGGTGGACAAAATGGGTTAGGTTGCGGAAAGCTATGGTGGCTATGCGGGTGATATGGTGGAGGCACTAGGAAAACATGCCAAATTTCACAAACTTTGATGGACTCAAATGATGATGGAACCTATCTAGGTGGATGGGGGATGTCAATATCTACTCAACGAGCTAAAGAACGCGAAAATCGGACTCCGGATGTGAAAGTTATGGTCAAAACTGTCAATCAGCCGAGGCGAAACCTGGGAGGGGCGGTTGTACCGCTTGCATGGGCGGTTGTACCGCTCCTGGAGCGTCCTGGAGCACCAGTTTTGGCTGCTAGGTGATAGGGGGCGGTAGTACCGCCTTGGGGCCCAGTTGTACCACTGGTGTCGGGAATATTCGCAGATCTGGATCGGGATGGACTTTGGGGCGGAAATGGATGATTTCGGGGGCAAAATTTGACGGATTTCGTGGATGGAAGGTGTGGAAACCTTGTGGGGAAGCTAGATCCACTTGAAACCAAGCGAATCCATGGATCAAAATCAACAAAATCTCATCAAACCAACAAATCACAAAAAAAATTGGGGCTATTTTTGGTGGGGAATTTTCGAAATTGGGCAAGAACACAACAAAATTAGGCTAGAAAATGGTGGGGAGGCTCCAAATTCGTGAGAAACCGTGGCTCTGATACCATAATGATGTAGGGTGGAACCCTAGATGGCCGATCTTTCACGAAATGGAGGGATCCCGCGATGAACACGAAGAACACAAAGGGGAATCGCGAGGGAAAACACTCAAGAACAAGTCCAATCGCACATCCACTAGACAATCAAACACACAAGATCACAAGGTACATGAACAACAAAGGGAAAGATACAAGGTAGAGTTCATCTCCAAGAGGAGGTCTTGAATCCGTGAAGGATCTTCCCGTTAGGGGTCTTGAATCCAAGGTGGATCTTCTCCGTAGAGGGGTCGCGGTCTCTCTCGTGGAGTAGATCCGTAATGGATGAGCAAAGCTCTATGTCACATATGAGCTAAACCAATGCTAACCCTAAAAGATGGAAGGGAAGGAGTACGTATAGTCTAGGGGTAAGTTGGGGGGATACATGGGGTGAAAACCCTTCAACTGCGCGCAGGCAGGGCGGTAGTGCCGGTCCTGGGACCGGTAGTACCGGTTTTTGCGGTTTAGCGGAAGTTCCGGCCTTGCACCGGTCGATCACAGAAGGTAGACCGGTAGTTGACCGGTAGTTGGACCGGTAGTACCGGAAGACCGGTAGTTGGACCGGTAGTACCTCTATCTCTGCGCTGGGAAGATTCCTCTTCTTCCTTCTCTTCCATGCTTCGCTCGCGGATGGTGTAGTTGTACACTTGCGCTCGCACTCCTCCTCCTCGTCCATGGTGTTCCGACAATACCTATGTATGCACACGAGTGGAGTGTCAAGTAGTATACCATCCTCGAAGGGGTTAAGTGAACACGTGTAAAGGAGATGATTCACCTTTATGTATGAGAATTAGAGGTCGCACGTGTCACTTGCCAAACGGACTCTTGACATGGTGATGTCCTTAGGATGCTCCGCATCAGTTTTCCCTTTGAAGTTATCTTATCGGATTGAGTCTTTAAGGATTTGAGAACACTTGATGTATGTCTTGCATGTGCTTATCTGTGGTGACAATGGGATATCACGTGATCTACTTGATGTATGTTTTGGTGATCAACTTGCGGGTTCCGTGACCTTGGGAATCTATGCATAGGGGTTGGCACACGTTTTCGTCTTGACTCTCCGGTAGAAACTTTGGGGCACTCTTTGAAGTACTTTATGTTGGTTGAATAGATGAATCTGAGATTGCGTGATGCATATCGTATAATCATGCCCACGGATACTTGAGGTGACAATGGAGTATCTAGGTGACATTACGGTTTTGGTTGATTTGTATCTTAAGGTGTTATTCTAGTATGAACTCTATGATAGATCGAACGAAAAGAATAGCTTCGATGTATTTTACTACGGACTCTTGAATAGATCGATCAGAAAGAATAACTTTGAGGTGGTTTCATACCATACAATAATCTCTACGTTTGTTCTCCGCTATTAGTGACTTTGGAGTGACTCTTTGTTGCATGTTGAGGGATTGTTATATGATCTAGTTATGTTATTATTGTTGAGAGAACTTGCACTAGTGAAAGTATGAACCCTAGGCCTTGTTTCCTATCATTGCAACACCGTTTATGCTCACTTTTATCTTTAGTTACCTTGCCGTTTTTATATTTTTAGATTACAAAAACCTATATCTACCATCCATATTGCACTTGTATCACCATCTCTTCGCCGAACTAGTGGACCTATACAATTTTCCATTGTATTGCGTGTGTTGGGGACACAAGAGACTCTTTGTTATTTGGTTGCAGGGTTGTTTGAGAGAGACCATCTTCATCCTACGCCTCCCACGGATTGATAAACCTTAGGTCATCCACTTGAGGGAAATTTTCTACTGTCCTACAAACCTCTGCACTTGGAGGCCCAACAACGTCTACAAGAAGAGGGTTGCGTAGTAGACATCAAGCTCTTTTCTGGCGCCGTTGCTGGGGAGGTAAGTGCTTGAAGGTATATCTTTAGATCTTGCAATCGAATCTTTTAGTTTCTTATTTTATCACTAGTTTAGTTTATAAAATAAAACTACAAAAAATGAAATTAAGGTTACCTCATATGCTTCATCTCATTAATATCTTTCGTGAGAATGATGGAAAGGAAAATTGTGCCCAAGTGCTAGAAGAATGCATTAAAATGTTTGGCACTAAATACTTGAATGATGAGCATGATTGCAATGTTGTTAGTATGAAATCTTTGAATACCCATGATGCTAATGATATGCAAAGACACAAGCTTGGGGATGCTATGTTTGATGAAGATGATATTTTTTCTCCGCCAAGTTTTGATGAGCAAATTTATTATGATGAAAGCATGCCTCCTATTTATGATGATTATCATGATAGAGTGTCTCCTGTGTTGTCACTTTCATATACTAGTGGGAATTTTCATTATAGAACTTGGCTTGTATATTCCAATGATGGGCTTCCTCAAAATGCCCTAGGTCTTCGTGAGCAAACGAGTTGGATGCACACCCACTTAGTTTCTTTTGTTGAGCTTTCATACACTTATAGCTCTAGTGCATCCGTTGCATGGCAATCCCTACTCACTTACATTGACATCTATTGATGGGCATCTCCATAGACCATTGATACGCCTAGTTGATGTGAGACTATCTTCCTCTTTTGTCTTCTCCACAACCACCACTCTATTCCACATAGTGCTATATCCATGGCTCGCGCTCATGTATTGCGTGAAAGTTGAAAGGTTTGTAAAAATTGAAGTGTGAAACAATTGCTTGGCTGAAACCGGGGTTGTGCATGATTTAAATATTTTGTGTAATGAAAATAGAGCATAGGCAGACTATATGATTTTGTTGGGATAACTTTCTTTGGTCATGTTATTTTGAGAAGACATGATTGCTTTGCTAGTATGCTTGAAGTATTAATATTCTTATGTCAATATAGACTTTTGTCTTGAATCTTTCGGATCTGAACATTCATGCAACAATAAAGAAACTTATATTAAGAATTATGTTGGTTAGCATTCCACATCAAAAATTCCGTTTTATCATGTACCTACTTGATAACCCACAAGTGTTGGGGATCGCAATAGTTTTTCAGGGTAAAGTATTCAACCCAAATTTATTGATTCGACACAAGGGGAGCCAAAGAATACTCTCAAGTATTAGCAGTTGAGTTGTCAATTGAACCACACCTGGAAAACTTAGTATCTGCAGCAAGGTAATTTAGTAGCTAAGTAATATGGAAGTAACGGTAAAAACAATAAAATTAACGGTAGTATTTTTGTAGTGATTGTAACAGTAGCAGCGGAAAAGTAAATAAGCAACAAGCAATATGTGAAAAGCTCGTAGGCATTGGATCAGTGATGGTTAATTATGTCGGATGCGATTCCTCATGTAATAGTTATAATATAGGGTGACACAGAACTAGCTCAAGTTCATCAATGTAATGTACGCATTTATTCCGAATATAGTCATACATGCTTATGGAAAAGAACTTGCATGGAATCTTTTGTCCTACCATCCAGTGGCAGTGGGGTCCTAATGGAAACTAAGGGATATTAAGGCCTCCTTTTAATAGAGTACCGGACCAGAGCATTAACACATAGTGAATACATGAACTCCTCAAACTATGGTCATCACCTGGAGTGATCCCGACTATTGTCACTTCGGGGTTTCCGGATCGTAACACATAGTAGGTGACTATTTACTTGCAAGATAGGATCAAGAACACACATATATTCATGAAAACATCATAGGTTCAGATCTGAAATCATGGCACTCGGGCCCTAGTGACAAGCATTAAGCATAGCAAAGTCATAGCAACATCAATCTTAGAACATAGTGGATACTAGGGATCAAACCCTAACAAAACTAACTCGATTACATGGTAAATCTCATCCAACCCATCACCGTCCAGCAAGCCTACGATGGGATTACTCACGCACGGCGGTGAGCATCATGGAATTGGTGATGGAGGAAGGTTGTTGATGACGATGACGACGATCTCCCTTCTCCGGAGCCCCGAACGGACTCCAGATCAGCCCTCCCGAGAGAGATTAGGGCTTGGCGGCGGCTCTATATCGTAAAACACGATAATTCCTTCTCTCTAATTTTTCTCCCCGAAAGTGAATATATGGAGTCGGGGAAGACGTCGGTGGAGCAACAGGGGGGCCACGAGGCAGGGGGCGCGCCCCCCACCCTCGTGGACAGGGTGTGGGCCCCCTGGTCTGGTTCTTTTCGCAGATATTTTTTATATATTCCAAAATAATTCTCCATTGAATTTCAGGTCATTCTGAGAACTTTTATTTCTGCACAAAAATAACACCATGGCAGTTCTGCTAAAAACAGCGTCAGTCCGGGTTAGTTAAATTCAAATCATGCAAGTTAGAGTCCAAAACAAGGGGAAAAGTGTTTGGAAAAGTAGATACGTTGGATACGTATCAAATCCCCCAAGCTTAAACCTTTGCTTGTCCTCAAGCAATTCAGATGATAAACTGAAAGTGATAAAGAAAAACTTTGACAAACTCTGTTTGCTCTTGTTGTTGTAAATATGTAAAGCTAGCCTTCAAGTTTTCAGCAAAGATCATGAACTAACCAGATTCACAATAACTTTCAGGTCTCATGTCCACTCATATCAATGGCATAATCAACTAGCGAGCAATAATAATAAATCTCGGATGACAACACTTTCTCAAAACAATCATAATATGATATAACAAGATGGTATCTCGCTAGCCCTTTCTGAGACCGCAAAACATAAATGCAGAGCACCTTTAAAGATCAAGGGCTGACTAGACATTGTAATTCATGGTAAAAGAGATCCAGTCACAATCATACTCAATGCAAATTAATAGCAATACATGCAAATGACAGCGGTGCTCTCCAACTGGTGCTCTTTTAATAAGAGGATGATGACTCAACATAAAAGGTAAATAGATATGCCCTTCGCAGAGGGAAGTAGGGATTTGTAGAGGTGCCAAAGCTCGATTTTGATATAGAGATGAATAATATTTTGGGCGGTATACTTTCATTGTCAACATAACAACCAAGAATCTCGATATCTTCCATGCTACACACATTATAGGCGGTTCCCAAATAGAATGGTAAAGTTTATACTCCCCCAACCACCAACAGGCACACTCCACGGCCATCCGAATCCACGGGGTACCGTCTAAACAAGCAACAGCCCTGGGGGAGCTTTGTTTAATTATTATTATTTGAGCATGGGACTAGGCATCCCGGTTACCAGCCATTTTCTCATGAATGATGAGCGGAGTCCACTCATCGTGAGAATAACCCGCCTAGCATGGAAGATATAGACATCCCTAGTTAATATATGAGCTGTTCGAGCATACAAAACAGAATTTCATTTAAAGGTTTAGAGTTTGGCACATACAAATTTACTTGGAACGGCAGGTAGATACCGCATATAGGAAGGTATGGTGGACTCATATGGAATAACTTTGGGTTTTATGGAAGTGGATGTACAAGCAGTATTCCCACTTAGTATAGGTGAAGGCTAGAAAGAGACTGGGAAGCGACCAGCTAGAGAGCGACAACAGTCATGAACATGCATTAAAATTAATTAACAATGAATGCAAGCATGAGTAGGATATCAATCACCATGAACATAAATATCGTGGAGGCTATGTTGATTTTGTTTCAACTACATGCGTGAACATGTGCCAAGTCAAACCACTTGAATCGTTCAAAGGAGGATACCACCCTATCATACCACATCACAACCATTTTAATATCATGTTGGCACGCAAGATAGACCATTATAAACTCTTAGCTAATTAAGCATGGCATGAGCAACTATGATCTCTAATTGTCATTGCAAGCATGTTTCATTCATAACAAGCTGAATCAGGAACGATGAACTAACATATTTACAAAAACAAGAGAGGTCGAGTTCATACCAACTCTTCTCATCTCAATAAGTTCATCATATATCGTCATTATTGCCTTTCACTCGCATGACCGAACGGTGTGGATAATAATAATAGTGCACATGCATTGGACTAAGCTGGAATCTGCAAGCATTTAATACAAGAGAGAAGACAAAGTAATATGGCTCAAGGCTAAATCTACAGTAATGCATATAAGAGCCACTAAACATTTTCATCATGGCCTTCTCCTATTGACCCCCGAAGAAAAGAAAATAAACTATTTACATGGGAAAGCTCCCAACAAGTAAAAAAAGAACGAGAAATCTTTTTGGGTTTTCTTTTAATTACTACTACTACAGGCATGGAAAGTAAACTAGCTAAAAGGATACGACTAATTTTTTTTTTCTTAAGGTTTTTCTAATACACAAGAAAAAGACTAAGAAAAGAAAATAAACTAGCATGGATAGTACAATGAAAGAGTGTGAGCATCGACTATTGGAATAAGTGTGTGAACAAGAATGTAATGTCGGTGAGAAATATGTACTCCCCCAAGCTTAGGCTTTTGGCCTAAGTTGGTCTATTGCCACGGATGAAAGCTACTCTCCCCGGTGGACGGAGGAGCGTCCTCTGGGTGCCACTAGTTGGCAATCTCATCCGGATCCCACCGACAAACCGACTGCCGGTAAGGGTCAAGTGGTGGTTCCGGCTCCGGCTCTGAAGCTTGTTCCCGGCTCCAGTATTTATAGACGGCATCTAGCAAAACAAGGTACGTACCTGAAAATAGATCAAACAAAGATGGTGCAGGCAAGGTAATAATCTCACAATATTTTTCATCAAACCTCAATTTATACTTAAGCAACTTCTTCTTGTCTTTAACAATAAAATCATGTGCTATCATACTCTTATAACCTAGAAACACCGGGGTCAGCAACTTTTCTTCCTTATCATGATGCCTAATAGGTATTCTAAAGTGTTCAGCAAGGCGTGAAGCAAAGATGCCTCCAAAGATGGGACCCTTTGTACGGTTCAGACTTAATAGTTTAGCAACAACAGCACCCAAGCTAAAAGTTGTGTCTTGAAACAAAGCATGGCGCAAAATGACAATATCAGGGGCACTAAGATTCCCACTGTTCCCGCGACCAATTAAGCTTCTACTAGCAAATATAGCAAAGTAGCGAAGAACAGGAAAATGTATACTAGTAATTCTTGCCCCTGAAACCTGCCTCGTTTCCCCTACAGCTATCATATCAATAAACCCCTCAACATCTTTACGATGTGGTTCCTCAAGACTACCAGCAAAGGGTATCTTACATACTTAAAAAATTCATAGAACGACATCTCCTTAACCTCATCATATAAACAAAACTCCACTGAAGGTGGTGATTTCTTAGCATGAAAATGAAAGTTTTGCGTGAAAATATTAGTGAGCAAGAGATACTGTTCACGCTGGTCGTGGAGGAAGTCGGTGAGGCCTGCATTCCCCGCCAAATAATAGAAGTCTTTATAAATTCCGACAGCTTCCAAGAACTCATTGCAAGGCCATTCACACGGTCGGATTTTTGCGGTGCGAGGAAGATTGTATTTGGGCTTCTTATTCTCTTCCTTCTGCTTATCCTTTGAACTTTGACTGGAAGAGCCTCTCAACAATCTCCTCATCATTTTCTTCCTCTGAAAATTTCTGAAATTTTTAGTGACTCAAAATAAAAGTGAACCAAACTCAACAAGATTGGTAGCAACTACTCCTACAAGTGCCTAGAGACTATATCATGCATTAGAACTACTTGGAACCGCATAAATTTGACATGCAAGCTCAAGAACAGGGTCACCTTAGCAGCAAAAATTTGCAATAAATAAAGCACTAGAACAAAAACTAATTGGACCAATGGAGGAGTCACATACCAAGGAACAATCTCCCCAAACAGTTTTGTGAATGGAGCTTTGATCAAGGAGATCGAAAATGGCAGTAAGATGAGCTAGAACTCGTGCTTGAGCTGGATAGTGATTTTTTGGGAGGAAGAAGGAGTGTGTGGGTGCAGGAATAAGTGCAGGGGGCACATGGGGCCCACGAGGCAGGGGTGTGCTCAGGGGGGTGGGCGCGCCCTGCACCCTTGTGGCCAGTGATACGTCTCCAACGTATCTACTTTTCCAAACTCTTTGGCCCTTGTTATGGACTCTAACTTGCATGATTTGAATGGAACTAACCCAGACTGACGCTGTTTTCAGCAGAACTGCCATGGTGTTGTTTTGTGCAGAAATAAAAAGTTCTCGGAATCGCCTGAAAATCCACGGAGAATTATTTTGGAAAATATAAAAAATATCTGCAAGAAGATCCAGACTAGGGGGGCCACACCCTGTCCACGAGGGTGGGGGCACGCCCCCCTTCCCAGGGCGCGCCCCCTGCCTTGTGGGCCCCCTGGTGCTCCACCGATGTATCCCCAGATCCTATAAGTTCACTTTCGAGGAGAGAAAAATCAAGGAGAAAGCATTATCGTGTTTCACGAGACGGAGCCGCCGCCAAGCCCTAATCTCTCTCGGGAGGGCTGATCTGGAGTCCGTTCAGGGCTCCGGAGAGTGGAGATCGTCGCTGTCGTCATCATCAACCTTCCTCCATCACCAATTCCATGATGCTCACCGCCGTGCGTGAGTAATTCCATCGTAGGCTTGCTGGATGGTGATGGGTTGGATGGAATCTATCATGTAATCGAGTTAGTTTTGTTAGGGTTTGATCCCTAGTATCCACTATGTTCTGAGATTGATGTTGATATGACTTTGCTATGCTTAATGCTTGTCACTAGGGACCGAGTGCCATGATTTCAGATCTGAACCTATTATGTTTTCATGAATATATGTGTGTTCTTGATCCTATCTTGCAAGTCTATAGTCACCTACTATGTGTTATGATCTGGCAACCCCGAAGTGACAATAATCGGGACCACTCCCGGTGATGACCATAGTTTGAGGAGTTCATGTATTCACTAGGTGTTAATGCTTTGGTCTGGTACTCTATTAAAAGGAGGCCTTAATATCCCTTAGTTTCCAATAGGACCCCGCTGCCATGGGAGGGTAGGACAAAAGATGTCATGCAAGTTCTTTTCCAAAAGCATGTATGACTATATTCGGAATACATGCCTACATTGCATTGATGAACTGGAGCTAGTTCTGTGTCATCCTAGGTTATAACTTCTACATGATGAATTGCATCCGACATAATTTCCCATCACCGATCCAATGCCTACGAGCTTTTCCTATATTGCTTGTTGCTTATTTACTTTTCCGCTGCTACTATTACAAAAACTACAAAAACACTACCGTTACTTTTATTGCTGCTACCGCCACTATCATATTACTTTGCTACTAAACTATCTTGCTGCAGATACTAAGTTTCCAGGTGTGGTTGAATTGACAACTCAGCTTCTAATACTTAAGAGTATTCTTTGGCTCCCCTTTTGTCGAATCAATAAATTTGGGTTGAATACTTTACCCTCAAAAACTGTTGCGATCCCCTAAACTTGTGGGTTATCAAGACTATTTTCTGGCGCCGTTGCCGGGGAGCATACCTCTATTCTTTAAGTCACTTGGGATTTATATATGTTGATCACTATGAAGAATTTGAAGGACTCAAAAACCAAGATCTTACCCTCAACAACGAGGGGAGGTAAGGAACTGCCATCTAGCTCTGCACTTGATTCTCCTTCTGTTATGAGTAAACTTGCGACACCTACTCCTGCTATTGAATCTGATATGTCGTATGTTCTTGATGATGCTACTTCTGCTATGTATGATGAAGCTACTTCTATGCTTGATATTGTGCCACTAGGTGAATTTCTAGATGAACAAATTGCTAAGGTTAGGGAGAATGCAAATATTGAAACTGATGATATTTATGAAAGTGATGATGAAGCTTCTCCCAATAGATATGAATTGCCTGTTATGCCTGAGGGTTATGTTATGGATGAAGAAACTGCTAGAGACTTTCTTGCTAGCAATGATAGATATGATCTTAAGAAATTATTAGCTAAGCTGAAAGAAAAGTCCTTGAATGCTAGAATGAAACATGACCCTGCTTTTGCTACTTCACCTATCTGTGTCACTGATAAGGATTATGAATTCTCTGTTGATCCTGAGTTAATTACTTTGGTTGAATCTGCTGCTTTCCATGGCTATGAGTCTGGAACTGTTGTGGCACATCTTACTAAGTTGAATGATATAGCCACCATATTTACCAACGATGAAAAGATTCGATACTACTATATCCTTAAGTTATTTCCTTTCTCCTTAAAGGGTGATGTTAAGACTTGGTTTAATTCTCTTGACCCTGGTTGTGTGCGTAGTCCCCAAGATATGATGTATTACTTCTCTGCTAAATATTTTCCCGCTCATAAGAAACAAGCTGCCTTACGGGAAATATATAACTTTGTGCAAATTGAAGAAGAGAGTCTCCCACAAGCTTGGGGGAGGCTTCTCTAGTTACTTAATGCTTTGCCTGATCATCCTCTTGAGATGCATGATATACTTGATGTCTTTTATAATGGACTAACCAATGCTTCCAGAGACCACCTGGATAGTTGTGCTGGTTGTGTTTTCAGGGAAAGGACAGTTGAACAAGCTGAATTACTATTGAATAATATGTTGGCCAATGAAAATAATTGGACACTTCCTGAACCAGCCCCTAAGCCAACTCCAAAGAAAAGAGGTGTTCTATTTCTCAGTCCTGGAGATATGCAAGAGGCAAAGAAATCTATGAAAGAAAGAGGTATTAAAGCTGAAGATGTTAAGAATTTACCACCTATTGAAGAAATACATGGTCTTGATAACCCAACACAGGTAGTAAAGGTAAATTCTCTCTATAGATTTGATGAAGGTGATATTCCTTGTTATAAGTCTGCTAGCCAATGCTTAGATGAGTTTGACAATTTTATTGTGAAACAAGAAAACTTCAATGCTTATGTTGGTAGACAATTACAACACAATGCTTATATGATTGAATGCTTGAGTGATTATCTGTCTAGAGCTAAAGGTAAACTGAAACTTATTAGTATACATGCTTCTATGGTCACCACTCAAGTAGAACAGTACTTAAGGCTCAGAATGATTTGCTCAGTGAATTAAAAAGTAAGAATAATGACTATGATGTTAGAGTTGCTACCACAGGTGGTAAAATGACTCAGGAACCTCTGTATCCTGAAGGCCACCCTAAGAGAATTGAGCAAGATTACCAGAGAGCTAATTTAGATGCACCTAGTTCTTCTAAGAAGAAGAAAAAGAAAAATGATAGGACTTTGCATGCTTCTAGTGAACCTGTAGCTGACACACTTGAGAATCCCAATGATATATTTGTTTCTGATGCTGAGACACAATCTGGTAATGAACATGAACCTAGTGATAATATTAATGATGATGTTCATGATGATGCTCAACCTAGCAATGATAATGATGTAGAGATTGAACCTGTTGTTGATCTTGATAACCCACAATCAAAGAATCAACGTTATGATAAGAGAGACTTTGTTGCTAGGAAGCACGGTAGGGAAAGAGAACCATGGGTTCATAAACCCATGCCTTTTCCTCCAAAACCATCCAAGAAAAAGGATGATGAGGATTTTGAGCGCTTTGATGAAATGATTAGACCTATCTTTTTGCGTATGTGTTTGACTGATGTGCTCAAAACAAATCCTTATGCTAAGTATATGAAAGATATTATTACCAACAAAAGAAAGATACCTTAAGTAGAAATTTCCGCCATGCTTGCCAATTACACTTTTAAGGGTGGAATGCCTAAGAAATTAGGAGATCCAGGAGTACCTACTATACCTTGCTCCATTACGAAAAACTATGTTAAAACTGCCTTATGTGATCTTGGAGCCGGTGTTAGTGTTATGCCTCTCTCTTTATATCGTAGACTTGACTTGAGTAAGTTGACACCTACTGAAATATCTTTGCAAATGGCTGATAAATCAACTGCTATACCTGTCGGTATTTGTGAGGATGTGCCTGTTGTAGTTGCAAATGTTACTATTCTAACGGACTTTGTTATACTTAATATTCCCGAGGATGATAGTATGTCTATTATTCTTGGGAGACCCTTTTTGAATACTGCAGGGGCTGTTATTGATTGCAACAAAGGCAATGTCACTTTTCATGTCAATGGTAATGAGCATACGGTACACTTTCCAAGGAAACAACCTCAGGTCCACAGTATCAATTATATTGGAAAATTTTCAACTATTACTATTGGAGGTTTTGAGTTTCCTATTCCTACTATCAAAAAGACATATGACATCCTTATTGTTGGGGACATACATATCCCCATTGAGGTAACCTAGTGTTATTCGAAAATTCTCCGGTTTCATGTTACTCGGAAAGAGTTTGTTAACAAGACATGATCAACCTTGTTAATGGATTCATTTTGATGAGCATGGGATAGGTGAATCTAGATAGCACAACCTTCTGTACCCTCCTTTTACTTTCTGTTAGTTAGGATAAATAAATAAATAAAAATTCTATCTGTTTCCTGACTTACCCGTGCAATAAAAAATATCCCGAAAATAAAAATTCTCCAAATGCCATGAAAATGAAATATGATTTTTTTCTAGAATATTTGAGGAAATATGGCACAGAACACACAACGAGGGGAGCCAGCACCTGGCCACGAGGGTCCAGGGCGCGCCCCCTGCCTCGTGGGCCCCACGTGGCCCCCCTCCACTTATTCCTGCACCCATGCTCTTCTTCTTCCTCCCCAAAAAAATCACCAACCGGCTCAAACCCGAGTTCTAGCTCATCTTGCTGCCATTTTCGATCTCCTTGCTCAAAGCACCATTCACCAAACTGTTTGGGGAGATTGTTCCTTGGTATGTGACTCCTCCATTGGTCCAATTAGTTTTTGTTCTAGTGCTCTATTTATTGCAAACTTTTGCTGCTATGGTGACCTTGTTCTTGAGCTTGCATGTCAAATTTTCTTGGTCCCAAGTAGTTCTAATGCATGATATAGTCTCTAGGCGCTTATAGGAGTTGTTGCTATCATTCTTATTGAGTTTGGCTAACTTTTATTTTGAGTTATTAAAAATTTCAGAAAAATGCCTAGGAAAAACTTCCAAGGTGGTTCTTCAAGGAAGCAAGAACCGAGGCTCGCGTTCCGTGAGCCAGACGATGAACTACCGAGGGATGCTGATGTGCGGCCTTGTGAATGGCCGTCAGATGACTTCATGGATCAGGCTGGCATCAAGGATGAATTTTACGCATACGTGTGCAACGCTGACCTCGAGGGATTCATACAAGATAAGCGACCTCAATACTGTGGCTTAACTGATAGCTTGGCGAGAAGGTTTAAATTTTCATCTTCACGTAATTCTCTCACTGTACTGTTTGACATGTATGATAAATCTTACACCATGGACTTAGAGGATTTTAATGATGCTTGTAAGCTCCCACAGTGGGGCAGTATGGGTGATCCTCGCAAATCTAAATTTAGAGAATTCCTTGCTAGTATTACTGTGGGGGAATCCAGGGAAATCACATAGGCTACCATAGGAAACATTTATTTTCATGCTATTCATTACTTTGCTCTCTTTATCGGTAGATGCATAAACGGTAAGGATGAGGCTTGCCACATATGTGTCCCTGATCTTAGTGTCCTCAAGAGTGTTGTATTAGGTGATAGACAATATAACTTGGGAGCCATTGTTGCACGTAGGCTACATCATAATGGTTTGCATGGAGATTTATTTGATGGGATTTATGCCACTCGCATAGCCCGTCGTCTTGGTGTGCCTGTGCACGAGAATGATGAACCTTTACCTCTTGATCCTTTAGATTGCCATGCTACAACTAGTCACCGGTTTATAGAGTGGGATGATCAAACCCTCAAATATCAACTAATCTTTAACAGGCAGCATGCCATTCCTATTGTTCTTCCTTCCCCCACCTTGTTTAACTTTCAAGCAAAAGGGAGATACACTATAACTATGGAGGAGGCAAATGTTTATTATAACATGACGGAGGCAGCCCACCTTCGAGCTATAGCTCAACATGCGGTGGCTGCTGCATCTCAGTACAACCCCAACTACAACTTTGGATATCCGCCAGGCTAATACTGGCCATAGACCAACTTAGGCCAAAGGCCTAAGCTTGGGGAGTACGTGTTTCTCACCGACTTTACATTCATGTTCACACACTTATTCTAGTTGTCGGTGCTCACACTCTTTCACTGTACCATCCATGCTTAGTTTCAATTTCTTTTTTCTTAGTCTTTTTCTTGTGTGCTAGAAAAACCCAAAAAAACAAAAAAAAAATAGTTGTAGCTTCTAGCTAGTTTACTTTCCTTGCTTGTAGTATTAGTAATCAAAAGAAAACCCAAAAAGATTTCCCGTTCTTCTTTTGCTTGTTGGGAGCTTTCCCGTGTAAATAGTTTCTTTTCTTTTCTTTGGGGGTTAAGAGTAGAAGACCATTATTAAAATGCTTAGTGGCTCTCTCATGTTTTATTGTTGATTTAACCTTGAGCCATATTACCTTGTCTTCTCTCTTGTACTAAATGCTCGCAGATTCCAGCTTAGTCCAATGCACATGCACTATTATTATTATTATCCACACCGTTCGGTCGTGCGAGTGAAAGGCAATAAGGATGATATATGATGAACTAATTGAGATGAGAAAATCTGGTATGAACTCGACCTCTCTTGTTTTTGTAAATATGATAGTTCATCGTTCCTGATTCAGCTTGTTATGAATGAAACATGCTTGCAATGACAATTAGAGACCATAGCTGCCCGTGCCATGCTTAATTAGCTGAGAGTTTATAATGGTCTATCTTGCGTGCCAACATGATATTAAAATGGTTGTGATGTGGTATGATGGGGTGGTATCCTCCTTTGAACGATTTAAGTGATCTGACTTGGCACATGTTCATGCATGTAGTTGAAACAAATCAACATAGCCTCCACGATATTTATGTTCGTGGTGATTTATATCCTACTCATGCTTGCATTCATTATTGATTAATTTTAATGCATGTTCATGACCGTTGTTGCTCTCTAGCAGGTCGCTTCCCAGTCTCCTTCTAGCCTTCACCTGTACTAAGCGGGAATACTGCTTGTGCATCAACTTCCATAAACCCCAAAGTTATTCCACACGAGTCCACTATACCTTCCTATATGCGGTATTTACATGCCGTTCCAAGTAAATTTGTATGTGCCAAACTCTAAACCTTCAAATGAAATTCTGTTTTGTATGCTCGAATAGCTCATGTATCAACTAGGGCTGTCTATATCTTCCATGCTAGGTGGGTTATTCTCACGATGAGTGGACTTCGCTCATCATTCATGAGAAAATGGCTGGTAACCGGGATGCCCAGTCCCATGCTCAAAATCATAATAATTCAACAAAACTCCCCCAGGGCTGTTGCTGGTTTGGACGGTACCCGTTGTTTCGAGCTAGCTGTGGAGTGTGCTTGTTGGTGGTTGGGGGAGTATAAACTTTACCATTCTGTTTGGGAACCGCCTATAATGTGCGTAGCATGGGAGCTATCGAGATTCTTGGTTGTTATGTTGACAATGAAAGTATACCGCTCAAAATGTTATTCATCTCTATTTAAAAATTGAGCTCTGGCACCTCTACAAATCCCTGCTTCCCTCTGCGAATGGCCTATTTATTTATTTTTATGCAGAGTCATCATCCTCTTATCAAAGAGCACCAGTAGGAGAGCACCTCTGTCATTGCATGTATTACTATTAATTTGCATTGAGTATAATCATGACTGGATCTCTTTTACCATGAATTACAATGTCTAGTCAGTCCTTGATCTTTAAAGGTGCTCTGCATTTATGTTTTGCGGTCTCAGAAAGGGCTAGCGAGATACCATCTTGTTATATCATATCATGATTGTTTTGAGAAAGTGTTGTCATCCGAGGTTTATTATTATTGCTCGCTAGTTGATTATGCCATTGATATGAGTAGTCTTGAGATCTGAAAGTTATTGTGAATGTGGTTAGTTCATGATCTTGTTGAAAACCTGAATGCTGGCTTACATATTTACAACAACAAGAGCAAACAGAGTTTGTCAAAGTTTTTGTTTATCACTTTCATTTTATCAACTGAATTGCTTGAGGACAAGCAAAGGTTTAAGCTTGAGGGAGTTGATACGTCTCCAACGTATCTACTTTTCCAAACCCTTTTGCCCTTGTTATGGAATCTAACTTGCATGATTTGAATGGAACTAACCCGGACTGACGCTGTTTTCAGCAGAACTGCCATGGTGATGTTTTCGTGTAGAAATAAAAAGTTCTTGGAATCTCCTGAAAATCCACGGAGAATTATTTTGGAAAATATAAAAAATATTTGCAAGAAGATCCAGACCAGGGGGCCCACACCCTGTCAACGAGGGTGGGGGATGCGCCCCCCTGCCCAGGGCGCGCCCCTGCCTCGTGGGCCCCCTGGTGCTCCACCGACGTATCCCCAGATCCTATAAGTTCACTTTCAGGGAGAAAAAAATCAAGGAGAAAGAATTATCGCGTTTCACGAGATGGAGCCGACACCAAGCCCTAATCTCTCTCAGGAGGGCTGATCTGGAGTCTGTTCTGGGCTCCGGAGAGTGGAGATCATCGCCATCGTCATCATCAACCTTCCTCCATCACCAATTCCATGATGCTCACCGCCGTGCGTGAGTAATTCCATCGTAGGCTTGCTGGACGGTGATGGGTTGGATGGGATCTATCATGTAATCAACTTAGTTTTGTTAGGGTTTGATCCCTAGTATCCACTATGTTCTGAGATTGATGTTGCTATGACTTTGCTATGCTTAATGCTTGTCACTAGGGCCGAGTTCCATGATTTCAGATCTGAACCTATTATGTTTTCATGAATATATGTGTGTTCTCGATCCTATCTTGCAAGTCTATAGTCACCTACTATGTGCTATGATCCGGCAACCCCGAAGTGACAATAATCGGGACCACTCCCGGTGATGACCATAGTTTGAGGAGTTCATGTATTCACTATGTGTTAATGCTTTGGTCCGGTACTCTATTAAAAGGAGGCCTTAATATCCCTTAGTTTCCAATAGGACTCCGCTGCCACGGGAGGGTAGGACAAAAGATGTCATGCAAGTTCTTTTCCATAAGCACGTATGACTATATTCGGAATACATGCCTACATTGCATTGATGAACTGGAGCTAGTTCTGTGTCATCCTAGGTTATAACTTCTACATGATGAATTGCATCCGACATAATTTCCCATCACCGATCCAATGCCTACGAGCTTTTCCTATATTGCTTGTTGCTTATTTACTTTTCCGCTGCTACTATTACAAAAACTACAAAAACACTACCGTTACTTTTATTGCTGCTATCGCCACTATCATATTACTTTGCTACTAAACTATCTTGCTGCAGATACTAAGTTTACAGGTGTGGTTGAATTGACAACTCAGCTGCTAATACTTAAGAGTATTCTTTGGCTCCCCTTGTGTCGAATCAATAAATTTGGGTTGAATACTTTACCCTCGAAAATTGATGCGATCCCCTACACTTGTGGGTTATCAGCCAGGTGCAGGCTCCCCGTGCTGTGTTCTCAGTACCAAATATTCTCAAATATTCTGGAAAAAAAATCATATTTCATTTTCGGGGCATTTGGAGAACTTTTATTTTTGAGGTACTTTTTTATTGCGTGGACAACTCTGAAAACAGACAGAAAATACTATTTTTGCTTTATTTAATTTAATTAACAGAAAATAAAAGGAGGGTACAGAAGGTTGTGCGTCCTAAATTCACCCATCTCATGCTCATCAAAAAGGAATCCATTCACAAGGTTGATCAGGTCTTGCTAATAAACTCTTTCCGGATAACATGAAACCGGAGAATTTTCGAATAACACTAGGTTACCTCAATGGGGATATGCATGTCCCCAACAATAAGAATATCATATTTCTTCTTGACAGTGGGAAGAGGAAATTAAAAACCTCCAGTAGTAATCGTTGGAATTTTTCCAATAGAATTGATACTGTGGACCTGAGGTTGTTTCCTTAGAAAGTGTATCGTATGCCCATTACCATTGACATGAAAAGTGACATTGCCTTTGTTCCAATCAATAGCAGCCCCTGCCGTATTTAAAAAGGATCTACCAAGGATAATAGACATACTATCGTCCTCAGGAATATCAAGGATAACAAAGTCCATTAGAATAGTAACATTTGCAACCACAACAGGCACATCCTCGCAAATACTGACGGGTATAGCAGTTGATTTATCGGCCATTTGCAACGATATTTCAATAGGTGTCAACTTATTCAAATCAAGTCTACGATATAAAGAGAGAGACATAACACTAACACCGGGCCCAAGATCACACAAAGCAGTTTCAACATAGTTTCTCTTAATGGAGCAAGGTATAGTGGGTACTCCTGGATCTCCTAGTTTCTTTGGTATTCCAGCCTTAAAAGTGTAATTGGCAAGCATGGTGGAAATTTAAACTTCATGTATCTTTCTTTTATTGGTAATGATATCCTTCATATACTTAACATAAGGATTTGTTTTAAGCATATCAGTCAAACGCATAATCAAAAATGTTGGGGAACGTAGGAGAATTCAAAAAAAAATCTATGCTTTCACCAAGATCAATCTAAGGAGTCATCTAGCAACGAGCATACTGGAGTGCATCTACATACCCTTTTGTAGATCGCGTGCGGAAGCGTTCGAAGGAACGTGGATGAAGTAGTCGTACTCTTCGCGTTCTTCGTCACCGATGATCCTAGCGCCGAACGGACGGCACCTCCGCGTTCAACACACGTACGGTACAGCAACGTCACCTCCTTCTTGATCCAGCAAGGGGGAGGAGAGGTCGTCAGAGATCCAGCAGCACGACGGCGTGGTGGTGGATGCAGCAGGAAATCCTGCAGGGCTTCGCCGGCGCCCTGCTGAGGAGAAGGAAGTGTGACGGGAAGGGGGAGAGGCGCCAGAGGCTTGGGGTGCGGCTGCCCTCTCCCCCCCCCCCCACTATATATAGGGGCCAGGGGGCGCCGGCCCTGGGAGATCTGATCTCCAGGGGGGCGGCGGCCAAGGGGGGAAACTTGCCCCCCAAGGCATAGGGGGCGCCCCCTCCCCCTAGGGTTTCAACCCTGGCGCATGGAGGGGGGCCCATATGGGTGCGCCAGCCCACCAGGGGCTGGCCCCCTTCCCCTTGCGGCCTAGGGGCCCCACCGGGATGGGTGGCCCCACCCGGTGGACCCCCTGGTCCCCTCCGGTGGTCCCCGGACACTCCCGGTGACCCCCAGAGTTCACCCGATGGCCGAAACTGGACTTCCTATATATCATTCTTTACCTCCGGACCACTCTGGAACTCCTCGTGACGTCCGGGATCTCATCCGGGACTCCGAACAACATTCGGGTTTCCATGTGCATGTATCTCTACAACCCTAGCGTCACCGAACCTTAGGTGTGTAGACCCTACGGGTTCGGGAGACACGTAGACATGACCGAGACGACTCTCCGGTCAATAACCAACAGCGGGATATGGATACCCATGTTGGTTCCTACGTGTTCCTCGATGATCTTCATCGGATGAACCACTGTGTCAAGGATTCACTCAATCCCGTATGTTATTCCCTTTGTCTATCGGTACGGTACTTGCCCGAGATTCGATCGTCGGTATTCCCGATACCTTGTTCAATATCGTCATGGCAAGTCTCTTTACTCGTTCCGTAATCCATCATCCCGTGACTAACTCCTTAGTCACTTTGAGCTCATTATGATGATGTCTTATCGAGTGGGCCCAGAGGTACCTCTCCGTCACACGGAGTGACAATATCCCAGTCTTGGTTCGTACCAACTCAACAGACACTTTCGGAGATACCCGATGCGTACCTTTATAGCCACCCAGTTACGTTGTGACGTTTGGCACACCCAAAGTATTCCTATGGCATCCGGGAGCTGCACAACCTCATGGTCTAAGAAATAAATACTTGACACCGAAAAGCTTATGCATTACGAACTACACGATCTCGTGCTAGGCTCAGGATTGGGTCTTGTCCATCACATCATTCTCCTAATGATGTCATCCCGTTATCAATGACATCCAATGTCCATGGTCAGGAAACCGTGACCATCTGTTGATCAACGAGCTAGCAACTAGAGGCTTACCAGGGACTCATTGTGGTCTATATATTCACACATGTATCGCTGTTTCCGTATAATACAATTCAAGCATGAATAACAGACAATTATCATGAATAAGGAAATATAATAATAATACTTTTATTATTGCCTCTAGGGCATATTTCCAACAGTCTCCCACTTGTAGTAGAGTCAATAATCTAGTTACATTGTGATGAATCGAACACCCATAGAGTTCTGGTGTTGATCATGTTTTGCCCGTGGAAGAGATTTAGTCAACGGGTCTGCGACATTCAGATCCGTATGCACTTTACAAATATCTATGTCTCCATCTTGAACATAATTCCGGATGGAATTGAAACGGCGTTTGATGTGTTTGGTCTTCTTGTGAAACCTGGGCTCCTTGGTAATGGCAATAGCACCAGTGTTGTCACAGAAGAGAGTCATCGGGCTTGACGCGCTTGGAATGACTCCTAGGTCGGTGATGAACTCCTTCATCCAGACTCCTTCTTGTGTTGCTTCGCAAGCAGCTATGTACTCCGCTTCACATGTAGAATGCGCCACGACGCTTTGCTTGCAACTGCACCAGCTGACTGCTCCACCATTCAAAATATACACGTATCCGGTTTGTGACTTTGAGTCATCCAGATCTGTGACGAAGCTAGCATCGACGTAACCCTTTACGACGAGCTCTTCGTCACCTCCATAAACGAGAAACATATCCTTAGTCCTCTTTAGGTACTTTAGGATGTTCTTGACCGCTGTCCAGTGTTCCATACCGGGATCACTTTGGTACCTCCCTACCAAACTTATGGCAAGGTTCACATCAGGTCTGGTACACAGCATGGCATACATGATAGAACCTATGGCTGAGGCATAGGGAATGACACTCATCTTTTCTCTATCTTCTGCCGTGGTCGGGGACTGAACCTTGCTCAATCTCATACCTTGCAAAATAGGCAAGAACCCCTTCTTGGACTGATCCATATTGAACTTCTTCAATATCTTGTCAAGGTATGTACTTTGTGAAAGACCAATGAGGCGTATTGATCTATCTCTATAGATTTTGATGCCTAATATATAAGCAGCTTCTCCAAGGTCCTTCATTGAAAAACTCTTATTCAAGTAGGCCTTTACACTTTCCAAGAATTCTATATCATTTCCCATCAGCAATATGTCATCCACATATAATATGAGAAATGCTACAGAGCTCTCACTCACTTTCTTGTAGATACAGGCTTCTCCATAAGTCTGTATAAAGCCAAACGCTTTGATCACATCATTAAAGCGAATATTCCAACTCCGAGATGCTTGCACTAGCCCGTAAATCGAGCGCTGGAGCTTGCACACCTTGTTAGCATTCTGTGGATCGACAAAACCTTCCGGCTGCATCATATACAACTCTTCCTTGAGGAAGCCATTAAGGAATGCCGTTTTGACGTCCATTTGCCATATCTCATAATCATAGAATGCGGCAATAGCTAACATGATTCTGACTGACTTCAGCATCGCTACGGGAGAGAAAGTCTCGTCGTAGTCAATCCCTTGAACTTGTCGATAACCCTTAGCGACAAGCCGAGCCTTATAGATGGTCACATTACCATCCGCGTCTGTCTTCTTCTTAAATATCCATTTGTTTTCTATGGCGTGCCTGTCATCAGGCAAGTCCACCAAAGTCCATACTTTGTTTTCACACATGGATTCTATCTCGGATTTCATGGCTCCAAGCCATTTATTGGAATCCGGGCCCGCCATCGCTTCTTCATAGTTCGAAGGTTCACCGTTGTCTAACAACATAATTTTCATAACAGGGTTGCCGTACCACTCTGGTGCGGAACGTGCCCTTGTGGACCTTCGAAGTTCAGTAGTAACTTGATCTGTTTCTTCATGATCATCATCATCAACTTCCTCCCTTGTCGGTGCAGGCACCTCAGGAACAATTTCCTGCGCTGCGCTACTTTCCGGTTCGGGAGGGGTGACTGTCACCTCATCAAGTTCTACTTTCCTCCCACTCACTTCTTTCGAGAGAAACTCTTTCTCCAGAAAGGATCCATTCTTGGCAACAAAGACTTTGCCTTCGGATCTGTGGTAGAAGGTGTACCCAATCGTTTCCTTTGGGTATCCTATGAAGACGCATTTTTCCGATTTGGGTTCGAGCTTTTCAGGTTGAAGTTTCTTGACATAAGCATCGCAACCCCAAACTTTCAGAAACGACAGCTTCGGTTTCTTGCCAAACCAAAGTTCATATGGTGTCGTCTCAACGGATTTCGACGGAGCCCTATTTAAAGTGAATGCGGCAGTCTCTAAAGCATAACCCCAAAAAGATAGCGGTAAATCGGTGAGGGACATCATAGATCGCACCATGTCCAACAGAGTACGATTTCGACGTTCGGACACACCGTTACGCTGAGGTGTTCCGGGCGGTGTCAATTGTGAAACAATTCCACAGTTCCTAAGGTGTGTGCCAAATTCATGACTTAAATATTCACCCCCACGATCCGATTGCAAGAACTTTATTTTTCTGTCACGTTGATTCTCAACCTCATTCTGAAATTCCTTGAACTTTTCAAAGGTCTCAGACTTGTGCTTCATCAAATAGATATACCCATATCTACTCAAGTCATCTGTGAGGGTGAGAACATAACGATAGCCTCCGCGAGCCTCAACACTCATTGGACTGCACACATCGGTATGTATGATTTCCAATAAGTTGGTTGCTCGCTCCATTGTTCCAGAGAACGGAGTCTTGGTCATCTTACCCAAGAGGCATGGTTCGCACGTGTCAAATGATTCATAATCAAGAGACTCCAGAAGTCCATCAGCATGAAGCTTCTTCATACGTTTGACACCAATATGACCAAGGCGGCAATGCCACAAATATGTGGTACTATCATTGTCAACTTTACATCTTTTGGCATTCACACTATGAATATGTGTAACATCACGATCGAGATTCATCAAAAATAAACCATTAACCAGCGGGGCATGACCATAAAACATATCTCTCAAATAAATAGAACAACCATTATTCTCGGATTTAAATGAGTAGCCATCTCGCATAAGACGAGATCCAGATACAATGTTCATGCTCAAAGCTAGTACTAAATAACAATTATTAAGGTTTAAAACTAATCCCGAGGGTAGATGTAGAGGCAGCGTGCCGACGGCGATCACATCGACCTTGGAACCATTCCCGACGCGCATCGTCACCTCGTCCTTCGCCAGTCTCCGCTTATTCCGCAACTCCTGCTTAGAGTTACAAATATGAGCAACTGCACCGGTATCGAATACCCAAGAGCTACTACGAGTGCTGGTAAGGTACACATCAATAACATGTATATCACTTATACCTTTGACGTTGCCGGCCTTCTTGTCCGCTAAGTATTTGGGGCAGTTCCGCTTCCGGTGACCCATTCCCTTGCAATAAAAGCGCTCTGTTTCAGGCTTGGGTCCATACTTTGGCTTCTTCCCGGCAACTGGCTTACCGGGCGCGACAACTCCTTTGCCGTCCTTCTTGAAGTTCTTCTTACCCTTCACTTTCTTGAACTTAGTGGTTTTATTGACCATCAACACTTGATGTTCTTTCCTGATATCCACCTCCGCCGATTTCAGCATTGAATACACCTCGGGAATGGACTTTTCCATCCCCTGCATATTGAAGTTTAACACGAAGCTCTTGTAGCTTGGTGGGAGCGACTGCAGGATTCTGTCAACGATCGCTTCGTCTGGGAGATTCAGTCCCAACTGAGACAAGCGGTTGTGCAACCCAGAAATCTTGAGGATGTGCTCACTGACAGAACTGTTTTCCTCCATCTTACAGCTGTAGAATGCGTCGGAGGCGTCATATCTCTCGACTCGGGCATGAGCTTGGAAAACCATTTTCAGCTCTTGGAACATCTCATATGCCCCGTGGTGCTCAAAACGCTTTTGGAGCCCCGATTCTAAGCTGTAAAGCATGCCGCACTGAACCAGGGAGTAATCATCACAACGCGACTGCCAAGCGTTCATAACATCTTGGTTTGCCGGGGCGGGAGCGTCACCTAGCGGTGCTTCTAGGACATAAGTTTTCTTGGCAGCTATGAGGATGATCCTCAGGTTACGGACCCAGTCCGTATAGTTGCTACCATCGTCTTTCAGCTTGGATTTCTCTAGGAACGCGTTGAAGTTGAGGGTGACATGAGCGTGGGCCATTTGATCTACAAGACATATTTGTAAAGAATTTAGACTAAGTTCATGATAATTAAGTTCGTCTAATCAAATTTTAATGAACTCCCACTCAGATTGACATCTCTCTAGTCATCTAAGTGATACATGATCCGAATCGACTAGCCCGTGTCCGATCATCACGTGAGACGGACTAGTCATCAATGATGAACATCTTCATGTTAATCGTATCTTCTATACGACTCATGTTCGACCTTTCGGTCTTCCGTGTTCCGAGGCCATGTATGTACATGCTAGGCTCGTCAAGTGAACCCTAAGTGTATTGCTTGTGTAAATCTGGCTTACACCCGTTGTATGCGAACGTTAGAACCTATCACACCCGATCATCACGTGGTGCTTCGGAACAACGATCCTTAGCAACGGTGCACAGTTAGGGGAAACACAATTCTTGAAATTTTAGTGAGAGATCATCTTATTTACTACCGTCGTTCTAAGTAAACAAGATGCAAAAACATGATAAACATCACA
Organism: Secale cereale; assembly: GCA_902687465.1. NCBI lineage: Eukaryota > Viridiplantae > Streptophyta > Magnoliopsida > Poales > Poaceae > Secale > Secale cereale. Next base: position 143,368,500 of record LR738710.1, read on the forward strand.
TGCAATCAATTAAAGTGACATGATATGGCCAATATCATCTTGCTCCTTCGATCTCCATCTTCGGGGCACCATGATCATCTTTGTCACCGGCTCGACACCATGATCTCCATCATCATGATCTCCATCATTGTGTCTTCATGAAGTCGTCACGCCAACTATTACTTCTACTACTATGGCTAACGTTTAGCAATAAAGTAAAGTAATTACATGCGTTATTCAGTGACACGCAGGTCATCCAATAATTAAGACAACTCCTATGGCTCCTGCCGGTTGTCAAATTCATCGACATGCAAGTCGTGATTCCCTATTACAAGAACATGATCAATCTCATACATCACATATATCATTCATCACATCTTCTTGGCCATACCATATCACATAGCACATGCTGCAAGAACAAGTTAGATGACCTCTAATTGTTGTTGCAAGTTTTACGTGGCTTCTATAGGTTTTCTAGCAAGAACGTTTCTTACCTATGCAAAAGCCACAACGTGATTTGTCAATTTCTATTTACCCTTCATAAGGACCCTGTTCATCGAATCCGATCCGACTAAAGTGGGAGAGACAGACACCCGCCAGCCACCTTATGCAACTAGTGCATGTCTGTCGGTGGAACCGGTCTCACGTAAGCGTACGTGTAAGGTCGGTCCGGGCCGCTTCATCCCACGATGCCGCCGAATCAAGATTGGACTAGTAACGGTAAGAAAATTGAGCAAACTCAACGCCCACAACTTGTTTGTGTTCTACTCGTGCAAGATGCTACGCAAAAGACCTAGCTCTGATACCACTGTTGGGGAACGTAGCAGAATTCAAAAAAATTCTACGCTTTCACCAAGATCAATCTAAGGAGTCATCTAGCAACGATCATACTAGAGTGCATCTACATACCCTTTTGTAGATCGCGTGCGGAAGCGTTCGAAGGAACGTGGATGAAGTAGTCGTACTCTTCGCGTTCTTCGTCACCGATGATCCTAGCGCCGAACGGACGGCACCTCCGCGTTCAACACACGTACGGTACAGCAATGTCACCTCCTTCTTGATCCAGCAAGGGGGAGGAGAGGTCGTCGGAGATCCAGCAGCACGACGGCGTGGTGGTGGATGCAGCAGGAAATCCTGCAAGGCTTCGCCGGCGCCCTGTGGAGGAGAAGGATGTAATGCCCCGGATGTAATACTTTCCCTTTTGGGTATATAATATATCTCCGGCTTCATCTATTTCCATTCCGGGTTCTTTGTCTTTCGGGTTTTCGTCGTTTTGTGGTGTGAGTGTGTGGCATTCATTCATATCATGTAGACATGTGCATTGCATTGCATTTGTGTTGTGGGTTGCATCCGGTTCCGCGTGTTTCTTCCCGTTGTCCGTTTCGCGTTCCGGAGCTCCCTCACGTGTCCGTGACGTCCCGTAGGCCTACTTTGTTGTTCGGGCGTTTTACGTTACCGGTGTGCCGCGAGGTTGTTGTGTGTGTTGTTGTTTTGGTGTGTGCAACCCGCCTCTCAAATCTCGTCTCGTTTGGACTCCGTTGACTTTTCCATCCGTTGTTCGTGTGGGCCCGATGTGCCTTCACTTCGTGTCCCAGAAACACCCCTGCTGCTTTCTGTTATCTCCTTCTAGGCCTTTAAAAACTATCCCCGCGATCGGATCCGTCGGATCGCGATCGGAGGGCTCCTAGCGCCCCTAAAACTCCTCCTAACCCTAAAAACTGCTATATAATAGACCCTAGTCTATTTTGGCATGTCCCCTTCTTCTTCCCCCTTCCCCTCTATTTTTTTCCCCTTCCTTTCAGATCTCAGATCCACAAATATCTTCTGGATCCCGAGGGGATCCCTGGGATCGAGCGCCAGGGTCATCGCAGCGACCGAGGGACCGGTTCCCCGGCCGACAGCTCACCTCCATCGCCGCACCTTCCGCGCCAGACGACCGCACCGAGCCTGCTACGTCGCCACTTGGGGGGCCAGATCGACCGAGGGATCCAGCAGGCGCCTCCCGGCCCGTACACCGCGCGATCGGTCCCCACTTGGCCGTTCCCCTCCGCGCCAGCCAGGAGGCCTGGCTGGGCCACCGCATCGCCAGCTCTTCGCCACCTCGGGCCAGCCAGGCCCCGAGGCTGTACGCCGCCAGCGCCGCGCCTGGGCCTCCGCCCGAGCGGGCCTCCTCCACCCCAGCCGCGCGCCACGGGCCGCGCCGGCCCGTACACCGCCGCATCCCCGCGCTCCAGCCGCGCCTCCGCGGGCCGCCCCGCGCCGCCACTCGGGTCGGGCCCGCACCGCCTCCACCGCGCCGCCTTCTCCCTCCAGGCGTGGGCCGCCGCCGCTGCAGTTCCTCCGGGCCGAAGCCCGTGGAAGTTTTTTCCCAGATCTGAACCTTTTGAGGTTGAACCCTAGATCTAAGTCCCTGATCTCTTGTTCTGAAATGCAATGTTTGACCTTGCATATCTTTTACTGTGATGCTCCGTTTTGCGCGTGTGGCATGTCTAGACGTTCGTGGAGATGTCCTCTACGTTTTACCTGTTGTTGTCATGCATGTTAGAATCCACCTAGGGGCTTGTTTTGCTGTTGCAAGAGTGCATCATGTTTTAAACTGCTGTTATGTGTTATTTTCATGCCACATTTGACATGTGATATCTTTTAGCTCGTTTGTCCAAACGATGCAAATGACATGTCCACGTGTTCGTCTTGCCACGAACTACGTGATGCTTGTGATAGGTTGCATGGTAGATTTATTGTTGCCTTGTTATCATCGTTGCAAAGTGCCATGTTCATATGAGGTGTTTTCACTTGTTATGAAATGCCATCTTGTTGAGCTCGTTGCAATCGTTGTGTTCACCTCTATGATGCATGCTTGTGTGTTTCGGGATCACCTTCATGTGTATGTTGATGAGGTGCTTACCCTTTGCCATGTTTAGTTACGAGCTGACTTAAACATGCTCTTGTAATTGCTATGATGTTATTGCTGTTTTAGGACTTAGCGGATTTTTTCACTAAGTCTGAAATCTGTAACGTTCCGATGCCATGTTCGTGTGATGTTCTAGGACAAAGCATGATAGTTTTGGGGTGGATTTTGATTGTTCCTTGTAGTATATATTGTTGTCTTTCCATCCATGTCCTCACATGTCCATTTGAGTGGCTGTAGCATGTTTATCTTTTGCTCTAAAGTTTCAATAAAATTCTGCTGCCAGAATTTTATTGTAAAGTTCAATATGTCCAAGATCATTGCTATTGATCCGTGACTCCGTTGGGGGTGCACTTTGGACCTAGTTGCTGTACTATATGTCTAGTTTGTGTTCATGTCCTTTGCCATGCTTTTTGGGTGCTGTAGCTTAATTATTTTGAGCTCCAAAGATGCTATGTTGCGGTAATTTTCAGCTTTCGCTCAAATCTTGTTTCGGGCATAACTTTTAGCCCGTAACTCCGATTTCAGCGAATCTTATATCAAACTTGGTTGATTTTCTGTGTAGATTATTAATATCAGCTTGTTATCTTGTTTTGAGCTGTTTTGCTTGAGTGATATTTTCCGTGCTTCATGTGCATCCTTAGTGCATCCATCATGCATTCATGTTTTTCGAGTGCGCATTGCATCTTGTTGATTGGTGCTTGGTGTGATTGTTTTGTTTAGAGCCGGAAGCTGAGAACGAGTACGAAGTTGAGCACGAGGTTTCCAACGAGGTTGAGCACGAGGACCCTTCTTTCGATCCGAACGACTTCTCTTCAGGCAAGATGACCGAACCCCGATAACATTACTATCTTTGCCTATTGCTAGTAGTCTCGATCTATAGTTTTGCCTCGATGCCCATG
>LR738710.1:143372658-143449379 GCA_902687465.1 Secale cereale
TTATGTTCCTTGATTATGCGTTCCTAACACGGTTGGGGTGTATGGGACCCCCTCGATAAACCGCTAAGTGCTAAGTCTTTTCCAGCAAGTCCCAACTTTTGGTACTATTTGCCTCATAATAACAACTAAAAATAATTAATTAATTGCATAGGGGGTCATGTCCCCGAGGATTCTTAATTCAACATAGCAGGGGGGGCCAGTGCCGATGGTGTTGGTCCCAAACGGGGAGTCTGCGGGAACCACCACGGGGAAACTCGAGGATTGGGTCCAGTAGAATCGCCCATCCGGTCGTGGCCTGAGACTAGATACGCGCGGCTACTATCAGGGTGTCGGCACGCCGGGAGGATTTGCTGGATTAGCCTTACCTTAGCTCGGTATATCTTGAGCACGGGATTCCGAGGATACTCGGGTCTTCCCACTTTGGAGTTGCGACTCCGCGGATCGTGGGCTTGTAATGGGTCAAGTTGGAACACCCCTGCAGGGTTTGAACTTTCGAAAGCCGTGCCCGCGGTTATGTGGCAGATGGGAGCTTGTTAATTCCGGTTGTAGATAACTTGACACAATGTTTCTAATACACTACCAGCGTGTGTTCCGTGACTGTCAATTTCCGAATAGGGATTCGGGAGTTGAACACGGAGGGGTTATGATTGTGGAGCTTGTAGCTAGGATCACTTCGTGATCACTTCTCGCCGATGCCTTCTCTTCTCGCTCTCACTTGCGTAAGTTAGATGCTAGTTGCTGTTGCAGACTATTCTTTTCTTCAGCCTTTCCCTCACCTAAAGGCTTAAATAGTTCTGTTACCCGGGAACGGGATTGCTGAGTCCTCTGTGGCTCACAGTTACTTCACACACCAGATGCAGGTCCAGCTGTGAGCTATCCAGGTGATGGCACCGAGCTGGATTGGGAGTACGACGAGGAGCGTAGTCGGTACTACGTGCGCTACCCGGACGATCAGTAGTGGAGTCTCTTACTAGGATTCGATCCGCCTGTGGTTTATTTATCTGAGTTTGGTACTTTGACATTTGGCTTTTGCCCTTAGAGGGTTGTAGTGTTCTTAATGTATGATGTTTGAGACTTGTACTGTAATTCTGTGACGTGGCGAGTGTAAGCCAACTATTTCAGTTTACTATCCCCTCTTTTACATGAGTTGTGCAAAGATTACCAGACTTGAGATCATTCTAGGATGGAATTATGCCTTTAAGTCGTGCCTCGACACGTAGGAGGTATAACTCCATCCTGGGCATTACAAGTTGGTATCAGAGCCTTCTCCGACCTAGGAGCCCCCACTGTTTGATCGAACCGTTGACGGTCGAGTCTAGGCACACACTGAAAACTTTTTGAGTCCTATATTATATCGGAGAGTAGGATTTCTTTGCTTCTCATCCCCTTTTCTCTCTGGTGAGGACTCCTGACGTCTACTATTGTCTCTCCTATCTTCAAAATTTGCACACAATTTTTTTAGGAATCCCGCGAGTATTCTGGGATTGTTTCGATGTTCTTGTGACAAGGATATTGTTCCCGATGCCTCCTGTTACCGAGGAGTTGAGCTTCGGGGTATCATTGTAACAAGCATATCGCGACAGTACTAAATACTTAAGACGGCCGACATCGAAAATCTCCCCTATACGGCCAGTGGCAAGATAACCCCGACTTCACCCAGTACTGGGGAGGTAGTTCGGGAGTATTGCCATAGCTTGTTATAGTGGATGCTTTTCGAAGGTCCGAGGTACACAGTTTCCGAGAAAGACTGGTTATGTGTTGAAGGATGGATACACCTGGATGTAGGTTAGAGTTGATTGCGCGGTGCTTCCCGTGTATCCCCAACACCTGATTGCATAACTGGAATCTTTCGGAAAACTATAGGTGGGTTTTATCCAGTAGATCGTAGGCATTCTTCCAACGAATGCAGGTTAGTGAGTTCGGGGTTCGACATTGAGTGAAGGGGTTATATGATCGATGTTACTATCAGGAGTTGCATCTTAAAGGGTCCTTGGCTATGTTGATCCGGGGATTGCAAAACCTTTTCGTAACGCGTTCATATGCTTTCAGCACAAAGATGTTAGAACGAAACTCCTCTCTTGTGTTTGTTCCTGTCCGTACCTTGTTGTTTTTCTTATTTTCATTTTGATCCCTATGTGGCTTCTCGTGAAGACTGATGTTATCAATTAACTGAGAATTCATTCGTTCCTCTTGTTCGGATGATTTCATTCGTTCTTATTGTTCGAATGATTATTGTGAAGACTTGTTGCAATTCATTCCATTGATTCAACTTATTCCTTTTGTCAATCAATTGCTGATTCGTGGTCATCTCTTACAGGATGGCTCCGAAAAGGGTTCCGAACGCCAACCCAGAGGGTGAAGAGGTTCCAGAACGTCCTCCTTCACCTCCTCCTCCGCCTGAGGCTTGGAGAGCAATTATGCAGACTACTGCTCAGAACACTCAGTTGATGATGCAGATGATGCAGCTGATGCAAGCTAATCAAGCTAATCAAGCTAATCAGGGTGTTCCAGGGAATCAAGGCAACTTCTTCCAGCAGCACCAAGCTACTCTCAACCAGTTCCTGGCTAACAATCCTAAAGCTTTCAGTTACTGTGTCGACCCTCTTGATGCTGAGGATTGGTTGACCGACATAAAGAAGCATTTTGAGTGCAGTAACGTGAAAGAAGATGACTATGTGAAGTTTGCAGCCTTCCAACTGAAAGATCAAGCAGCTGACTGGTGGCAGCAGTACAAAGACTCAAGGCCGGGTCAAGTGATCTCTTGGGAGAATTTCTGCAAGGATTTCCGCTCGCATCACATTCCTACAAGTGTCATCGAGGGTATGCGTGAGCAATTCCGCAACCTCAAGCAGGGCTCCATGACAGTCTATCAGTATAATGTCAAGTTCCAAAACCTCGCTCGCTATGCAAAGCAAGACATTCCTGATGCTAAGAGCAAAATCTATCAGTTCCGTGGAGGTCTCAAAGATGAACTTCAGCTTGCTCTCACTTTGTTCGAGCCAGACGAATTCGATAAGTTCTATAATATGGCTTTGAAACAAGAAGCAGCTCAGCTTAAGATGGAGGCTTCTAAGAAGAGAATTCGAGATGCTGTTCACTCTACCTCATCGTCTCAGTTGGCTGCGAAACAACAGAAATTCTGGCTTCCTCCTCCTCCAATGATTCGAGCTCCATACAACAACTCCAGCAACTTCAACAACTCCAACAACAAGAACTCTAGTGGTCGTGGTTTCTCCCACCCACCCAACCCAAGCAACCAGTCGAAGAAGCAGTTTCAGTCTCAAGGCTCCAAGTCCAGTGGCTCTCATTTCCGTCCTCTCTCTGAAGTGGTGTGCAACAAGTGTGGCCAGAAGGGTCATTATGCCAACAGATGTCCGAATCCGAAGCGTCTTCCACCTCCTCCACCTGTGAGTTCAGCTATTGTCAGGCATGATCCAAAGGCTGCAAGGGTAAATCTGATGAATGCAGCACAAGCGGAGGCTTCTTCTGATGTCATTCTGGGTAACCTTCCAGTGAACTCTTTTCCAGCTAAAGTGTTATTTGATTCGGGTGCATCATGCTCTTTCATGTCTCAACCATTTGCATCCAAGCACAGTATTGCCACTTCAAATTTGCCTCAGAAGTTGCAAGTTGTTTCTCCGGGCAAGATTATGACTTCTAGTGTTTATGCTCCGGATGTTTCTATTCGCATGGGAGATTATCGTTTTCTGGCTAAACCGGTGATTCTTGGTCATTCTGACATCGACCTCATTCTCGGAATGGACTGGCTTTCTCGGCATGATGCTCACATTGATTGTGCTCAAAAGGAAGTCAAATTGACTCATTCTAATGAAGATGTGATTATCTTCGCCTCCAGGGATAATACTATTCGGCTTTTCTCTCTTAATGATAAGGGTGAAATTAATGCCATAGAGCAAATTCCAGTGGTGAATGAATATCAAGACGTCTTTCCAGAAGAACTTCCAGGCATGCCTCCACACCGTCAGGTGGAGTTTGTCATTGAACTCGAGCCGGGCACCGAACCTGTTTGTCGGCGTCCATACAAGCTCTCTTCAGATGAATTGAAGGAATTGAAGAAACAGTTGGATGAACAGGAGCGTATGGGTCTCATCAGACCGAGTACATCTCCGTGGGGCTGTGGTGTCTTATTTGTCAAGAAGAAAGATGGCACGGAGCGTCTCTGTGTTGACTACCGGCCACTGAACAAGAAGACGATTAAGAACAAGTATCCGCTCCCCAACATCAACGAACTCTTTGAGCAGCTCAAAGGAGCTAAAGTATTCTCTAAGCTTGACCTCCGAATGGGCTATCATCAAATTCGCATTCGCGAGGAAGACATTCCCAAGACGGCCTTCAGAACGAGCTACGGTTCATACGAGTATACCGTCATGTCCTTCGGTCTCGCCAATGCTCCTCCTACCTTTTCAAGGATGATGCATTACATCTTCAACCCCTATACTGGAGAGTTCGTGCTTGTGTATCTGGATGATATTCTGGTGTTTTCCAAGAATGAAGAAGATCACGAAAAGCACTTACGTCTGGTTCTTGATCGACTCCGAGAGCATAAATTCTATGCCAAGTTCTCCAAGTGCGAGTTTTGGCTCGATAAGGTTTTGTACCTGGGCCACATCATCTCAGCTGACGGTATTGCGGTTAATCCCGAGAAAGTTGAAGCAATTGTCAACTGGGAAGCTCCTCAGAACGTCAAGCAGCTCCGCAGTTTTCTGGGTCTTGCCAGCTATTGCAGAAGGTTTGTGGAGAACTTCTCCAAGATTGCCAAGCCTCTTTCCAACTTGCTTCAGAAGAATGTCAAATACTTTTGGTCTCCCGAGTGTGAAGTGGCATTCAAAACCCTCAAAGAGAAGCTTGTCTCAGCTCCAGTTCTGACTCCTCCGGATGAAACCAAGCCCTATGAAGTATTCTGTGATGCTTCTCTTCAAGGTCTTGGTGGTGTGCTTATGCAAGATAAGAAAATTGTGGCATATACTTCTCGGCAGCTCAAGCCAAGTGAGAAGAACTATCCCACACATGATCTCGAGCTAGCAGCTGTGGTACATGCTCTGATTACGTGGAGACATCTGTTGTTGGGCAGAAAGGTCGACATCTTCACTGATCACAAGAGCTTGAAGTACATCTTCACACAGCCACATCTGAACCTCCGCCAGACTCGTTGGGTCGAGATGATCCAAGAGTACAATCCCAGCATTGAATACACTCCAGGCAAGGCGAATGTGATTGCAGATGCTTTGAGCAGAAAGGCATATTGCAACAGCCTTCTTATCAAGCCGTACCAGCCTGAGCTTTGTGAAGCTTTCAGGAAACTCAACCTCCAAGTTGTTCCGCAGGGTTTTCTTGCAAATCTCCAAATTGCTCCTACCTTGGAAGATCAAGTCCGTGAGGCCCAGCTCAGTGATACCATGGTGAAGAAGGTGAAACATGGGATTGCAAAGGGCACTCCAAAATACAAGTGCTTCCGTGTTGATGAGAGAGATACCTTGTTCTTCGAGGACAGACTCGTTGTTCCCAAAGGTGATCTCAGGAAGCTCATAATGGAAGAAGCTCATGTTTCTCTCCTTTCCATTCATCCTGGCAGTTCCAAGATGTATCAAGATCTCAAGCAGTCTTACTGGTGGACACGCATGAAAAGGGATATTGCCCAATTCGTGAATGAATGTGATGTTTGCAGAAGAGTGAAAGCAGAACATCAACGTCCAGCCGGTCTTCTCCAACCTCTTCCTATCCCCGAGTGGAAGTTCGACCACATTGAAATGGACTTCGTTACTGGCTTTCCTAAATCCAAGCGAGGCAATGATGCTATCTTTGTGGTGATTGACAAGCTTACCAAAGTCGCTCACTTTCTTCCAGTCAAAGAATCAATCAATGCAGCTCAACTTGCAGAGCTGTACACTTCCAGAATTGTGTCCCTACATGGCATTCCTCAAGTGATATCCTCAGACCGTGGCAGCTTGTTCACATCAAGGTTCTGGGACTCCTTTCAGTCCGCCATGGGCACTAAGATCAGGTTCAGCACTGCCTTTCACCCTCAGACTAGTGGTCAAGTCGAGCGTGTGAATCAGATCCTAGAAGACATGCTCAGAGCCTGTGTCATCTCCTTCGGCATGAAATGGGAAGACTGCCTTCCATTTGCCGAGTTCTCTTACAACAACAGCTTTCAAGCAAGTGCAGGCAAAGCACCATTTGAAATTCTCTATGGCAGAAAGTGCCGTACCCCTCTCAACTGGTCTGAAACAGGCGAACGTCAACTCCTTGGCAATGACTTGATCTCTGAAGCCGAAGAAATGTGCAAAGTCATACGTGAGAATCTCAAGGCCGCTCAGTCGCGTCAGAAGAGCTACTATGACGGAAAGCATCGTGATTTGGCTTTCGACATCGGTGATCATGTCTATCTCCGAGTTTCTCCGATGAAAGGAACCCAAAGGTTCGGTATCAAAGGAAAACTTGCTCCTAGATACGTTGGGCCTTTCAAGATTCTTGGTAAAAGAGGCGATCTAGCCTATCAGCTCGAGCTCCCTTCCAACTTTGCAAATGTTCATGATGTCTTCCATGTGTCTCAACTTCGCAAATGCTTCAAGGCACCTGAGCGCATGATTCCGTTTGAGGAGATTGATCTTCAACAAGACCTTTCCTACCGAGAGCATCCAGTTGCAATTCTCGAAGAAACCGAACGCAAGACTCGCAACAAGTCCATCAAGTTTCTGAAAGTCAAGTGGTCACATCACACAGACCGAGAAGCTACCTGGGAACGAGAAGATCATCTTCGTTCCGAGTACCCTTCCTTTTTCCAGTCCTAGATCTCGGGACGAGATCTTTTTGTAGTAGAGGAGAGTTTGTAATGCCCCGGATGTAATACTTTCCCTTTTGGGTATATAATATATCTCCGGCTTCATCTATTTCCATTCCGGGTTCTTTGTCTTTCGGGTTTTCGTCGTTTTGTGGTGTGAGTGTGTGGCATTCATTCATATCATGTAGACATGTGCATTGCATTGCATTTGTGTTGTGGGTTGCATCCGGTTCCGCGTGTTTCTTCCCGTTGTCCATTTCGCGTTCCGGAGCTCCCTCACGTGTCCGTGACGTCCCGTAGGCCTACTTTGTTGTTCGGGCGTTTTACGTTACCGGTGTGCCGCGAGGTTGTTGTGTGTGTTGTTGTTTTGTTGTGTGCAACCCGCCTCTCAAATCTCGTCTCGTTTGGACTCCGTTGACTTTTCCATCCGTTGTTCGTGTGGGCCCGATGTGCCTTCACTTCGTGTCCCAGAAACACCCCTGCTGCTTTCTGTTATCTCCTTCTAGGCCTTTAAAAACTATCCCCGCGATCGGATCCGTCGGATCGCGATCGGAGGGCTCCTAGCGCCCCTAAAACTCCTCCTAACCCTAAAAACTGCTATATAATAGACCCTAGTCTATTTTGGCATGTCCCCTTCTTCTTCCCCCTTCCCCTCTATTTTTTTCCCCTTCCTTTCAGATCTCAGATCCACAAATATCTTCTGGATCCCGAGGGGATCCCTGGGATCGAGCGCCAGGGTCATCGCAGCGACCGAGGGACCGGTTCCCCGGCCGACAGCTCACCTCCATCGCCGCACCTTCCCCGCCAGACGACCGCACCGAGCCTGCTACGTCGCCACTTGGGGGGCCAGATCGACCGAGGGATCCAGCAGGCGCCTCCCGGCCCGTACACCGCGCGATCGGTCCCCACTTGGCCGTTCCCCTCCGCGCCAGCCAGGAGGCCTGGCTGGGCCACCGCATCGCCAGCTCTTCGCCACCTCGGGCCAGCCAGGCCCCGAGGCTGTACGCCGCCAGCGCCGCGCCTGGGCCTCCGCCCGAGCGGGCCTCCTCCACCCCAGCCGCGCGCCACGGGCCGCGCCGGCCCGTACACCGCCGCATCCCCGCGCTCCAGCCGCGCCTCCGCGGGCCGCCCCGCGCCGCCACTCGGGCCGGGCCCGCACCGCCTCCACCGCGCCGCCTTCTCCCTCCAGGCGTGGGCCGCCGCCGCTGCAGTTCCTCCGGGCCGAAGCCCGTGGAAGTTTTTTCCCAGATCTTAACCTTTTGAGGTTGAACCCTAGATCTAAGTCCCTGATCTCTTGTTCTAAAATGCAATGTTTGACCTTGCATATCTTTTACTGTGATGCTCCGTTTTGCGCGTGTGGCATGTCCAGACGTTCGTGGAGATGTCCTCTACGTTTTACCTGTTGTTGTCATGCATGTTAGAATCCACCTAGGGGCTTGTTTTGCTGTTGCAAGAGTGCATCATGTTTTAAACTGCTGTTATGTGTTATTTTCATGCCACCTTTGACATGTGATATCTTTTAGCTCGTTTGTCCAAACGATGCAAATGACATGTCCACTTGTTCGTCTTGCCACGAACTACGTGATGCTTGTGATAGGTTGCATGGTAGATTTATTGTTGCCTTGTTATCATCGTTGCAAAGTGCCATGTTCATATGAGGTGTTTTCACTTGTTATGAAATGCCATCTTGTTGAGCTCGTTGCAATCGTTGTGTTCACCTCTATGATGCATGCTTGTGTGTTTCGGGATCACCTTCATGTGTATGTTGATGAGGTGCTTACCCTTTGCCATGTTTAGTTACGAGGTGACTTAAACATGCTCTTGTAGTTGCTATGATGTTATTGCTGTTTTAGGACTTAGCGGATTTTTTCACTAAGTCTGAAATCTGTAACGTTCCGATGCCATGTTCGTGTGATGTTCTAGGACAAAGCATGATAGTTTTGGGGTGGATTTTGATTGTTCCTTGTAGTATATATTGTTGTCTTTCCATCCATGTCCTCACATGTCCATTTGAGTGGCTGTAGCATGTTTATCTTTTGCTCTAAAGTTTCAATAAAATTCTGCTGCCAGAATTTTATTGTAAAGTTCAATATGTCCAAGATCATTGCTATTGATCCGTGACTCCGTTGGGGGTGCACTTTGGACCTAGTTGCTGTACTATATGTCTAGTTTGTGTTCATGTCCTTTGCCATGCTTTTTGGGTGCTGTAGCTTAATTATTTTGAGCTCCAAAGATGCTATGTTGCGGTAATTTTCAGCTTTCGCTCAAATCTTGTTTCGGGCATAACTTTTAGCCCGTAACTCCGATTTCAGCGAATCTTATATCAAACTTGGTTGATTTTCTGTGTAGATTATTAATATCAGCTTGTTATCTTGTTTTGAGCTGTTTTGCTTGAGTGATATTTTCCGTGCTTCATGTGCATCCTTAGTGCATCCATCATGCATTCATGTTTTTCGAGTGCGCATTGCATCTTGTTGATTGGTGCTTGGTGTGATTGTTTTGTTTAGAGCCGGAAGCTGAGAACGAGTACGAAGTTGAGCACGAGGTTTCCAACGAGGTTGAGCACGAGGACCCTTCTTTCGATCCGAACGACTTCTCTTCAGGCAAGATGACCGAACCCCGATAACATTACTATCTTTGCCTATTGCTAGTAGTCTCGATCTATAGTTTTGCCTCGATGCCCATGATCTTCTTGTCAGCCTCCTACTTGTAAACAATTGCCATGTTTAACCACCCTACCTATGCAAACCGTTGCTTGGCTAAGTACGCTTCGCTCAGCCCTTCTTATAGCGTTGCTAGTTGCAGGTGAAGTGAAGATGCTTGCTCCATGTTGAAGTTTGGTTGGGTTATATCACACTATATAAATGCTTAAAATGAAATCATCTATATATGGGCAAGGGTGGAAGGCTAAGCCTTTTTGCTTGGTGTTTTGTTCCACTCATGCCGTTAGGAACCGTATAAACCGGTTTTATGTTCCTTGATTATGCGTTCCTAACACGGTTGGGGTGTATGGGACCCCCTCGATAAACCGCTAAGTGCTAAGTCTTTTCCAGCAAGTCCCAACTTTTGGTACTATTTGCCTCATAATAACAACTAAAAATAATTAATTAATTGCATAGGGGGTCATGTCCCCGAGGATTCTTAATTCAACATAGCAGGGGGGGCCAGTGCCGATGGTGTTGGTCCCAAACGGGGAGTCTGCGGGAACCACCACGGGGAAACTCGAGGATTGGGTCCAGTAGAATCGCCCATCCGGTCGTGGCCTGAGACTAGATACGCGCGGCTACTATCAGGGTGTCGGCACGCCGGGAGGATTTGCTGGATTAGCCTTACCTTAGCTCGGTATATCTTGAGCACGGGATTCCGAGGATACTCGGGTCTTCCCACTTTGGAGTTGCGACTCCGCGGATCGTGGGCTTGTAATGGGTCAAGTTGGAACACCCCTGCAGGGTTTGAACTTTCGAAAGCCGTGCCCGCGGTTATGTGGCAGATGGGAGCTTGTTAATTCCGGTTGTAGATAACTTGACACAATGTTTCTAATACACTACCAGCGTGTGTTCCGTGACTGTCAATTTCCGAATAGGGATTCGGGAGTTGAACACGGAGGGGTTATGATTGTGGAGCTTGTAGCTAGGATCACTTCGTGATCACTTCTCGCCGATGCCTTCTCTTCTCGCTCTCACTTGCGTAAGTTAGATGCTAGTTGCTGCTGCAGACTATTCTTTTCTTCAGCCTTTCCCTCACCTAAAGGCTTAAATAGTTCTGTTACCCGGGAACGGGATTGCTGAGTCCTCTGTGGCTCACAGTTACTTCACACACCAGATGCAGGTCCAGCTGTGAGCTATCCAGGTGATGGCACCGAGCTGGATTGGGAGTACGACGAGGAGCGTAGTCGGTACTACGTGCGCTACCCGGACGATCAGTAGTGGAGTCTCTTACTAGGATTCGATCCTCCTGTGGTTTATTTATCTGAGTTTGGTACTTTGACATTTGGCTTTTGCCCTTAGAGGGTTGTAGTGTTCTTAATGTATGATGTTTGAGACTTGTACTGTAATTCTGTGACGTGGCGAGTGTAAGACAACTATTTCAGTTTACTATCCCCTCTTTTACATGAGTTGTGCAAAGATTACCAGACTTGAGATCATTCTAGGATGGAATTATGCCTTTAAGTCGTGCCTCGACACGTAGGAGGTATAACTCCATCCTGGGCATTACAAAGGAAGTGTGACGGGAGGGGGGAGAGGCGCCAGAGGCTTGGGGTGCGGCTGCCCTCTCCCCCCCACTATATATCGGGGCCAGGGGTGCCGGCCCTGGGAGATCTGATCTCCAGGGGGGCGGCGGCCAAGGGGGGGAAACTTGCCCCCCAAGGCATAGGGGGCGCCCCCTCCCCCTAGGGTTTCAACCCTAGGCGCATGGAGGGGGCCCATATGGGTGCGCCAGCCCACCAGGGGCTGGCCCCCTTCCCCTTGTGGCCTAGGGGCCCCACCGGGATGGGTGGCCCCACCCGGTGGACCCCCGGGACCCCTCCGGTGGTCCCGGGACACTCCCGGTGACCCCCGGAGTTCACCCGATGGCCGAAACTGGACTTCCTATGTATCATTCTTTACCTCCGGACCACTCCAGAACTCCTCGTGACGTCCGGGATCTCATCCGGGATTCCGAACAACATTCGGGTTTTGATACGTCTCAAACGTATCTACTTTTCCAAACACTTTTGATATTGTTTTGACCTCATTCTTGCATGATTTGGACTAAACTAACCCGGACTGACGCTGTTTTCAGCAGAGCTGCCTGTATGGTTTATTTGTGTGCAGGAAAACGGATTTTTAAGCATCTCAGAAAAATCCACGAAAAATCCACGCACCCGAAGAAACAAAATGCCAGAAGTGGGGCCAGAGGGGGCCAGGGGGTGCCCAGGCGCCCTGTGGGCGCCCCCCCTGGGCCGCGCCGGGGGGCGCCTGGGTGGGCCCCACACCCCCTGGTGCCCTATTTTAGCCCATATTTTTCCTCCCGACGCAGAAATCCCAGATCGGAAGTCCTTTCGCTGTTTTTCGTCGCGGAGCCGCCGCCACCCTCTGTTCTTCTTCGGGAGGGCTAATCTGGAGGCTGATTTGGCCTCCGGAGAGGGGAGATCGTCGCCATCGTCATCATCATCACCACTCCATCATCCCTCCATGACTTCCCCCTTCATGTGTGAGTAATTCCCTTGCTGTAGGCGAAGGGGATGGTAGGGATTGGATGAGTTAGATCATGTAATAGTTCGTCAGATTGTTGGGGGCATGTTGCCTATCATCTAGTATGGTGTTTATCATCTTTGCTACAACTTGTTATTCTTAATGCTTGACACTTAGGGCCCGAGTGCCATGATTTCAGATCTGAACCATATGTGTTTGCATGAATATATTTGTGTTCTTGATCCTATCTATGAGTTGTATGCACCTGTTACGGTTCGGAACCGGCGATCCCAAAAGTGACAGCTTGGGACACCAAAGGGGATGGTCCGTAGTTTGAGGATCACATGTATCCATTGAGTTCATTGCTTTGTTCCGGTGCTCTTTGACAGGAGTACCTTAATATCCATTAGTTCCTTTTGGCCCCGTTCGTAGCGGGATGGTAGGACAAAAGATGTTGTGCAAGTTCTTATTGCAAGCACGTACAACTACCTACGGGATACATGCCTAATGTTTGATATTTGCCTAGATGATCATTACTTTTCCGTGTGTCGTGCCCCAAGTTAGAATCTATCTCATCCATGCAGCGCCCAACCATCCATCTCCCTAGCCTACAGTATTTTAAACCTTGCTTGTCACTAGTTGCTACTTCTGCCATTTACTACTGCTATTTACTTTTGCTGTTTACTTTTACTATTACTATCATCACTATCATATCACTGTTACCACTTATCTTTTGTTGCAAGTTAGTATATTTCAGGTGCGGTTGAATTGACAACTCAACTGTTAAACCTTATAAATACTCTTTGGCTCCCCGTGTGTCGAATCAATAAATTGGGTTATTCTTACCCGCGAAGACTATCTCGATCCCTTACGGTTGAGGGTTATCAAGTACTGTTTTCTGGCACCGTTGCCGGGGAGCATAGCAATATTTACAAGTCTACTTGAGGTATCCTACCTGCTGCACTTTATTCACTATGGGTAAGAAAGGTGACCCCAAGGTTCCGATCTTACTATCCACTACAAGAAGAGGTACTGCTCTGAGCACTAGTGCTACGCTTGATTCACCTTCTGTTATGAGTAAGTTTGCCTCACCACCACCACATGATGCTCCTGCTGAATCTGTTATTATGTCTGATACTCTTGATGATGCTTCTACTACTTTTGATGATGATATTAGTTCGCTTGGTTATGCTCTTGAGAAACAAATTACTGTTGCTGCTGAAAAATATGGAATTGAACTTCCTGTTACTCGCTACCCTATTGGTGAAACTTATGATTATCCTGAATTGAGTAAACTCCAGGAGAGGCTCCTTGATGATGATTACTATATACTTGATGAAGATTTATGCAGGGAACTGACAGAGTTTGCTGGCTCTGACCCTGAAGTTATTAAAAATATATTTGAAAAACACTCCTTGAAAAACAAAACCGTTCCTAATCCTGAGTTTGCTACATCTCCTATATGCATTGATGATCCTGATTTTGATTTCTCTGTTGATCTTTCACTTATACCTATGGTTGAAGCTGACCCCTGTTATGGCAGAGAGAATGATGATGCTATTGCACACCTAACTAAACTTGGTGAGCTAGGTAGCCTGTTTACCACAGATGAGAAGATACGCTACTTTTATGTGACCAAGCTTCTTCCTTTCTCCTTGAAGGAAGGTTCTAAAGCATGGTATGATTCACTCCCATGCGGTTCTATTAAGAGTCCTCAGGACTTAGCTCACTCTTTTGTTGATAAGTACTTTCCTGCTCATATGCAACATGCTGCTTTACAAAGAATTTACAACTTTAAACAGTTGCAGGATGAGTCCCTCCCTAAAGCTTGGGGGAGGTACTGCGGTTTGATTCGGGCTAGACCAGGACATGAAATTCCTAAGAATGAATTAATTGATATATTCTATGCTGGTCTAACTGATGAATCTAGGTCCTATCTGGACAGTTGTGCTGGTTGTGTTTTCAGGAAAAGAACACCGGACGACGCGGAAGATTTAATGGGCAGGATTGCCAAAAACCATGAAGATTGGTCCGTCCCTGAACCACCTCCACCAACAAAGAAGAGGGGCATGTTTGTTCTAAGCCCCGAGGATATGCGGGAAGCAAAGAAGTCTATTAAAGAGAAAGGTATTAAAGCTGAAGACGAGAAGAATCTACCCCCTATTGAGAAGTTGTGTGAGCCTACCACTCACCCTCCTATGGTAGAGGTACACTCTCTTTTAGATTTCAACGCAAGTGACATCCCTCATGGTAAGCCTCCTGATCAATGTTTAGATGAGTTTGATAATTTTATTATGAAACAGAATCATTTTAATGAGAGGATAGAAAGTTAGTTGCATGATAATTCCCTTGCTATCAAAAAGTTGCTTGGTGTTTTAGATAGAACAGTTAATGATGTCCAATGTCTTGTGAAGCATTTTCATATGGTTCAAACTCAGCTTGATCAAATTTCTAATGTGCAAAGAGATTTGCTTGCTAACAATGCCAAACAAGATAAATTGCAAGCTTTTGGGATTAAGACCCGAGGAGGAACTAGTACTCAAGATCCTCTTTATCCAGAGGGACATCCGAAGAGAATCGAGCAAGATTCTCAAATGCAGGAAGAAGAAATTGTTGTCCCTCCAAACAAGAAGAAGAAACATAAAGAGACTGACAATTCTAATGATCTTATTGCAGATGAAGAGCCAGCTATTGATCCCAACAGTGTATCTATTTCCGATGCTGAGACTGAAGACGGTGCTGAACCTGAAGGTAATGATAATGAGAAAAACGATCCGCCTGAAGTTCGAGAAGAAGAAGCACCTGACAAACGTAAGAGGTACACTAGAGAAGACTTCATCGCAAGAAAACGTGGGAAGGAGAAAGAACCATGGGTACAGAAACCCATGCCCTTTCCAGGTAAGTCCATCAAATCTAAAGAAGAAGAGCATTACAATAAGTTTTGTGAATGGATTAAACCTCTTTTTCTTCAAATTCCTTTGACTGATGCTATTAAGTTACTTCCTTATTCAAAATATATGAAAGATATTGTCACTAACAAAAGAAAAATTCCTAATGATGCAATATCTACTATGCTTGCTAATTATTCTTTCAGTGGAAAGATTCCTGAGAAGCTCGGTGATTCAGGTATACCCACCATTCCTTGCTCCATAAAGAATAATTATGTCAAAACTGCTTTATGTGATCTTGGAGCGGGAGTGAGTGTTATGCCTCTCTCTCTTTACGAGAGGCTCTGTTTAGAGAAACTAATTCCTACAGATATCTCCCTTCAGATGGCTGACAAGTCAACCGCTATTCCGATAGGTATTTGTGAGGATGTTCCAGTTGAAGTTTCTAATTGTTTAATTCTTACTGATTTTGTTGTGCTTGACATGCCCGAGGATGGGAGCATGTCCATTATTCTTGGTAGACCTTTTCTTAACACCGCAGGTGCTGTTATTGATTGCAACAAAGGGAAGGTTACCTTTCATGTGAATGATAAAGAACACACGGTATATTTTCCGAAGAAGGCCGACAGGAGGCATGCCCTCAACTCTATAGAGAATATAGAAACCGTGAAAATTGGAGAATGGGACTGTCCACTACATGTGCCTCACAAATACAAAACTATCATGGTAGGGACAATGTCCATCAAGGTAAAAGTTCAGTGATTACTTCGTAGGAGTGAGACTTTTTGTTCTATATACCGCTCGTTTGTTGGTAAGACTTGATCAACCTTACTAGTGAACGTGTTTTATATGGATAAAAAGTTGAGCTTTCTATGTTTTTATTTGTTTTTAGTGTTGTCATACTTGCTGTACCAAGTATCTATGTTTTTGAAGCTTCACAATTCTACTAACTGCTTCAAGTTTTCAGAGAGTTTCGCAGCTTTTTGAACTTCGAAAAAATTTCAACAGTGAAGTTTTCAGAAAAATTCCAGAAAAATTATATTAAAAATTTCCACAACGGGAGAGACCCGGAAAGTCCTGGGGCCAGCCAGGGGGGGCCACCAGTGGCCCAGGCGGCCAGCTGGCGCGGCCCAGCCCCTGGTCGCGCCCACAGGGCGCCTGGGGCCCACGAGACCCCCCTCCAGGTACTTCTTCTTCCCTCCTCTCTCTTTTTTTCCAGAAACCCGAGTTCTGGTCTTGTTCTTGCTGTTCTTGCTGTTCTTGGGGCGATTCTTCGATCTCTCTCTACAGACCATCATCTGAGCTGAAATTTTGAGCAAATACTCCCTGGTATGTGACTCCTCCACCCCTCCAATTAGATTTTTGATTGGTGGCCTCATTTGTGAGTATTTAGTAGTTCTTGGTGTTGTAGAGATGAGCTTGCATGCATGTGTAGAAAGTTGTTTTCCAAGTTTTGATGCAAGTTTATGCCTTGGGCAAGTGAGTTGAGTAGTTTGCCTTAGCTCACTTTGTTTTAATCCTCGTTTTTGTAAATTATAAAAATTTCAGAAATGAGTTTGTTAGGAAGGGCAAAAGGATGGCTTGAGAAGAGGAGGCCCGCACACTCTGATCGAGTCACTAGAGCCGCAGCTTCACCATCGACTGTTAGGGTGAGCTATAATGAAGATCATGTGCCCCTGGAGTTGTTGGAAGACACAAGTCCAGCACGTGCGATGACATTTCCATGTGATGAATTCATGGAAGCTGCGGGAATCAAGGATGAGTTTTATAATCTTTGTGCTAATGCAGGTTTGACACGACTCGTCACGAGCCGTGTTACTCAGTATCAGAAACTCACCTCCGGTTTCATTAACAATTTTAGATATAATCCTGATTCAGGTGCTATTGAGTTTAAAATTTATAATGATCTTATCACCATGACTCTGGGAAATTTTTGTGAAGTAATAGGTGTGCCGAACGTTGGGAGGACGGCAAGGATGGCCACGCAGGCCTCCGAGCTGAAAACCGTCATCAACTCTCTCTGCAGCATGGGTACGAGGGATATTCATCGGTCGAAGATCTCCAGCATCTTGTTTCCTCACCTGAGGTATTTTGCATATTATATTTCTAGAGGGGTGTTAGCTCGCGACAACACGAGCAACATTTCTGCTCCGGATATTGCTATCCTGGTAGCAGCCCTCTCAGGGAGGTCTGATTATAATATTGGTACCTTAATTGCTCGACGCCTTGCTATGAACGGTAACAAGGGGGACTTATATGGTGGCATTTATGCCACGCTTATCTTAGAGCATCTTGGAGGCACCCCACACCCTGATGATACTCCTTTTACTTATTTAAGCTTTGATCTTGCTGCTATGAAGAGGCATAAGTTTGTTACCATGGGTTCTGAACTTGATAACCTTGTTTATATCTTGCGTTTCGGAACTACCGCGGAACGCGAGATCCGTCTACCTGCACCTCTTTTGTTTGATTTTTCTCGCAGGAACGGATGGTCCTTTGATGTTGTCCAGTTCGATGAGTTCATGGTCCAGCACCAGTTTCATAACCCCATGGAGGGGGTTGCGCCCAGCGAGGAGAGGCACGGTGAGATACCACATTTTCAGGAAGAGACCGCCACCGAGTTTGGTGAAGGGTCTTCCTCTGTTTGGCGCTCGGAACCTTCCTCGTGGGAGACTCCGAGGAGTTCGGTGTACGCGCCATCATCCTTCTACGACCCTTGGTCTCACCACCATACCCCTGGAGCAGGAGGCTCCTGGGGGCAGTAGCTGCTACCAACTTAGGCCAAAAGCCTAAGCTTGGGGGAGTACGTGCCCTTCTCACTTTTTCATTGTATTATCCGTTTTATTCGCTTTGATCTTTTCGAAGTTTTTGCCCATTCTTCTTTATTCCTCTATTTGCAAAAAAAACAACAAAAAGATTTTCTTTTTCTTTTGCTTTTTATTCAACTTTTGAAAAACTCAAAAAGATTTCCTTTCTCTCTTTAGTTTGCTTTGTTTTCAGAGATCAGCTCGAGTCCGTGATGGCATTTGATTATATTTCCTACGTTCGATCATGCAAGTGACAAGCAGTAATGACGAAGATCGACTGAAAGGAAGCAACAAGGAAGACCGGTATGAACTCTTTCTGTTTCTACTTTTGTACATATGCCTGTACTTATGATCTAGAGACCAGCTTGTAGCGACATAGTGCTATGTTTACAATGCTTTTTCAGTGGTTCATGCTTTCCTTGTGGCTAATCCCGAATAACTAGAGTACATAATGTGTTATTGAAATGATCTACATGCATCGCACTGTTCATAGTCTGGCATACTAAGGTGGTATTTCCCTTTAGAGAATTTTTGGATTGACTTGGCACATGCTTACACATGTTTAAGACTAAAAGGTCTACTTTGCCTTGATGATCTTTGAGTTTTAGAATAGTTATATCACTTTCATGCCCGATTCAATGTTGCTTTGTCGCTCTGCATGATTATGACCATTATTGCTCTCTAGTTGGTCGCTTCCCAGTCTTTTGCTAAACCTCCACCCGTACTAAGCGGAATGACTGCTTGTGCATCCAAAACCTTTAAACCTGTTATGCCATATGAGTCCACTATACCTTCCTATACATGGTATTTACTTGCCATTCCTAACGAAGACTTTCATGTACCATCTCGAAATTAATCAAAAGCATTTCTCTTTTTGTGCCTATGTTTTAGCTCATGAGGAAGTAGTAGTTAATTCATGATCTCTTTAAGTTGGACAAGTTTCACCCCTGGATTGCATGTATAATGTGCGAACCGCTAATATGAAAAGGAACTGGCATTGAGTGCGCCCGGCTCAAAAAGATAATACAACAAACAAACCCTCCTTCACGCTTTGTTCATGAGAAATCAGAAAACTTTGGCAGTGATAAACAAAGGAGATTAAGAGGATGTGATCGTCCTCATGCAGGAGCCGTTCCTCGAGACTTGTCTAGCTTAAAAAGTAATTGAGTTATCTGCTAGCATTCGTTGACGAAATATGCACCTCTCAAAAACATATTTACTTCTGTTTTTAAAACCAAGAGCTCTGGTACATGTTTAGTTTTTGTTTCCGATCACGGGTTTTCAACCTTGCCAATAAAAGCCACGGTTCGAGAGTCTCATCTTCTTTCTTCAAAGCACTGACTAGGAGAGCATAATTGTCATTCTGAGTGTAATGTGGATTGTCCCAAAGTATTACATTGTCTTCTGCATACTTGTGATATGATTT
This sequence comes from Secale cereale, assembly GCA_902687465.1. NCBI lineage: Eukaryota > Viridiplantae > Streptophyta > Magnoliopsida > Poales > Poaceae > Secale > Secale cereale. Next base: position 143,391,756 of record LR738710.1, read on the forward strand.
ATTCTGAAATTCTTAGTTCTAGTCTCCTTTAAAACTCTGGAGGAGTCTCTGCATTTATGTTTTGCTTCACTCATGGAGGCTAGCGAGATACCACCTTAATATGCTCAAGCTATGTGCAATGTGATCTTGTCTTGATTTTCGGTAATATATTGTTTACTCCTGATTATTTGTGACTGGTCACTTGAAAGAAGGATTGCTCCTTGCATTGTTCTCATAAGTATTGTTTTAATATTTGCTGAACTCTTTTCGTAGTACATGCTTATATACATCTAATGAAGCAAAAGAGTTTGTCAAAGTTTTCTTTGTCGCGTCCAGTTCATTGAACTGAATTGCTTGAGGACAAGCAATATGCTAAGCTTGGGGGAGTTGATACGTCTCAAACGTATCTACTTTTCCAAACACTTTTGATATTGTTTTGACCTCATTCTTGCATGATTTGGACTAAACTAACCCGGACTGACGCTGTTTTCAGCAGAGCTGCCTGTATGGTTTATTTGTGTGCAGGAAAACGGATTTTTAAGCATCTCAGAAAAATCCACGCACCCGAAGAAACAAAATGCCAGAAGTGGGGCCAGAGGGGGCCAGGGGGTGCCCAGGCGCCCTGTGGGCGCCCCCCCCCCCCCCCTGGGCCGCGCCGGGGGGCGCCTGGGTGGGCCCCACACCCCCTGGTGCCCTATTTTAGCCCGTATTTTTCCTCCCAACGCAGAAATCCCAGATCGGAAGTCCTTTCGCTGTTTTTCGTCGCGGAGCCGCCGCCACCCTCTGTTCTTCTTCGGGAGGGCTAATCTGGAGGCTGATTTGGCCTCCGGAGAGGGGAGATCGTCGCCATCATCATCATCATCACCACTCCATCATCCCTCCATGACTTCCCCCTTCATGTGTGAGTAATTCCCTTGCTGTAGGCGAAGGGGATGGTAGGGATTGGATGAGTTAGATCATGTAATAGTTCGTCAGATTGTTGGGGGCATGTTGCCTATCATCTAGTATGGTGTTTATCATCTTTGCTAATGCTTGACACTTAGGGCCCGAGTGCCATGATTTCAGATCTGAACCATATGTGTTTGCATGAATATATTTGTGTTCTTGATCCTATCTATGAGTTGTATGCACCTGTTACGGTTCGGAACCGGCGATCCCAAAAGTGACAGCTTGGGACACCAAAGGGGATGGTCCGTAGTTTGAGGATCACATGTATCCATTGAGTTCATTGCTTTGTTCCGGTGCTCTTTGACAGGAGCACCTTAATATCCATTAGTTCCTTTTGGCCCCGTTCGTAGCGGGATGGTAGGACAAAAGATGTTGTGCAAGTTCTTATTGCAAGCACGTACAACTACCTACGGGATACATGCCTAATGTTTGATATTTGCCTAGATGATCATTACTTTTCCGTGTGCCGTGCCCCAAGTTAGAATCTATCTCATCCATGCAGCGCCCAACCATCCATCTCCCTAGCCTACAGTATTTTAAACCTTGCTTGTCACTAGTTGCTACTTCTGCCATTTACTACTGCTATTTACTTTTGCTGTTTACTTTTACTATTACTATCATCACTATCATATCACTGTTACCACTTATCTTTTGTTGCAAGTTAGTATATTTCAGGTGCGGTTGAATTGACAACTCAACTGTTAAACCTTATAAATACTCTTTGGCTCCCCGTGTGTCGAATCAAAAAATTGGGTTATTCTTACCCGCGAAGACTATCTCGATCCCTTACGGTTGAGGGTTATCAGGTTTCCATGTGCATGTATCTCTACAACCCTAGCGTCACCGAACCTTAAGTGTGTAGACCCTACGGGTTCGGGAGACACGTAGACATGACCGAGACGACTCTCCGGTCAATAACCAACAGCGGGATCTGGATACCCATGTTGGTTCCTACGTGTTCCTCGATGATCTTCATCGGATGAACCACTGTGTCAAGGATTCACTCAATCCCGTATGTTATTCCCTTTGTCTATCGGTACGGTACTTGCCCGAGATTCGATCGTCGGTATTCCCGATACCTTGTTCAATCTCGTCATGGCAAGTCTCTTTACTCATTCCGTAATCCATCATCCCGTGACTAACTCCTTAGTCACTTTGAGCTCATTATGATGATGTCTTACCGAGTGGGCCCAGAGGTACCTCTCCGTCACACGGAGTGACAATATCCCAGTCTTGGTTCGTACCAACTCAACAGACACTTTCGGAGATACCCGATGCGTACCTTTATAGCCACCCAGTTACGTTGTGACGTTTGGCACACCCAAAGTATTCCTACGGCATCCGGGAGCTGCACAACCTCATGGTCTAAGGAATAAATACTTGACACCGAAAAGCTTATGCATTACGAACTACACGATCTCGTGCTAGGCTCAGGATTGGGTCTTGTCCATCACATCATTCTCCTAATGATGTGATCCCGTTATCAATGACATCCAATGTCCATGGTCAGGAAACCGTGACCATCTGTTGATCAACGAGCTAGCAACTAGAGGCTTACCAGGGACTCATTGTGGTCTATATATTCACACATGTATCGCTGTTTTCGTATAATACAATTCAAGCATGAATAACAGACAATTATCATGAACAAGGAAATATAATAATAATACTTTTATTATTGCCTCTAGGGCATATTTCCAACAAAAAAGACAGGTCTAATCATTTCAGCAAATCGCTCAAAATCCTCATCATCCTTTTTCTTGGATGGTTTAGGAGGAAAAGGCATGGGTTTCTGAACCCATGGTTCTCTTTCCTTACCGTGCTTCCTAGCAACAAAGTCTCTCTTATCATAACGTTGATTCTTTTATTGTGGGTTATCAAGATCAACAGCAGGTTCAATGTCTATATAATTATCATTGCTAGGTTGAGCGTCATCATGAACATCATCATTAACATTATCACTAGGTTCATGTTCATCACCAGATTGTGTCTCAGCATCAGAGATAGAGATATCATTGGGATTCTCAGGTGTGTCAGCTACAGTTTTTTTTTACCTTGAAGACTGCAGGGCTTGCACCCCGCAGCATTTTATTGCCCAAAAAGACCAATAGTACATAATTTCCTCAAGGTGAGGAAAAGAAAAGAAAAGAGCTATCTAAACTGTACAAAGGTGGAGAAGAAACAACTATACCTAAAAAGAAACCAGAAAATCAGAAAGAATGACCTCTCAAGGAGGCAAGAAATCAATCCATTTGAGCAGAGCATCCCTATATTTCTTCTTGATTCTATGGGAGAGCAGTGTAAGGTCGCAAATAAAGCCATTTCTCCATGTCCTGAAAGAAGGTCTAATGTTCCTGAAGGCTCTGTCATTCCGAATCTTCCAGATATTCCACCATATAGTAAAAACCACTTCTACAAAGAAAGACTTGCTGAAATCCTTCCTAGCCTGGCACGCTATGTCCACCATATCCTCACTATCCTTCCAAGTGATCTGCAGGTAGTTCCACACGCGGGCACTGAACTTGCATTGAAAGAAAAGATGATTTCGATCCTCCAAAGCACCAGTCGAACAGAGCACACATTCTGGGCCCTCATTGATTTTCCAATGCCTGCGCTGGATCATATCCTTGGTGTTTACCCTATAAATTATGACAAGCTAGGCAAACATTTAATTGACATGGTGCAGCAACTCTTCCAGATCCAGCTAAGAATTGGATTGGCTACCATTGGCTGATAGGCAAAATCATAGAACTTCTTTGCAGTAAAAGCAGACTTCTTGCCCTGCCTCCAACTCCAAGAATCAGGGCACGCACTGTCCAGATGAATAGGGCCCATTAGTTGCAAAAGTTGCTGCAAATCTTGAAAAGCCTGTTCAGACAATGGCAGGAAGAAGATGTCCAAAATATCATGCACTTGAAAAGCCTCTTTGACCGAGAGGTTCTTGCTCAAGAAGAAAGAATAAAGTCGAGGGAAACGATCCCTCAGAGGAACACAACTGCCCCCAATTTGCCAAAAGTCAGCCCAGAATAGTACAGTGTCACCAGAATGAACATCAACAGAAGTAACAGCTCTGTACTTATCCCTTAACTTATATACATCTCTCCACCAAAAAGATCCACAGAGAGTAGTATCATGTGGAACTCCTTGAAAATAGTAAGATTCCCAAATCAAGTGAACCCAAGGCACATCCATTTTATTATAGAATTTACTCAGGTGTTTGAGTAGGAGTGCATCATTCTGCAAACCAAGGTTTAAGATGCAAAGTCCACCCTTGAGTTTTGGCCTACAAACCAGTGGCCAAGCAGTGAGAGAGTGTCCCCTTTCCTGACCATATTTTCTCCACAGACAGTGCCTTTGGATCCTTTCCAGTTGCTTCAGAATACCCTTAGGAATAGACAAACTACAAAGGAAGAAAATAGGCAGTGAAGAAATGACAGAGTTCACCAATTGTAGTCTGCTCCCTTGGGGTAGGAACCAAGAACTTGCTGTCAGTCTTCTCTCCATACAATCCACTAGAGGAAGAAAATCCACAATTTTGTGTCTAGTAGTCCCCACAGGTAAACCCAAATATGTGAAAGGCAGAGTGCCCAAGTTGCATCCAAAAAAAGCAGCTAAATCAGTAGCCTCATGATCATTCACATTAATAGGATACATGGAGGATTTGTGAAAGTTGATTTGAAGACCAGTGTCCAGTGAGAAAGACTGTAGAACTGATTTCAGTGCCTCCAAATGGTTTCTGTCAGCTTTTAAGAAAAGCAAAGTATCATCAGCATACTGCACAATAGGGAAATCAGGGTCATGATTTTGCAATGGTCTACTGAGGAGGCCCTGCTGATGGAGATCATTAACCAAAGTCTGCAGGAGGTCGGCAGCAATGACAAAGAGTAATGGGGAGATGGGGTCTCCTTGCTTTACTCCACATCTGCATTTGAAATGGTTTCCAGGGACTCCATTAAGCAAAACAGAAGAAGTGCTAGATGATAACAACTGTTTAATCCATGTAATCCATATGTTGTCAAAGCCTTTAGCCACAAGAATCCTTATGATTGCCTCATGTTGAATGGAATCAAAGGCCTTTTCAAAGTCAAGCTTTAGAAAAATAATAGGTTGTTTGGATTGATTGCATTGGTGGATATATTCAAATGTCCAAGCAAGACAATATTGAATTGTTCTTGACTTTATGAATCCATATTGGTTCTTATGCACACATTTGGTGATCACTTCCTGAAATCTATTGGCAGCAAGCTTTGTGAGGAATTTCAGACCTACACTAGTGAGTGAAATAGGTCTAAAATCACCCACACTCTCAGGAGTCTGCTTCTTTGGGATCAGCTACAGGTTCACTAGAAGCATGCAAAGTCCTATCATTTTCTTCTTCTTGGAAGAACTAGGTGCATCTAAATTAGTTCTCTAAGAATCTTGCTCAATTCTCTTAGGGTGGCCTTCAGGATACAGAGGTTCCTAAGTCATTTTACCACCTCTAGTCATAACTCTAACAGCATTATAATTTTTCTTGATGTTTAATTCATTGAGCAAATCATTTTGTGCTTTAAGTACTTGTTCTACTTGAGTGGTAACCATGGAAGCATGTTTACTAATGAGTTTCAATTCACCTTTAAGTCTAGACATATAATCACTCAAGTGTTCAATCATATAAGCATTACGTTGCAATTTTCTACCAACGTAAGCATTGAAATTCTCTTGTTTAACAATGAAGTTGTCAAACTCATCTAAGCATTGGCTAGCAGACTTATAACGAGGAACATCACCTTCATCAAATCTATAAAGAGAATTTACCTTTAGTACCTGTGTCGGGTTATCAAGACCATGTATTTCTTCAGTGGGTGGTAAATTCTTAACATCTTCAGCTTTAATACCTTTTTCTTTCATAGATTTCTTTGCCTCTTGCATATCTTCAGGACTGAGAAATAGAACACCCCTTTTCTTCGGAATTGGCTTAGGGGCTGGTTCAGGAAGTGTCCAATTATTTTCATTGGTCAACATATTATTCAATAGTAATTCAGCTTGATCAACTGTTCTTTCCCTGAAAACACAACCAGCACAACTATCCAGGTGGTCTCTGGAAGCATCGGTTAGTCCATTATAAAAGACATCAAGTATTTCATTCCTCTGAAGAGGATGATCAGGCAAGGCATTAAATAATTGGAGAAGCCTCCCCCAAGCTTTGTGGGAGATTCTCTTCTTCAATTTGCACAAAATTATATATTTCCCGTAAGGCAGCTTGTTTCTTATGAGCGGGAAATATTTAGCAGAGAAGTAATAGATCATATCTTGGGGACTACGCACACAACCAGGATCAAGAGAATTAAACCATGTCTTAGCATCACACTTCAACGAGAACGGAAATAACTTAAGAATATAGTAATAATGAATCTTTTCCTCGTTGGTAAACAGGGTGGCTATATCATTCAACTTAGTAAGATATGCCACAACAATTTCAAATTCGTAGCCATGGAAAGGATCAGATTCAACCAAAGTAATTAACTCAGGATCAACAGAGAAATCATAATCCTTATCAGTAACAAAGATAGGTGAAGTAGCAAAAGCAGGGTCATATTTCATTCTAGCATTCAAATACTTTTCTTTCAGCTTAGCTAATAATTTCTTAAGATCATATCTATCATTGCAAGCAAGAAAGTCTCTAGTAGTTTCTTCATCCATAACATAACCCTCAGGAATAACAGGCAGTTCATATCTAGGGGGGAATCTTCATCATCACTTTCATCTATATTGTCAGTTTCAATATTTGCATTCTCCCTAACCTTAGCAATTTGTTCATCAAGAAATTCACCTAGTGGCACAGTATTATCAAGCATAGAAGTAGTTTCATCATACATAGCAGAAGTAGCATCATCAAGAACATGCGACATATCAGATTCAATAGAAGGAGTAGGTGTCGCAAGTTTACTCATAACAGAGGGTGCATCAAGTGCAGAGCTAGATGGCAGTTCCTTACCTCCCCTCGTAGTTGAGGGATAGATCTTGGTTTTTGGGTCTTTCAAGTTCTTCATAGTGATCAACAGATATAAATCCCAAGTGACTTAAAGAATATAGCTATGCTCCCCGGCAACGGCGCCAGAAAATAGTCTTGATAACCCACAAGTGTAGGGGATCGCAACAGTTTTCGAGGGTAAAGTATTCAACCCAAATTTATTGATTCGACATAAGGTGAGCCAAAGAATACTCTCAAGTATTAGCAGTTGAGTTGTCAATTCAACCACACCTGGAAAACTTAGTATCTGTAGCAAGGTAATTTAGTAACAAAGTAATATGGAAGTAACGGTAACAGTAATAAAAGTAACGGTAGTATTTTTGTAGTGATTGTAACAGTAGCAACGGAAAAGTAAATAAGCAACAAGCAATATGTGAAAAGCTCATAGGCATTGGATCAATGATGGATAATTATGTCGGATGTGATTCCTCATGTAATAGTTATAACATAGGGTGACACAGAACTAGCTCCAGTTCATCAATGTAATGTAGGCATGTATTCCGAATATAGTCATACGTGCTTATGGAAAAGAACTTGCATGACATATTTTGTCCTACCCTCACGTGGCAGCGGGGTCCTAATGGAAACTAAGGGATATTAAGGCCTACTTTTAATAGAGTACCAGACCAAAGCATTAACACATAGTGAATACATGAACTCCTCAAACTATGGTCATCACCGGGAGTGGTCCCGACTATTGTCACCTCGGGGTTGCCGGATCATAACACATAGTACGTGACTATTGACTTGCAAGATAGGATCAAGAACACACATATATTCATGAAAACATAATAGGTTCAGATCTGAAATCATGGCACACGGGCCCTAGTGACAAGCATTAAGCATAGCAAAGTCATAGCAACATCAATCTTAGAACATAGTGGATACTAGGGATCAAACCCTAACAAAACTAACTCGATTACATGGTAAATCTCATCCAACCCATCGCCGTCCAGCAAGCCTACGATGGGATTACTCACGCACGACGGTGAGTGATGACCCACAAGTGTAGGGGATCTATCGTAGTCCTTTCGATAAGTAAGAGTGTCGAACCCAACGAGGAGCAGAAGGAAATGATAGGCAGTTTTCAGTAAGGTATTTTCTGCAAGCACTGAAATTATAGGTAACAGATAGTTTTGTGATAAGGTAATTGGTAGCAAGTGACAAATGGTAAAAATGAAAGGGTGCAGCAAGGTGGCCAAATCCTTTTTGTAGCAAAGGGCAAGCCTGGACAAACTCTTATGCACGGTAAAGCGCTCGCGAGGACATATGGGAATTATCGTCGAGCTAGTTTTCATCACGATCATCTGATTCGCGTTCGGTACTTTGATAATTTGGTATGTGGGTGGACCAGTGCTTGGGTGCTGCCCTTACTTGGACAAGCCTCCCACTTATGATTAACCTCTAATGCAAGCATCCGCGACTACAAAAGAAGTATTAAGGCAAACCTAACAATAGCCTGAAACATATGGATCCAAATCAGCCCCTTACGAAGCAACGCATAAACTAGGGTTTAAGCTTCTGTCACTCTAGCAACCCATCATCTACTTATTACTTCCCAATGCCTTCCTCTAGGCCCAAATAATGGTGAAGTGTCATGTAGTCGATGTTCACATGACACCACTAGAGGAGAGACAACATACATTTCATCAAAATATCAAACGAAGACCAAATTCACATGACTACTAATAGCAAGACTTTTCCCATGTCCTCGGGAACAAAAGCAACTACTCATAAGACATAATATTGTTCATGATCAGAGGGGTATTAATATGCATAATGGATCTGAACATATGATCTTCCACCAAATAAACCAACTAGCATCAACTACAAGGAGTAATCAACACTACTAGCAACCCACAGGTACCAATCTGAGGTTTGGATACAAAGATTGGATACAAGAGATGAACTAGGGTTTAAGAGGAGATGGTGATGGTGAAGATGTTGATGAAGATAGCCCTCCCCAAGATGGGAGAGTTATTGGTGATGACGGCGGTGATGATTCCCCCCTCTCGGAGGGAAGTATCCCTGGCAGAACAGCTCTGCCGGAGCCCTAGATTGGTTTCCGCCTCGAGACGGCGGCTGGTCCCGAAAGCCTCCTCCTAATTTTTTTCCAGGTCAAAACGCTTCACATAGGAGAGGATGGGCACCTGGGGCCCATCGGCTGGCCCTCGAGGCCATCCAGTGGCCCCTCTCGTGGATTTCTTTTGCCGGATATTTTTTATATATTCTGAAAAAATGTTCTGTGGAGTTTCGGGGCTTTTGGAGTTGTGCAGAATAGGTTTCCAGAGTATGCTCCTTTTCCAACCCAGAATTCCAGCTGTCGTCATTCCCCCTTCTTCATGTAAACCTTGCAAAATAAGAGGGAAAAGGCATAAGTATTGTGACAAAACATGAATGATCAGCACATAATGCAATAAATATCAACTTATAAGCATGATGCAAAATGGACGTATCAACTCCCCCAAGCTTAGACCTCGCTTGTCCTCAAGCGAAAGCCGATATCGAAAAATATGTCCACATATTTGGAGATAGAGGTGTCGATAAAAACAGAATACGGACATGAGGGCATCATGATCATTCTCATAACAACAACTTATATAATTATAGTCATATGATCATTATGCAAAAGTAACAATTCATCCACAATATCAAGTATGAATCATAAACTTCATTGGAAACTAACAAACTTTGGTCTCGGTCATTGAAACAATTGCAATTTATCGTAACATTGGAAAGAGTCAATATGAGAGCTTTTCAGCAAGCCTACATACTAAACTATCATATAGTCTTTCACAATTGCTCACACTCATGCAATGCTTATGTTTATGGAGTTTTAGTCGGACACGGAGAAAGATAGGGGCTTATGGTGTTGCCACCCAACTTTTTACCTCAAGGGTAATGTCAACAGTAATAGATCATGAAAACTTACATCCAAGTGGGTATATATATCAGGATCTTTCCAACACAATGTGCTTGCCAAAGGATAAAATGAAAAAGGAAAGGTGGAACTCACCTTGACACTTATAAGACAAGAATAAAAGATAGGCCCTTCGCAGAGGGAAGCAGAGGTTGTCATGTGTTTTTATGGTTGGATGCACAAAGTCTTAGCATAGAAGAACTTCGCTTTATATTGCCACTTGTGATAAGGACCTTTATTATGCAGTCCGTCGCTTTTATTACTTCCATATCACAAGCTCGTATAAAGCTAATTTCTCCCACACTAATAAATCATGCATATATTAGCGGGTTTACAACATGACAACTTACTTGGAAGGATCTTTCTCAATCCATAGGTAGGTATGGTGGACTCTCATGGAAAAATTGGGTTTAAGGATGTATGGAAGCACAAGTAGTACCTCTACTTAGTGCGAGGAGTTTTGGCTAGCATGAGGGGGAAAGGCAAGCTCAACATGTTGGAAGATCCATGACAATATACTTTATTTCGGATATAAGAAGACATAACCCATTATGTTGTCTTCCTTGTCCAACATCAACTCTTTAGCATGTCATACTTTAATGAGTGCTCACAATCATAAAAGATGTCCAAGATAGTATATTTGTATGTGAAGCCTCTCTTCTTTTATTACTTCCTATTAATTGCAACGATGACCAAAACTATGTTTGTCACCTCCCAACAACTTTTATTTATCATGCTCTTGTATGTGAAGTCATTACTTCCCATAAGATCGATATGATCTCTTTGATACTCTTTTTGTTTTCTTTCCTTTTATCTTGACCAAGGTGAGGAAATCAAGCCCTTGACTCAACACTAATCTTTATTATATAGCTCACGGACTCGATTACAAAGGGTAAAGCTCACAAAGCAAAAGCTCACAGCTAGATCATGCTAACTTTATTCTAATAGATCAAGATGCTACTAAAAAAATCGAACTAAGTAAAACGGTAAAGATAGGAGTGATGGTGATACGATACTGGGGTCACTCCCCCAAGCTTGGCAGTTGCCAAGGGGAGTGCCCATACCCATATGATTATGCCTCCTTCTTCGGGGTTGGTGATGATGGAGTTGCAAGTAGTGACGGGGGATCCTCATATATTGAGCGCAGGAGATCTTCCAGCTTGCGGATAATACCTTTGAGAGCAGCTATGTAATCCTTCAACAAAAGATTTTCACTTGTGAGATGCTTGTTGCGGATCTGAGTTAACTCAAGCATCCTGAAAGCTTCTAGCTCAGTTGAGGTAAAGAGATTAGGAAGGGATTTGGGGGTGTCTTCTTCTCCCGCTGCCGGAGCCGGATCTTCCACCTCCATCTTGATCTTCTTCTCCTGGTGGATCTCCTCTGGTCCTTCCCTCTTCAGATCTATCTTCATTAGCCAAGCATCGTTGCCTTCGTTGTTGGAGGAGGGAGACGACATGATGCCTGGCTTTGCAAAACTTAAAAGATAACAGCTCGAAACAAGGACATGGGAATTCTACGTGATACAGAGGTCAAAACCTTCGGGAGTATATATAATGAATTTTTCCCGAACAAAAGGAGTAACCCACAAGAAAACGGAGTCCAGGGGACACACGGGGTGCCCTCGAGGCAGGGGGGCGCGCCCAGGGAAGGGGGCGCGCCCCCTACCCTCGAGGCCACCTCGTGTCTCCTCCGGACTGCGGTTTATTTTTCTATTTTTCTAAATATTCCAAAACGGCAAAAAATTGCCTTTAGAACTGTTTTGGAGTCGGTTTACTTACCGTATCATGTACCTCTTCCTTTTCGGAGGCTGAATTGTTTTGGAAAGTGTCCCTTATGTATTCCTCCGGGGTTATGGTTTCAATAATATTAGTTCCAACATTTATGGGATTACCTGAGATATAATGTTTGATCCTTTGTCCATTCACCACCTTCGGATTTGTGCCTTCGAAGTTGTTTATCTTTATGGCATCGGAACGATAGACCTCCTCGATAACGTAAGGTCCTTCCCACTTGGAGAGAAGTTTTCCTGCAAAAAATCTTAAACGAGAGTTGAACAGCAAAACATAATCACCTACGTTGAACTCACGCTTTTGTATCCTTTTGTCATGCCATCTTTTAACCTTTTCTTTAAATAACTTGGCATTCTCGTAGGCCTGGGTTCTCCATTCATCGAGACAGCTAATATCAAATAACCTCATTTCATCGGCAAGTTTGAAATCATAATTGAGCTCTTTGACAGCCCAATATGCCTTATGTTCCAGCTCAAGAGGTAAGTGACATGCTTTTCCATATACCATCTTATATGGAGACATACCCATAGGGTTTTTGTATGCAGTTCTATAGGCCCATAATGCATCATCTAGTTTCTTGGACCAATTCTTTCTATACCTATTAACTGTCTTCTGCAAGATTAATTTCAACTCCCTATTACTTAGTTCTACCTGACCACTACTCTGTGGGTGATAAGGTGATGCAATTCTATGATTGACATCGTACTTAGCAAGCATCTTGCAGAAAGCACCATGAATAAAGTGTGAACCACCATCAGTCATTAGATATCTAGGGACTCCAAACCTTGGAAATATAACTTCTTTAAGCATCTTAATAGAGGTGTTATGATCAGCACTACTAGTTGGAATAGCTTCTACCCACTTAGTAACGTAATCAACAACAACTAGGATATGTGTGTACCCATTAGAGGCAGGAAAATGTCCCATTCAAAACCCCAAACATCAAATGGTTCAATAACGAGTGAATAATTCATAGGCATTTCTTGACGTCTACTAATATTACCAATTCTTTGACATTTATTACATGATAAGACAAACTTACGGGCATCCTTGAAGAGAGTAGGCCAATAAAAACCGGATTGCAATACCTAGTGTGTAGTTCTGTCTCCCGCATGGTGTCCTCCATAAGCTTCGGAGTGGCACTTGCGTAAGATCTGTTCCTGTTCATGCTCAGGTACGCCACGTCTAATAATACCATCTACTCCTTCTTTATAAAGGTGTGGGTCATCCCAAAAGTAATGTCTCAAATCATAGAAGAACTTTTTCTTTTGCTGGTATGTGAAGCTAGGAGGTATAAACTTAGCAACAATGTAATTAGCATAATCAGCATACCAAGGAGCAGTACGAGAAGTACTTATGACAGCTAGTTGTTCATCAGGAAAGCTATCATCAATAGGTTGTGGGTCATCAAGTATATTCTCTAACCTAGACAAGTTATCTACTACGGGGTTCTCAGCTCCCTTCATATCAATAATATGCAAGTCAAATTCTTGCAGCAAGAGGACCCATCTAATAAATCTCGGTTTAGCATCTTTCTTTTCCATAAGGTATTTGATAGCAGCATGATCAGCGTGAATAGTTACTTTAGAATCAACGATATAGAGTCTAAACTTATCACAAGCAAACACAACTGCTAGAAATTCTTTCTCAGTGGTAGCATAATTTCTATGGGCGCTATCTAGAGTTTTGCTAGCATACTGGATAACATTCAACTTCTTATCAACTATTTGCCCTAAAACAGCTCCTACAGCATAATCACTAGCATCGCACATAATCTCAAAGGATAAGTTTCAGTCAGGAGGCTGGACAATAGGTGCAGAGATTAATGCTTTCTTAAGTATTTCAAATGCTTCTAGACAATCATCATCAAAGACAAAAGGAATATCTTTCTGTAAAAGATTAGTCAGAGGCCTGGAGATTTTGGAGAAGTCCTTAATGAACCTCCTATAAAACCCGGCATGACCAAGGAAACTACGTATACCTTTGATATCCTTAGGGCATGGCATCTTTTCAATAGCATCCACTTTAGCTTTGTCAACTTCAATACCTCTTTTAGAAATTTTATGTCCCAAGACAATGCCTTCATTAACCATAAAGTGGCACTTCTCCCAATTCAAGACCAGATTAGTGTCTTCACATCTCTGCAAAACTCGATCACGGTTGCTTAAGCAGTCATCAAAAGAAGTTCTGTAAACGGAGAAATCATCCATGAACACCTCAACAATCTTTTCACAAAAGTCAGAGAATATAGCCATCATACATCTTTGAAAGGTAGCAGGTGCATTACATAAACCGAAAGGCATACATCTATAAGCAAAGGTACCGAAAGGACAAGTAAAGGTGGTCTTTTCTTGATCCCCTTTTGACACAGGTATTTGAGAGAAACCAGAATAACCATCTAGAAAGCAGAAATGAGTATGTTTGGATAATCTTTCTAGCATTTGATCAATAAATGACAAGGGGTAATGATCTTTCTTAGTAGCGTTATTTAGCTTACGGAAATCAATTACCATCCTATAACCTGTAACTATTCTTTGCGGGATCAATTCATCTTTATCATTAGGGACAACAGTCATACCTCCTTTCTTAGGAACACAATGGACATGACTTACCCACTGGCTATCAGCAATGGGATAGATAGTACCTGCCTCTAGAAGCTTTAGAATTTCCTTCCTTACCACTTCTTTCATCTTAGGATTCAACCGTCGCTGATGATCAACAACTGGTTTAGCATTTTCTTCCAATTTTATCTTGTGTTGACATATAGTGGGACTAATGCCCTTAAGATCATCTAGAGTATATCCAATAGCAGCTCGGTGCTTCTTCAGAGTTTTCAATAATCTTTCTTCTTCATGCCCTGAAAGGTTAGCACTAATAATAACAGGATATATCTTCTTTTCATCAAGATAAACATACTTAAGATTATCAGGCAAGGGTTTAAGTTCAAACACGGGATCACCCTTGGGTGGAGGAGGATCCCCTTGGATTTCAACAGGCAAGTTGTTTTCAATACGGGTCCCTGTGTAAGGAATATTTCATCTATCTCCCTTCTCTCATTCATATGCATATCATTTTCATGGTGTAGCAAGTATTGTTCTAAAGGGTCATTAGGTGGCACGGCAATAGAAGCGAGACCAATAATTTCATCTTTACTAGGTGGTGCCTTTTCAAGGGGTTGTCTACGAAATTTAGCAAAGTTAAAATCATGAGACGTGTCCCCTAATCCGACAGTGACAATATCTTTTGCATAGTCTATCTTGGCATTAACGGTATTCAAGAAGGGTCTGCCAAATATAATGGGGCAAAAAGCATCTTGTGGGGAACTAAGAACAAGAAAATCAGCAGGGTATTTAACCTTCCCACACAAGACTTCAATATCTCTAACAATCCCAACTGGTGAAATAGTATCTCTATTAGAAAGCATAATAGTAACATCAATCCCTTCTAAGTCAACAGGTGCAATATCTTGCATAATTTCGTTATACAAGTCAAGAGGGATAATACTTGCACTAGCACCTACATCACATAAACCATGATAGCAATGATCTCCTATCTTAACAGAGATAACAGGCAAGCCTACGATAGGTTTATGTTTATTCCTAGCATTGGGTTTGGCTAATCTAGCAGAATCTTCTTGGAGATAAATAACATGTCCATCTAAATCTTCTACCAAGAGATCTTTAACCATAGCAACACTAAATTCAACTTTAATTTGCTCAGAGGGTGTAGGTGTTCTAGTATTACTCTTACGAACTACAGTTGAAGCTTGAGCATGATCCTTTATCCTAACAGGGAAAGGTGGTTTCTCAATATAAGCGGTAGGAATGACAGGATCAACATTATAAGTGATAGTCTTTTCTTTAACTTTAATAGCTTCAACTACTTTTACTTCAATAGGGGGGTGGTATTTAAACCACTTCTCCTTGGGGAGATCAACATGAGCAGCAAAAGATTCACAGAAAGAAGCTACTATCTCAAAGTCAAGTCCATATTTAGTGCTAAACTCATGGAAAACATCAGTACCCATAAAAGTTTTAACATAATCAAACTTAGGGGTCATACCTGACTCCTTACATTCGTCGAGATCCCAATCTTCGGAGTTGCGTTTAATTCTTTCCAATAAATCCCATTTAAAGTCAATAGTCTTCATCATATAAGAGCCAGAACAAGAAGTATCGAGCATGGAGCGATTATTATGAGAAAGCCGAGCATAAAAAATTTGAATGATCATTTCTCTTGAGAGCTCATAATTGGGGCATATAACATTGACTTAAGCCTCCCCCAGGCTTGAGCGATGCTTTCTCCTTCGCGAGGCCAGAAATTATAAATATAATTACGATCATGATGAACCTGGTGCATAGGGTAGAACTTCTAACGAAATTCCAACTTTAGACGATTATAGTTCCAAGATCCCATATCATCGCATAGCCTAAACCATGTCAATGCATCTCCCTTCAAAGATAAAGGGAAAACCTTCTTCTTGATAACATCCTCGGGCATTCCTGCAAGCTTAAACAATCCACAAACTTCATCCACATAGATTAGATGTAAATCGGGGTGAAGTGTCTCGTCTCCCGTATAGGGATTTTCAAGCAGTTTCTCTATCATACCCGAAGAAATCTCAAAGAAAACATTTTCAATAGGTGAAGTAGGTTGAGGAGAAACTCTTTGATCTTCTGCTCGGGGTGAAGATATCCCGAACATGCCCCTCAAAGGATTTTGAGCCATAGTAACAAGTGACAATAAATTTCAGCACACTATATAAATTTGTCATTACCAAAGGCGCTTCACTCCCCGGCAACGGCGCCAGAAAAGAGTCTTGATGACCCACAACTGTAGGGGATCTATCGTATTCCTTTCGATAACTAAGAGTGTCGAACCCAACGAGGAGCAGAAGGAAATGATAGGCAGTTTTCAGTAAGGTATTTTCTGCAAGCACTAAAATTATAGGTAACAGATAGTTTTGTGATAAGGTAATTGGTAGCAAGTGACAAACGGTAAAAGTAAATAGGTGCAACAAGGTGGCCCAATCCTTTTTGTAGCAAAGGACAAGCCTGGAAAAACTCTTATGCAAGGTAAAGCGCTCCCGAGGACATATGGGAATTATCGTCGAGCTAGTTTTCATCACGATCATCTGATTCGCGTTTGGTACTTTGATAATTTGGTATGTGGGTGGACCGGTGCTTGGGTGCTGCCCTTACTTGGACAAGCCTCCCATTCATGATTAACCTCTAATGCAAGCATCCGCAACTACAAAAGAAGTATTAAGGCAAACCTAACCATAGCCTAAAACATATGGATCCAAATCAGCCCCTTACGAAGCAACGCATAAACTAGGGTTTAAGCTTATGTCACTCTAGCAACCCATCATCTACTTATTACTTCCCAATGCCTTCCTCTAGGCCCAAATAATGGTGAAGTGTCATGTAGTCGACGTTCACATGACACCACTAGAGGAGAGACAACATACATTTCATCAAAATATTGAACGAAGACCAAATTCACATGACTACTAATAGCAAGACTTTTCCCATGTCCTCAGGAACAAAAGCAACTACTCACAAGACATAATAGTGTTCATGATCAGAGGGGTATTAATATGCATAATGGATCTGAACATATGATCTTCCACCAAATAAACCAACTAGCATCAACTACAAGGAGTAATCAACACTACTAGCAACCCACAGGTACCAATATGAGGTTTGGATACAAAGATTGGATACAAGAGATGAACTAGGGTTTGAGAGGAGATGGTGCTGGTGAAGATGATGAAGATAGCCCTCCCCAAGATGGGAGATTTGTTGGTGATGACGGCGGTGACGATTCCCCCCTCCCAGAGGGAAGTATCCACGGCAGAACAGCTCTGCCGGAGCCCTAGATTGGTTTCCGCCTCGGTTCCGCCTCGAGACGGCGGCGTCTGGTCCCGAAAGCCTCCTCTTGATTTTTGCCAGGTCAAAACTCTCCATATAGGAGAAGATGGGCACCTGGGGCCCACCGGCTGTGTGACGACCCCGGCTCGACCGTGCACTAATCATACATGCAAATGCACACGATCAAGCCCAAGGACTCACGTGAAGGAATCACAACACAACTCTAAAACATAAATAAATACATTCAAGTTATATATTACAAGCCAGGGGCCTCGAGGGCTCGAATACATAACAAGTGTCATACACAAGGTTAGCGGAAGCGTTAGGTATCTGGGTACAGATACAACACAGAAGAAGATAGGCCTTTTGCAAAGGCGGGGCAAAATAAAAAGCTACGATCGAAAAGGCGCAGGCCTCCTGCCTGGGACCTCCGATCCTACTCCTGGTCGTCGTCCGCCGGCTCCTCGTAGAAGTACTCGCCGGCCGGGTAGTAGTAGTAGCCAGCCTCGGGCTGGTAGTAGTAGTCGTCAACGGGGGCTGCAGGCACCATGGCTCCGTCGTCTGGTTTATCATGCGGGTAGGACAAAAGAGGAAGCAAAGCAACCGTGAGTACTCATCCAAAGTACTCAGCAAGACTTACATCAGATCTATACTAAGCAATGCATCATTTTCAAAGGAGGCTTTA
Source organism: Secale cereale (assembly GCA_902687465.1). NCBI lineage: Eukaryota > Viridiplantae > Streptophyta > Magnoliopsida > Poales > Poaceae > Secale > Secale cereale. Next base: position 143,409,964 of record LR738710.1, read on the forward strand.
TGTGGGTGGACTAGACTGCAGAAAGCCAGAGTAAAGAAGGGGAAAGCCTAGTCCTGACGAAGACTAGCATCTTCAGGGTCTTGCAGCATTAGAAGGGCGCAGATTAGTACATCATAATGTAAAGTGTTCATAGTAATACAACCTCGGCCGGGGATCCTTCCTCGACTCCCTGCGAGAAAGCAATCCCAGAGCCCTACCTCATATCTCAAGTCACCAGTTCTAGTTGTACCGAAGTGGATACAACTCCGAGTGTCCGTTACCGTAGGACAGGCTATCGATAGATGTTTTCTTCCCTGCAGGGGTGCACCAACTTACCCACCACGCTCGCTTAACTCCGGCCGGACACACTTGCTGGGTCCTGCCCGGCCTCGGCTAAACAACACGACGCAACCCGACCGGAAACCGCCAGAGAGGATCGAGCACGCCGGACTAAGCCTATGCCCCCGGGGGTCATGGTCCATCACCCCGGACGCTCCTGCACGTTGCGAGGCCGTTCGGTAGCAGACCTAGCAACCCCTTATACAAGCACGCAGTTGCATCCTGGGTCCAATCCGAACGGGCCGCTCAATCGCTGACGTCGTGACGACTCCGGCTGATGTATACGACGCAGAGCACCCACTCACACCCACGTGGTGGTTAGTGCTATCGGACCCGAAGGCCCCTCGGATCAAATATCCAAAACGCTTAGTGGATTGGGAGCGCGCGGTAACGAGCGTTGCCACCACACCGGTGGCCCCGACGTCCCGTCTCGAAGACTTGTGACAAGGACCTTACAGGACCGGCCACGCTTCGTAGTTATCTCGCGGGTACCCTCACTGGTCACCCGACTCCACAGCTCACGCCTCAAAGGCACTCGCGGGTACCCCTCTGGGTCAACCCGCCTCCATCCAACATGTGTAGTAGTAACTTCAAAGTGTCCTCAGACGCACGATACCTCTGGCCGCACGCCTTTGTTCCTGGCGACGTCCGGCCTCGGGGATCGATACGTCTTTAAACACGGTACGGTAAACCAGGGCATCCGTGTGGTTTCCATGCCGATGCGGAATCCGAGGAATCACCCTCGTTGGACTCCTAAACGACAAGTCCCGTTAAGGTGATACCGGAGGAATCACCCTCGGCGGTAATCACCATAGCGGATGCACGACAAAAAGCTAAGTCGGAAGTGGGAAGAGGAATCACCCTCGGTAACCCACAACGAGCTAGCTATACTACAGGGACAACATCGGAAGTGAGTTCGGAGGTATCACCCTCGTCACCTGATGTTAACTCTGCGGAGTCGAGCATATTAGGGGGTGTGCGGTGATGTGAAGAAGGTCAGGGGAAGGGGCTCGATCGCTTGATCGAGGCAAGGGTACTATGCGAGGCAACTACGAGAAAACGGGACCACAGCAGTGCTACCCAACCTATACTAAGCAGTTTATGAAGAAAGACACGTATCAACAGTATTGCAAAAACAGGCTATGCAGCAGTAATAGGAACAGCAGCAGTAGCAGCAATTCTAATGCAAGAATAAGAGAGAATAGACATAGGCGATATCGGAAATGATCAAGGGGGGTTGCTTGCCTGGTTGCTCGGTGGCAAAAGCAAGGTCGTCGGAGGTGGAACCAATCACCGGGACGGCGTCGGTCTCTGGAGCGGCGTCAGCGTCGGACTCTACCGGGAGAGAAGAGGGGGGGAAGAAACAGATAAATACACAGAATACAAGCATCACAAAGCGTGCTAGGCTAATGTGCAGTGCAGGGTTGCCTAAAAACATGTCTAAGCCATATTAGTTATTTTTAGGATTTAACTGGGATTATTAACCGGTGTATGTGCACTATTCATCTACCGGAAACGGGCTAAAAGTTGCGGGTTCACCTCCATAGAGGGTCCCGACACGGAAACGGATAGCACGGTTGGCTTCGTCTCGTCGTTCTGAGCAACTTTCATGTAGAAAGTTTTTCCATCGGAGCTACAGATAAAAAGATATGAATTTCTAAAGATTATAGACATTTTCTGGAATTGTTTTATTAACAGAAAAGAATTTATTGCGTCATGCTGGCGTCAGCACTGCATCAGCAGCAGCTGACCAGGTCAAACTGACCAGTGGAGCCCACATGTCAGCCTCTGATACTAAACAGGGTTATTATAAACTAATCCAGAGATTAATTAGCACCAGGGCCCCACATGTCGGTGACTCATTAACTTAACTAATTAATTTTAATTAGAAAAACATTTTATTTAACTAAAACGCGGTGGGGCCCGCATGTCAGTGGGTCAGGACGCCCAGTCAGCAGTTGACCCAGTCAACTAGGTCAACTGGGGCTCGTGGGGCCCAGCAGCAGTGTCACTGGGTGTGGGACCCGCTGTCCACGTCGGCGCCACGCCGGACGGCCGCCGGAACGACGCCGGCGAGCGTATCCGCGGCGGCTCCTCGCCGGAGTTGATCGGAAAATCGCTACGGGGTTCCATTCGACCCGCGCTTAGGCTCGTTCGAACGAGTGCTAAACCGCGCATCCAATGCCGGTGGTCTCCGGGCCGGAGATGGCCGGAAACGACGGCAACGGCGGCCGTGGCGGACGGCCGGAGTCGGGCACCGATGGAATCGGAATTACAGCACGCAAACAAGCGAACGGCGAGGCTAGCGAGGCTCTACTCGCAACGCTGAGCACAATGGGCTCGGCCCCGTGACCAAAAGGTCACCGGAGATACGCCGGCGACGAGTGCGGGCGGCGGCGCTTTCGGGCACCCGTTGAACTAGGCGAAAGAGGGAACGGACGAGCGCGTGCGTGTGCGCGCTGAGCTCCTGGAGACGCCAGGAGCACGATGCCATGCTCAGGCGAGCACGACAGGGGCCATGGCCACGGTGGTGAAGCGGTCAGCGGCGAACAGAGCTCGTCAGCGCGGCGAGCTAGCTACGACGCGCAGGGAGGGCAACGAGGAGGAGCAGGAGGCGGAAGAGCTCACCTAGCAGGCACAAGGTGGCCCGTCGACAGCTTAGGAGCAGTAGCGGCGACCGGATTCGGAGAAGATGGCCGGAACAGAGGCGGAAAGGGGCGGCGATGCACGGCGTCTCTGGTGCTCCCCGACTCCACCCACTGGCTCCAGGCGGTGTAGTCGAGCGCGGCGCTGCTCCTTGGCACGGTGACGGGACGAGGTGGTGACGGTGGCCGCGGATCTGACCGGAGCGCGGCGGCGAACGCGTCGGGCGCCGATGGGGAAGGAAGAAGAGAGCTCGGGGAGAAGGGGGAAATGGTCGAGGAGGACCAGGGGCTCCTCCTTATCCTCTCCCCGGTCCTGTATTGTCGGTGGAGGCGCTGTAGCGGCAGGTGGCGGCGGGAGCGGCGGCGAGCGCGCGCGCCCACGGGGTGTTCGACACGGTGGCGGGAGCAGGTGGGGGAAGGGACAGGCGCGCGGGCTGGGCCGGCTCGGCCCAGGAGGGGGGGCGCCAGGTAAGGTTCTTCTCTGTTTTCCTTTTGTTTAATTCACAGAGAAGGAAAAGAAATGATAGGGCATCCAAATGACTTTTGCAAAAAGTGTAAGTTGGTCCAAAAATTATCTTGCAATATCCTTTACCACCAAAAATTGGTTAGGGCAAATTTGGAACACTTTTGAAATTTTCAAAAATGAAAAGGCATTTAATAGTGCTGTTATAACACTGTTTAAATGCTCTAGCCCATTTTTGGGGTTGATGGTGATGTTGTTTTCCTTAACAACATTAGTTTTGGAATATTTGCAATGAGGTGAACATTTTTCCATAATCTTTGGAGCAACTTCATTTTGAATTTTGAATTTGCATTGATTTCAGAGGGAATTTGAATTGGGAGCTTAACCACTGTGATTAGTTAAAGCAAATGAAGATGACTTGGCATCATTAGTAGAGTGACACAGTAGTTAGTACATAGGGGTGTTACAAATTCTCCTCCTCTAAAAGAAATTCTCGTCCCGAGAATTTAGGAGGTAGAAGAAAAGAGGTCGGGGTATTCCGCCCGAAGATTCTCCTCGCGTTCCCAAGTGGCTTCATCTTCAGTGTGATTCGACCACTGCACTTTCAGGAACTTGGTTGTCTTCTGACGGGTCCGACGTTCAGCTTGATCGAGAATGCGGATCGGATGCTCCTTATAAGAAAGATCATCTTGAAGCTTGAGCATCTCGTGATCCACAGCACGATGCGGAGACTCTTTGAAAGATCGGCGGAGTTGCGACACATGGAACACATCGTGGATATGCGAGAATTGCGGTGGCAATTGCAGTTTATAAGCCACAAATCCACGTCTAGCAACCACGGGGAAGGGACCAATGTAGCGTGGAGCTAACTTGCCCTTGATACCGAAACGGTGCGTGCCCTTCATAGGGGTGACACGAAGATAAACTTGATCACCTGGTTGATAAGTCAATCCCCATCGCTTGCGATCATAGTTGCTCTTCTGACGGTCTTGAGCCGCCTTGAGATTTTCACGCACGATACGGACTTGTTCTTCGGCGTGTTGAATGATGTCTGGACCAATAACTTGTCGTTCCCCAGTTTCTGACCAGTTCAGAGGGGTTCGACACTTACGTCCGTACAGAACTTCAAAGGGAGCCATCTTCAAGCTGGCTTGATAGCTGTTGTTGTATGAGAACTCGGCATAAGGAAGGGATTCTTCCCATTTCTTACCGAATGAGATAACACAAGCTCGCAGCATATCTTCAAGCACTTGATTGACTCGTTCGACTTGACCTTGGGACTGGGGGTGATAAGCTGAACTCCAGTTGATATGAGTTCCCAAAGCTTCTTGAAAACTTTCCCAGAACTTGGAAGTGAACAGGGTGCCACGGTCCGAACTGATCTCCTTCGGAATTCCGTGGAGGGATACAATTCGGGAGATATACAGTTCTGCTAACTGGCTAGCAGTGATAGTCTCCTTGATTGGCAGGAAGTGTGCAACCTTTGAGAGTTGGTCGACGACGACAAGAATGGCATTGTTACCCTTCTGGGACTTAGGAAAGCCAGTAATGAAATCCATCTGCACCTTATCCCATTTCCACAGCGGAATAGGAAGAGGTTGCAGAAGTCCAGCAGGCTTCTGATGTTCTGCCTTCACGCGACGACAGACATCGCATTCAGCAACATAACGAGCAATATCCCGCTTCATATTAGGCCACCAGTACCTTTGGCGGAGATCACGATACATCTTAGTACTACCAGGATGAATAGACAGCGGTGTATCATGTGCCTCCTTCATGACCTTGTCAGTCATAAGCTCGAAACGCGTTACCACGATGCAGCCTCGGAAATACAAGGTTCCATCTTCGGATATTGAGAAATCCCTGTATTTCGGAAGATGCAGTTCCTGTTTCATAACATCAACGTAAGCATCTTTGGTTTGCGCTACCTTGACAGCCTTCTCAAGATCCGGCTGTATCACAAGGTCATTAAGCGAACCATGTGGAACGATATGCAGATTCAGCTTGCGTAATTCCTCATAAAGACGAGGCTGAGCTCGCTTAACCTTGAGGTTGGTGCTGTATGACTTGCGACTCAAGGCATCGGCCATCACATTAGCCTTGCCAGGGGTATAAGAAATACCGCAGTCGTATTCAGAAATAGTTTCCAACCATCGCTGTTGGCGGAGATTAAGATCCGGTTGAGTGAATAAATATTTCAAGCTTTGGTGATCAGTATAAATCTCACACCGGTTACCGAGAAGGTAATGCCGCCATAGCTTCAATGCGAAGATCACTGCAGCAAGTTCAAGATCATGCACTGGATAATTCTCTTCATGCGGACGCAATTGACGTGATGCATAAGCAATTACTCTTCGTTCTTGCATTAGGACACAGCCTAATCCTTGACGAGAGGCGTCACAATATATCACGAAGTCCTTGCGAGAATCTGGAGGAGCAAGCACTGGTGCAGAAACGAGCTTGTCCTTAAGAGCTTGAAAGCTTTCCTGGCATTTATCTGTCCACTCAAACTTAACGCCTTTGTGAAGCAGATTAGTCAGGGGCTTGGCAATCTTGGAAAAGTTCTCGACGAAGCGACGACAATAGCTTGCAAGGCCGAGAAAACTTCTCACTTGCTTGACATTCTTCGGAGGAGTCCAGTCAAGAATAGCCTGAACCCGTTCCGGATTAACGGCAATGCCATCCTTGGAAATCACATGTCCAAGGTAGGTTACTTCAGAAAGCCAGAACTCGCATTTGGAGAACTTAGCATAAAGCTGATGCTCTCGCAGCTTCTCCAGAACAAGGCGAAGATGTTCGGCGTGTTCTTCCTTGTTCTTTGAGAATACCAGAATATCATCCAGATATACCACGACGAACTTGTCGAGGTAATCCATGAATATATAATTCATCAGGCGGGAGAAGGTAGCTGGAGCATTAGTCAGTCCAAAAGACATGACAGTGTACTCATACGAGCCATAGCGAGTAACAAATGCAGTCTTTGGAATATCCTCTTCGCGAACACGGATCTGGTGATAACCCAACCTCAAGTCAAGTTTAGAAAACACCGATGATCCAGCCAGTTGATCATATAAGTCATTGATCCGAGGAAGCGGATATTTATTCTGGATGGTTGCCTGGTTGATAGGTCGGTAATCTTGTACCAGCCTATTCGTACCATCTTTCTTCTTGACGAAAAGAGACGGTGCTCCCCAGGCAGAGGAACTAGGACGAATGAAGCCCTTCTTGAGTGACTTGTCGATTTCCTCCTTAAGCTCTAGGAGCTCATGCGGTGGCATCTTGTAAGGACGCTTCGCAATAGGAGTAGTACCCGGCTTCAAGTCAATAACAAATTCGACGGCTCGAGCAGGGGGTATTCCTGGAAGTTCTTCTGGGAAGACATCCGGGAAATCACATACAACTGGTATGCTTTCGAGCCCTTCTAGTGGTGAAGCATTCAATGCATTTGAGGCATAGATTTGAGCCTCGGCATTACGAGATATACGAGCGCGGCAATTCACGAGTTGATTCGAGGGGTGCCGAAGACGTACAGTCTTGGTGGCACAATCAATTTGGGCCTCGTGAGCCTCCAACCAATCCATTCCTAGGATAAGGTCGATGCCGCAGGATTTCAGGACAATGGGGTGTGCCTGAAACTTCCTTTCTTCTATCTCCACTACCACTTCCGGACAGAATAAGGTAGATTTGCACTGACCCGCGGAGGTTTGTACGGATACCGTGTGATATAGTTTATCTTGTTTAAAGCCATGTTTAAATGCAAATGGTTCTGATATGAAAGAATCAGATGCACCAGTATCAAACAAAACATTAGCAAATACTGAGTTGACAAGAAGTGTACCCATCACTGTGGCTGGCTGCTCTGGGTCTTCGCTCAGATTGACGTGGTGAAGTTGACCACCACGAGCATACGAAGGCCTGGTATTATTGTTGCGCTGTTGAGGAACTCCACGTCCACTGCCACGGCCAGCAGATGGAAGAGCCAGCTGACCCTGAACCTGCGGACAGTCTCTGGCACGGTGACCCGGACGGCCACACTTGAAACAGAGTCCACTCTCTGGACGAATCGCAGGTGCTCGAGGTGCTGGAGCTGCAGGCCTGTACTGCATTGGCGGTGGAGGAGGCAGACGAGGTGCAGCATAAGAAGGCCTGTACACTGGAGCGTTTGGACGATACATGCTCTGAGGAATCCATATGCGGCGCTTCTGAGAAGACGAGCCCGAAGATGAGCCCGACTCGCGAGAGCGCTTAAGAGCGTCCTTGTGTAGCTTGAGTCCAGTTTCAACCTGAATGGCCTTGTTCACTAAAGTGGCGAAGTCCGGAAAATCAAGCGCCACTAGAGCAAGCAGAATATCATGATGAAGTCCGCGCCTGAACTTCTCTTGGCGTCTAGCGTCAGTAGCGATATCCTCCTCAGCATAGCGGGACAGTTCCAGGAACTCCCGTTGATAAGCATCAACTGACTTGTTGCCCTGAATCAGGTTACGGAACTCCGTCCTCTTGCGGTCAATAACACCCTCAGGGATGTACCGAGCGCGGAAGGCAGTCTTGAAGTCTGCCCAGGTGATGACAGTTCCAGCAGGCACTGTGTTCCGGTGAGTGTCCCACCACTGGGCCGCCAGACCCTTCAGGAAATACGTCGCGAATTTGACATAGTTGTCAGGGGACACGGCGGCAGAATCCAGCTCAAAGAATATGTCTCGCAGCCAATCATCGGCATCCAAGGGGTTGGCGGCACTGCGAAATATCGTTGGACTGAGCCGCAGAAATTCTTGCAGAGTGATAGCGGCTGGCTGATGCTGAGCATTGGCGTTGATCTGGGGTATCTGGTTGAGCATACCCTGCAGCACCTGACGCTGCATGTCAATGGTCTGCATTACGGCAGCCATATAGTCTGGCGGCGGAGGCGGAGGCGGAGGTACAGGGGGATCATTGTTACCAGCCATCCTGATAATTCCAACAGGGGTGGTTTAGCGACAAGAATACACGTTGCATGAATTCAACAATGTAGTAAATATGCACGACATAAGGGAAGTGCATTAATACAACATCGTACACATCATGACATACGGGTTCGTACATAGCGTCGGTTACAAACGGGCAGCATAACGGCGCAAAATCAAAAACTAGACATAGTAGGCGGCGCGCAGACCGCGGTAAGGAAGTACACAACGAGGCATAGCAAAGGCTACATCAACGTCGGAGAAAGGAACTGAAACGGGGTAGCTGCAAGTGCGGACGGCGGATCTCAATCGCAGAAGGATCCTGAGCTCCATGTGCACTCTGATGCAGAACCCGGTCTCGGACGGGAATCAGAGGTCCACGAACTGGCGTGTGACCTCCAACCGCAGGCCACTCGACACCTGGAGGTGTGTTGATCCTGCGCGGGCAAAGGATAGACTGAGGGAGTGTCCCTGCTTGGACAGCCGGTACCAGCTGCGTCAACGTCTGGTAGAGAGTTGTCCGAGTGATGGATAACTCAACCGCCAGGGCCCGAGCAGTTCGATCCAGCGCCTGGGTGTGCTGAATCAGAATCTGCGGGTCATAACGTCGACTCTCGTACGGGGCACAGATAGCTGAGTAGTATCCAGTCTCATCTCCAGCAGGTGCATACGGAATGTACCGAAACTCAGAGGCATCCAAGCTATCTCTGTGCTCTCCTCGGAGGCGTGCGACAGCAGCGTAGGCAGCATCATGGACTGCCATCGCAACCGTCACGCCACTACCGCGAAAGCGGTACAGCTCAGTGTCTGAGTCATCCTGCCGGTCATAGATGCGAACATCAGCATAATACTGCTCCTGGTTGAACTCGCGATACTCCTCGTAGACCATGTACTCGGGGTACCAGCGGTAGCCCAGTCTGGTCATGAGAGCGACTAGAATGGCCGGAAACCCAGGGGCATCTCGAGCCCAGGTGCGAAGCACAAGCTGAGTCTCCGGGCGAGGTGGAAACAGAGGATCCATCTGAAAGAAGAAGAATCAGACTTGTCAAGTCCTGATGATAATTAAACAGAACTTGGTAAGAAAGGTTAAACAAACAAATGGAAAGGAATGATTATCAGACTAATCAGGTCAATGATAAGAAACCGCACTGATATCCAGCTCTCCGGGTAGATGTGAAAATGAGAACCTAATGGAGTTAGTAAAACTTAACCCGAATAGACGAGAGAGAAGAGTCCCAGTGTATAGACGAGGAATAAAAGAAGCTACACCACCCAAGTGGCGACGTGGGGCCATAAGCCACACAGCCAAGTTAGTAAAACAGTTTTTGACCTCTAGACTCAACTTCGACCAAGGAGTTGGAAAGGGGTTCCTACAGGCAGTCGGCTCTGATACCAACCTGTGACGACCCCGGCTCGACCGTGCACTAATCATACATGCAAATGCACACGATCAAGCCCAAGGACTCACTTGAAGGAATCACAACACAACTCTAAAACATAAATAAATACATTCAAGTTATATATTACAAGCCAGGGGCCTCGAGGGCTCGAATACATAACAAGTGTCATACACAAGGTTAGCGGAAGCGTTAGGTATCTGGGTACAGATACAACACAGAAGAAGATAGGCCTTTTGCAAAGGCGGGGCAAAATAAAAAGCTACGATCGAAAAGGCGCAGGCCTCCTGCCTGGGACCTCCGATCCTACTCCTGGTCGTCGTCCGCCGGCTCCTCGTAGAAGTACTCGCCGGCCGGGTAGTAGTAGTAGCCAGCCTCGGGCTGGTAGTAGTAGTCGTCAACGGGGGCTGCAGGCACCATGGCTCCGTCGTCTGGTTTATCATGCGGGTAGGACAAAAGAGGAAGCAAAGCAACCGTGAGTACTCATCCAAAGTACTCAGCAAGACTTACATCAGATCTATACTAAGCAATGCATCATTTTCAAAGGAGGCTTTATGTGGGTGGACTAGACTGCAGAAAGCCAGAGTAAAGAAGGGGAAAGCCTAGTCCTGACGAAGACTAGCATCTTCAGGGTCTTGCAGCATTAGAAGGGCGCAGATTAGTACATCATAATGTAAAGTGTTCATAGTAATACAACCTCGGCCGGGGATCCTTCCTCGACTCCCTGCGAGAAAGCAATCCCAGAGCCCTACCTCATATCTCAAGTCACCAGTTCTAGTTGTACCGAAGTGGATACAACTCCGAGTGTCCGTTACCGTAGGACAGGCTATCGATAGATGTTTTCTTCCCTGCAGGGGTGCACCAACTTACCCACCACGCTCGCTTAACTCCGGCCGGACACACTTGCTGGGTCCTGCCCGGCCTCGGCTAAACAACACGACGCAACCCGACCGGAAACCGCCAGAGAGGATCGAGCACGCCGGACTAAGCCTATGCCCCCGGGGGTCATGGTCCATCACCCCGGACGCTCCTGCACGTTGCGAGGCCGTTCGGTAGCAGACCTAGCAACCCCTTATACAAGCACGCAGTTGCATCCTGGGTCCAATCCGAACGGGCCGCTCAATCGCTGACGTCGTGACGACTCCGGCTGATGTATACGACGCAGAGCACCCACTCACACCCACGTGGTGGTTAGTGCTATCGGACCCGAAGGCCCCTCGGATCAAATATCCAAAACGCTTAGTGGATTGGGAGCGCGCGGTAACGAGCGTTGCCACCACACCGGTGGCCCCGACGTCCCGTCTCGAAGACTTGTGACAAGGACCTTACAGGACCGGCCACGCTTCGTAGTTATCTTGCGGGTACCCTCACTGGTCACCCGACTCCACAGCTCACGCCTCAAAGGCACTCGCGGGTACCCCTCTGGGTCAACCCGCCTCCATCCAACATGTGTAGTAGTAACTTCAAAGTGTCCTCAGACGCACGATACCTCTGGCCGCACGCCTTTGTTCCTGGCGACGTCCGGCCTCGGGGATCGATACGTCTTTAAACACGGTACGGTAAACCAGGGCATCCGTGTGGTTTCCATGCCGATGCGGAATCCGAGGAATCACCCTCGTTGGACTCCTAAACGACAAGTCCCGTTAAGGTGATACCGGAGGAATCACCCTCGGCGGTAATCACCATAGCGGATGCACGACAAAAAGCTAAGTCGGAAGTGGGAAGAGGAATCACCCTCGGTAACCCACAACGAGCTAGCTATACTACAGGGACAACATCGGAAGTGAGTTCGGAGGTATCACCCTCGTCACCTGATGTTAACTCTGCGGAGTCGAGCATATTAGGGGGTGTGCGGTGATGTGAAGAAGGTCAGGGGAAGGGGCTCGATCGCTTGATCGAGGCAAGGGTACTATGCGAGGCAACTACGAGAAAACGGGACCACAGCAGTGCTACCCAACCTATACTAAGCAGTTTATGAAGAAAGACACGTATCAACAGTATTGCAAAAACAGGCTATGCAGCAGTAATAGGAACAGCAGCAGTAGCAGCAATTCTAATGCAAGAATAAGAGAGAATAGACATAGGCGATATCGGAAATGATCAAGGGGGGTTGCTTGCCTGGTTGCTCGGTGGCAAAAGCAAGGTCGTCGGAGGTGGAACCAATCACCGGGACGGCGTCGGTCTCTGGAGCGGCGTCAGCGTCGGACTCTACCGGGAGAGAAGAGGGGGGGGAGAAACAGATAAATACACAGAATACAAGCATCACAAAGCGTGCTAGGCTAATGTGCAGTGCAGGGTTGCCTAAAAACATGTCTAAGCCATATTAGTTATTTTTAGGATTTAACTGGGATTATTAACCGGTGTATGTGCACTATTCATCTACCGGAAACGGGCTAAAAGTTGCGGGTTCACCTCCGTAGAGGGTCCCGACACGGAAACGGATAGCACGGTTGGCTTCGTCTCGTCGTTCTGAGCAACTTTCATGTAGAAAGTTTTTCCATCGGAGCTACGGATAAAAAGATATGAATTTCTAAAGATTATAGACATTTTCTGGAATTGTTTTATTAACAGAAAAGACTTTATTGCGTCATGCTGGCGTCAGCACTGCATCAGCAGCAGCTGACCAGGTCAAACTGACCAGTGGAGCCCACATGTCAGCCTCTGATACTAAACAGGGTTATTATAAACTAATCCAGAGATTAATTAGCACCAGGGCCCCACATGTCGGTGACTCATTAACTTAACTAATTAATTTTAATTAGAAAAACATTTTATTTAACTAAAACGTGGTGGGGCCCGCATGTCAGTGGGTCAGGACGCCCAGTCAGCAGTTGACCCAGTCAACTGGGTCAACTGGGGCTCGTGGGGCCCAGCAGCAGTGTCACTGGGTGTGGGACCCGCTGTCCACGTCGGCGCCACGCCGGACGGCCGCCGGAACGACGCCGGCGAGCGTATCCGCGGCGGCTCCTCGCCGGAGTTGATCGGAAAATCGCTACGGGGTTCCATTCGACCCGCGCTTAGGCTCGTTCGAACGAGTGCTAAACCGCGCATCCAATGCCGGTGGTCTCCGGGCCGGAGATGGCCGGAAACGACGGCAACGGCGGCCGTGGCGGACGGCCGGAGTCGGGCACCGATGGAATCGGAATTACAGCGCGCAAACAAGCGAACGGCGAGGCTAGCGAGGCTCTACTCGCAACGCTGAGCACAATGGGCTCGGCCCCGTGACCAAAAGGTCACCGGAGATACGCCGGCGACGAGTGCGGGCGGCGGCGCTTTCGGGCACCCGTTGAACTAGGCGAAAGAGGGAACGGACGAGCGCGTGCGTGTGCGCGCTGAGCTCCTGGAGACGCCAGGAGCACGATGCCGTGCTCAGGCGAGCACGACAGGGGCCATGGCCACGGTGGTGAAGCGGTCAGCGGCGAACAGAGCTCGTCAGCGCGGCGAGCTAGCTACGACGCGCAGGGAGGGCAACGAGGAGGAGCAGGAGGCGGAAGAGCTCACCTAGCAGGCACAAGGTGGCCCGTCGACAGCTTAGGAGCAGTAGCGGCGACCGGATTCGGAGAAGATGGCCGGAACAGAGGCGGAAAGGGGCGGCGATGCACGGCGTCTCTGGTGCTCCCCGACTCCACCCACTGGCTCCAGGCGGTGTAGTCGAGCGCGGCGCTGCTCCTTGGCACGGTGACGGGACGAGGTGGTGACGGTGGCCGCGGATCTGACCGGAGCGCGGCGGCGAACGCGTCGGGCGCCGATGGGGAAGGAAGAAGAGAGCTCGGGGAGAAGGGGGAAATGGTCGAGGAGGACCAGGGGCTCCTCCTTATCCTCTCCCCGGTCCTGTATTGTCGGTGGAGGCGCTGTAGCGGCAGGTGGCGGCGGGAGCGGCGGCGAGCGCGCGCGCCCACGGGGTGTTCGACACGGTGGCGGGAGCAGGTGGGGGAAGGGACAGGCGCGCGGGCTGGGCCGGCTCGGCCCAGGAGGGGGGGCGCCAGGTAAGGTTCTTCTCTGTTTTCCTTTTGTTTAATTCACAGAGAAGGAAAAGAAATGATAGGGCATCCAAATGACTTTTGCAAAAAGTGTAAGTTGGTCCAAAAATTATCTTGCAATATCCTTTACCACCAAAAATTGGTTAGGGCAAATTTGGAACACTTTTGAAATTTTCAAAAATGAAAAGGCATTTAATAGTGCTGTTATAACACTGTTTAAATGCTCTAGCCCATTTTTGGGGTTGATGGTGATGTTGTTTTCCTTAACAACATTAGTTTTGGAATATTTGCAATGAGGTGAACATTTTTCCATAATTTTTGGAGCAACTTCATTTTGAATTTTGAATTTGCATTGATTTCAGAGGGAATTTGAATTGGGAGCTTAACCACTGTGATTAGTTAAAGCAAATGAAGATGACTTGGCATCATTAGTAGAGTGACACAGTAGTTAGTACATAGGGGTGTTACAGGCTGGCCCTCGAAGCAGGGGGCGCGCCCTGGGAAGGGGGGGCGCGCCCCCCACCCTCGAGGCTAGCCAGTGGCCCCTCTCGTGGATTTATTTCGCCAGATATTTTTTATATTTTCCCAAAAAATATTCTGTGGAGTTTCGGGGCTTTTGGAGTTGTGCAGAATAGGTTTTAAGAGTTTGCTCCTTTTCCAGCCTAGAATTCCAGCTGCCGGCATTCCCCCTTCTTCATGTAAATCTTGCAAAATAAGAGGGAAAAGGCATAAGTATTGTGACAAAACGTGAATGATCAGCACATAATGCAATAAATATCAACTTATAAGCATGATGCATAATGGACGTATCAGTGAGCATCATGTAATTGGTGATGGAGGAAGGTTGATGATGACGATGGCGACGATCTCCCCTCTCCGGAGCCCCGAACGGACTCCAGATCAGCCCTCCCGAGAGAGATTAGGGCTTGGCGGCGACTCTGTATCGTAAAACGTGATAATTCATTCTCTCTGATTTTTTTCTCCTCGAAAGTGAATATATGGAGTTGGGGAAGACGCCGGTGGAGCAATAGGGGGCCCACGAGGCAGGGAAGCGCGCCCCCACCCTCGTGGACAGGGTGTGGGCCTCCTGGTCTATTTCTTTCTGCAGATATTTTTTTATATTTCCAAAATAATTCTCTGTTGAATTTCAGGTCATTCTGAGAACTTTTGTTTCTGCACAAAAATAACACCATGGCAGTTCTGCTGAAAACAGCGTCAGTCCGGGTTAGTTCCATTCAAATCATGCAAGTTATAGTCCAAAACAAGGGCAAAAGTGTTTGTAAAAGTAGATACGTTGGAGACGTATCACTACTCGAGGACGGGCAGGAATTAAGCTTGGGGACGCTTGATACGTCTCCAATGTATCTATAATTTTTTATTGTTCCATGCTATTATATATTCTGTTTTGGATGTTTAATGGGCTTTATTATACACTTTTATATTATTTTTGGGACTAACCTACTAACCCAAGGCCCAGTGCAAATTGATGTTTTTTTGCCTATTTCAGTGTTTTCAGAAAAGGAATATCAAACGGAGTCCAAACGAATGAAACCTTTGGGAGAGTTATTTTCGGAACGATATCAACGCAGAAGACTTGGAGTTCACGCGAGGAAACAAGAGAGGTGGCCACGAGGGCAGAGGGCGCGCCCAGGGGGTAGGCGCGCCTCCCACCCTCGTGGGCCCCCTCTGGCTCCCCTGACGTGCCTCTTCAGCCTATATATACTATCATACCCTGAAAACATCGAGGCAATAGATGAAACCCTAATTCCACCGTCGTAACCTTCTGTTCCCGTGAGATCCCATCTTGGGGCCTGTTCCGGAGCTCCACCGGAGGGGGCATCGATCACGAAGGGCTTCTACATCAACACCATAGCCTCTCCGATGAGTTGTTAGTAGTTTACCACAGACCTTCGGGTCCATAGTTATCAGCTAGATGGCTTCTTCTCTCTCTTTGGATCTCAATACAAAGTTCTCCTCGATCTTCGAGGAGATCTATTCGATGTAATCCTTTTGTGGTGTGTTTGTCGAGATCCGATGAATTGTGGGTTTATGATCAAGATTATCTATGAACAATATTGGATTCTATTGTAAAATCTTTTATGTATGATTATAATATCCTTGCAAGTCTCTTCGAATTATTGGTTTGGTTTGGCCTACTAGATCTATAGTTCTTCCAATGGGAGAAGTGCTTGGCTTTCGGTTCAATCTTGCGGTGTCCTTTCCCAGTGACAGGAGGGACAGCAAGGTATGTATTGTATTGTTGCCATCGAGGATAAAAAGATGGGGTTTATATCATATTGCTTGAGTTTATCCCTCTACATCATGTCATCTTGCTTAAGGCGTTACTCTGTTCTTATGAACTTAATACTCTAGATGCATGCTGGATAGCGGTCGATGTGTGGAGTAATAGTAGTAGATGCAGAACCATTTCGATCTACTTGTCATGGACGTGATGCCTATAGACAATGATCATGCCTAGATATTCTCATAACTATGCACTTTTCTATCAATTGCTCGACAATAATTTGTTCACCCACCGTAGAATTCTGCTGTCATGAGAGAAGCCACTAGTGAAACCTATGGCCCCTGGGTCTATTCTAATCATATTAATCTTTCTTCAACCATTTAATTTATTTTTCTTTATTTACTTTTAGCCTCCTTATCAAAAATACCAAAAATATTATCCTATCAGATCTCACTCTCGTAAGTGACTGAGAAGGGATTGACAACCCCTTTTATCACGTTGGCTGCGAGGTTCGTATTTGTTTGTGCAGGTGCGAGGGACTCGTGTGTGGTCTCCTACTGGATTGATACCTTGGTTCTCAATAACTGAGGGAAATACTTACGCTACTGTGCTGCATCACCCTTTCCTCTTCGAGGGAATACAACGCAAGCTCGAGAAGTAGCATGAGGCCGCCGTGGACTCCACGATGACCTCCGCTCTGCCGTCCTGCTGGTCTTGGTCTTGTTGCACTGATATGGAAACCTTTGCCTGATGCCTCGGGACTCTTCGTCTGCGCTTGCCCCTTTAACACCAAAGAGGAAACTGGCACCCTGCACACGCTGGCGCCCGCCTGGCCTTAGTCGTCATGGCTCACGTCACGTGAACCTCTTGAGGTGCCCCTTGCCTTGATATCTCCGCTCCTCGGGAGTTAGCCTAGTGAGGCCGCCCCAGGGGAGGTCTTGCGTCGTCCGCCTCGCGAGGCTTGGCCCCTCGCGAGGGTCTTGAGTGGTTGCTGATGAGGTTGGGTCGTACCAGGTCGCTGGACGAGCCACGCTCTGGGCCGCAGGCAGGCAAGTCTGGGTACCCACGTTCCCAGAACACCGACAATAGCCCCCGGGCCCAAGGTGCGCTCGGACTTGGCTTCGCGGCAAAGCCAAGGGTCAAGTGCGGAGCGCCGCGGGCCCCAAAAGCCTGCGGCCTTGATTGACGCATCGTGATTGATGGGACTTGGGCGTCTCCACTTCCCCATGCCGTCTCGGCAACTGCACGACTGACAAGTCCCTGCATGCACAAAAGACCATTATTACCTGTGATTATCGAGGCCGGCGGTTGGCCTTCTCCTGGATATAAATAAGGCGACGGGCGGAGCCCCTGTTGCCCTTCTTCTTCCTCCATTCCTCTTGCTTCTTCTTCTTCTTCCTTGCTCCTAGCTTGGTAGCGCCACCCATGGCGCTGATTCAGCGATTCTCCGCCGCCGAGAAGGGGAAGACTCCTCGTGAGGAGCCTGGGCTGCTCCCGCCAAAGAAAAGACCGTTTCGCCCTCGTGGCATCGTCCTGAGGCCGGAAGTGACGAGGCCTTGGCACGAGCGGCCTCCCCGAGGCTACCCGCTGCCCTTGTACGCCAGGACGCAAGGCTCCGGAGGGGAAGGCAGCGCCCAGCGCCGCCAGTGCTTTGGCCGCGTCGATCATGCCGGCGTGGTGCACGCCGCCGTCCTGTGGACGCACATTGGAAGCTCCTCGTGCGAGTTCGTGGTGTGGGCGGTGATGCCTCCTAGCTCCTGGATCCTCTTCCCGCCATTCTTCTCCGCAGAGATGCCGCCGAGGGGGCCGCTCGAGCTGTGGCTGCAGCACGCCGAGTGCCGGGCCCCGGCGACGGGGGGCTGAGGTTGAGGTCGTCTCCCCGGGTAAGATCTTCATGACCCGTGGATGGGGCGAGGTAGCCCGCGTGGAGGGCGCCCTCGCCATCCACTTCGAGTATGACGGTGCCTCCGTGCTGCTCTTGAAGGTGTTCAACGAAGAGGGACGCCGCCTGGAATGCTGCCCCGGAGGGGGCCGTTGGGATGACACAGCGGTCGGCGCCATGCCAGCCATCGACTCCGTCGCCAGCTCTCCCAGCAGCAATGATGGGCCTTGGGAGTCCAGCAGCTCTCCTGAGGCTGACGAGTCTCCAAAGACGAGCGACGACAGCTACGTGCCTCCAAGCTCGCACCGTGCCCGGAGCGCGTCAGTTGTACGAGCTCGCCGTCGATGGTGACTTGAGTGGGGTTGGAGATGGCCTCCCGTGGCCCACTGTTTATGATGGCGTCGACGACGGTAGCCGTAGCTAGGGCCTCCTGAAATCCCTTTCTGGTGTTCCCTGTGAGGAATCAAGGCCAACCCCCCATGGGGGCGTGTAAAGAACTTGTAACGCTTTTGCTCCTATTTTATTATCCTTGCTAATAGACTCTGTTTGCAAGCCTCGTTCCTGCAATATCGCTCCTTTTTGCCCTTTCAGTAGCTTGGTGCTCTACACCGACAGGTCCCAGTCCCAAGGCAAGCTGTAGCCGTCGCTGGTATGCCAGGTCGCGATGCCGTGGTCAAGGCCAGGAGGTGAGCGGCCCGAGGTCCGGTAAGAGCTCCTGAGGTGCGATGCTTAGGAGGTCCCCTTTGGCGTGCAAGCAGCTTCCAGAGGCTAAAAAGGGGGGTGGCATTGCCGACACGTGACTGTTGAATCCAACTCTTCAAGTGATGATGGCACGCTAATGGGGTTCACAACTTATCTTGATGGGTATGAGGTGATTCCTCAAGCAGTGTGCCTGGCTCGCTTCCGATGCTGCATGGTTGAGATTTCGCGATTTCCTTCCCGCTTGCCCTAGAGTTCTGTGTCGGTAGAGCCCGGGCCCGCGCATACCTCAGCCGTCGTTGGATCATCCGGATCACCAGGACGAGACCAAGGGGTGAGGGGCTACGTGACCAGTTAGGCTCTTGAGTTGCGATGCTCAGGAGTCCCCCTAGACGTGTGAATGGCCCTTGGGAAGGAAATCCCGGACTTAGGCCTTGATGTTCCGCGTCGGCAGGGCCCGGCCCCGTGCATACCTCAGCCGCCGTTGGCTTGTACGGATCACCAGGACAAGACTAGGGAATGAGGGGCTACGTGGCCAGTTAGGACCTTGGGTCGCGATGCCCAGGCCCGAGCTCTCTAAGCCGGCCTCCCCTTCCCCCATCCTTCTTGATGCTCTACGTCCTCGAGTCCCGACCCTCGAGCGAAGCTCAACCGCCGCTGGTATGCCAGGTCGCGGTGTCGTGGTCAAGGCCAGGAGGTGAGGGATGGAGAGTCAGCAGGAGCCCCTGAGACGCGATGCTCAGAGGACCCCTTTAACATGCAAGCGAATTACGTGGGAAGGGAAGACCGGCAGGGTCGCTTGCTGTCGTGCTCCTGAGGTTCCTGCGGGTTAGCTTGAAGCAGCACCATTTAGAACCACGCCTACCGCTGGGCCTCTGATAATTCTGCAGGAAGACGAAGGCACCGAGGACCTGGTGAGGTGACGCATGCGGAGCAGGCCGCGGGTCAGAGCTCGATCTCTCAGATTTGTCAGCGTTGCAGGGACGGACCCGAGCACAAGCATCGTGCCAACGTATGCAGCTCCTGTTGCAAGATGAGCAGAAGTCCATTAGGCAGCGAAGGAAGCCAGAAGAGGTGATGAGTGAGTAGGTGATGCTCGTAAGGTAAATCGTAGGAGGACTTGAGCTAAACCCAGCGTCGCAAAATGAGATGCATGCCACAAGGATGGACCCGTGTGGCCTGGGGATGATGCAGCCCGAGGGGGCGCCCCCAACAGAGTAAGATAAAGATGCAAAAGGATACACACCGCAGGGACAGGCCCGTGCGACCTAGGAATAATGCAGCCCGAGGGACGCTCCTAGCTGAACAAAACTGGCAAATGTCACCTGGCAGAGTTGCTAAAGTAGTGCTGATGCAACTGAAGACGCTCGATGCAAATGCCGTTCCTTACGTGCCGCCTGACTCCGGGACCTCGCGAGGCTCCGGAGGTTCCCAGAGCTCGCAAAGAACCTCCACCACCTCCGCCAAGATCTCCTGATGCCTGGCCTCGCGAGTCGCCAGGATCTCCCGCATGTGGCGCTGGTGTAGGGTCGCCCGGTTCGACAAGCCGAAGGGCATGCGAACATAGCTGTGAGGGGGGCCCTCGCACCGGCCCACCTGGGAGGGCCAGTAGAGCTCCTGAGACGCCATCTTGTTGAGTGCTGGGATGTTGGCGCAGACGCGCAGCCCGTCGCCCAAGCCTGGGGCGATAGCTGCACTTCGAGGTGCCGGGGGCGCTCGCCCCGCATTGCCCTTGGCACCTGCAAGTCTTCAATTGTCTGGCTGATGAACTCCTGAGCGCTTGGTGCCTCACGCCTTGAGGCCTCCGGAGGGAAACGTGCGGCAAAGCACGCCTCCACATGGTGCCCGAGCGCCTCCCTCGATACATTGGCTAGGTCAGAGGCCCTCCAGAGGAGAGCCCCCGAGCCCAACCTGAGGGGAGTGCTGCCTATGCGAGGGAGGGAGGCGCGCCATCCCTGGACGCAGGTCCTGAGGTGCGGCCACCAGGCGCTGCACCTTCATGAGGCTCCAGGGCGAGCAGTTGCTTCTTCTTCTTGGGGACGGCCTCAGGAGGGTAGGTGGTGCCATCATTTTCTGGATCCTCGACCGCTGCTTCCTGGTAAGCGCGCTCGAGCGAGCACACCGCGTCCTTCTCTTCGCAAGCGACGATGATGACGCCGCCGCTTCCTGGCATCTTGAGGACGTTGTAGCCGAGGATGGCGTTGTAAGGGAGATGAATGTGGGCGACGTCGAAGTCGATGAGCTCAGTGTGGTAATTGTCGCGCTTGCCAAAGGTGACAGGCAGGCGGACTTGCCCTATAGGGGTGGTGGAGCCGTCAGTCACTCCGGAGAAGGGCTTGGTAGGTAACTTTAATGTTGCTGATGACGGGTGAACAAAGCATCGGGAGGGCGCCGGCCATCACCGCGCACTTGAGCTGGTCTGCTGAACTGAAGGTGATGGGGCACTTGGGCCACCTGAGTGGGCGCGTGGCTTCGAGCTTGGGGAGAACCGCGTTTACTTCTCGGGCGAACTGCTTGAAGAGGCGCGAAGAGGCCGGGGCCTGCGCTCCGCCCAAGATGCAGGCGATGGCGCGAGGCTCCTGGAAGCCTCCAGCCCCCTCGTCCTGGTCGTCGTTCCTTCTTGGCGGTGGCAGAGGAGGGAGGCTGGCCTTGCCCTGGGGACGGTCCTCGCGAGGCTGGTCCCTTCAGGCACCCTCATGAGGCTGGTCCCTCCAGGCATCCTCACGAGGCTGAACGCGCCAACGGTCCTCCCAAGGCTGATCACACCACTCCTGGCGGGGGCCGCGGTCATCCCAGCGTCCCCCGGTCCGACTTCCTCCACGACCATAGCCAAGGTTGCTGCGCTTGGGGCGCTGGCTAATGCGCCCTTCTCGGAGGGCCCTGAGCTCTTGGCAGTCATGGGTGTTAT
Organism: Secale cereale; assembly: GCA_902687465.1. Classification (NCBI taxonomy): domain Eukaryota; kingdom Viridiplantae; phylum Streptophyta; class Magnoliopsida; order Poales; family Poaceae; genus Secale; species Secale cereale. The sequence goes on from LR738710.1 coordinate 143,431,441, forward strand.
GGATGTGCACGTTGTGGAAGGCGCGGAATGGACGGCTATTCTTGGATGACTCTGGGTAGTCGCGGCCACGCTTCATCTCTGGCTCGGCCGCGAGCACTGCCACTCCTTTGCGCTTCACGTCCTTGCTCTTAGCCTTCTTGTCTTCAGGTTCAACGGTGGGGAGCTTGACGAGGGAGAGGCACCCCTCCTCAGCTCTAGCGCACTTGGTCGCGAGGTTGAACAACTCCAGGGTCGTGCACAAATCTTCGTGGATGGCGAGCTCCTCCTTCATCTTGACATCACGGACGCCATCCGAGAACGCTGAAATGATGGCCTCGTCCGTGACCTTGGGGATCTTGACGCGGACACTGTTGAAGCGCTAGATGAACTTCTGTAGGGTTTCTCCTGGTTGTTGCTTGATGCGCCGCAGGCCACCTGCGGCCGAGGGTGGCCGCGGATGCCCTGGAAGTTGGCAATGAACCGCTCGCGCATCTCACCCCATGTGGAGATCGATCCCGCGGGCAGGTTCAGGAGCCACAGGCGCGCGTCCTTGAGAGCCATGGGGAACCAGTTCACCATGATCTTCTCTTTGCCGCCAGATGCCTCGATGCTCAGCTCATAGAGCTGCGGGAATTCAGCAGGGTCGGGGGTGTCGTCATAGCGTGGAGGCAGGTCAGGCTTGAACATCCCAGGCCAGTTGACATTGCGCAGCTCGGGGGCGAGGGCCTTGCAGCCCGCTGTTGACACCGGAGCTTGTCGCGGAGGCAGAGCTTGGTCTTGGTCCTCGCACGCCACCACGACAGGGAGCGCACTGTCTCGACGCGGCAGTGGATGGAGCGCTGTCGCTCCTCCTCGGGGCCGCCGGATCTCTTGGCAGCTTCCTTCTTCATGCACTGGCGCCGCACGCGGGAGGTCGCGCCGCGGGGCCGCGTGCCTTGGGTCGTGGACAAAGGCTTGATGTGGAGGTGGTAGAGGCGCTTCATGGGCCACGTCGCCCGCATGGGGAGGCAGGGGAGGCAGCGAGAGGGACGGCGCCGGAGAGCCCCCAGCGGCGCTGACGAGCTCGGCGATGCGGTCGAGCCAGTCTTTGTAGAAGTCGTCGACAGGGCGGTAGCGCATGAGCTCACGTGCCATGGGCAACGCTGCCTGCGTGTCCGCGGGTTCGCGACGAGCGTGAGATGACGAGCCCACTGGGGTCAGCGACGGGGCCGCGGTGCGTCCTTCTTGCCGCACGAAGGGGTGCAGGGACGAGGCCTGCTGCTCATGCTTCACCGGGTCGATGGCGGCGTTGGCAGCGGACGATGGAGAACGACGAGGAGGCCCGCCGGCGGGAACTGTCTGAGCAACGTGGGTGGCAAAGACGGCCGCCGCTCAGCACGAGCTCGGCGAGCATCGGTCATGGAACCGGCGGGATGACGGAGCGTGGATCGACGGAAGGGAAGCTTCGGCACACCCCTACCTAGTGCGCCAAATGTCGGATCATGGGTTCTGGCAAAACCATTGAGGTTCAAACACTGGGGTGCGCACGAAGATCTCTTCTTTTTTCTCTAGCTCGCTCTCGCACCGATTCCTAGGCCTAGCTCGCCGAAGTCGAAGAACAAGGGACACAAGGGTTTCTACTGGTTCGGGCCATCATTGTGGTGTAATACCCTAATCCAGTGTGGTGTGGTGGATTGCCTTGTAGGCTCAGGATGAACTAGTACATGGGGAGAACAACCTCCTGAGGAGAGGTGTTCTTGCACTCGGATGAGCTTGGTGGAGTGAATCTGATTGCCCTAGGTTGGGTTGGCTCCAGATGAGACGATGATATCTATGGTGATGGCTAGCCCTATTTATAGGGGTCCGAGTCCTCTTCCCAAATATTGAGCGGGAAGGGATCTCACAACGGCCAAGTTTGAAGGGGGATAGCTAGTACAAGTTATCCTGACAAAAGGTGGTCTTCGCGTGCCAAAGGTTCTGGTGGTGACGCCGACGTGGGCTCCGCGGTGACCTCCGCTCTGCCGTCCTGCTGGTCTTGGTCTTGTTGCACTGATATGGAAACATTTACCTGATGCCTCGGGACTCTTCGCCTACGCTTGCCCCTTTAACACCAAAGAGGAAACCGGCACCCTGCGCCTGCTGGCGCCCGCCTGGCCTTGGTCGTCATGGTTCACGTCACGTGAACCTCGCGAGGTGCCCCTTGCCTTGATATCTCCGCTCCTCGGGAGCTAGCCTAGTGAGGCCGCCCCAGGGGAGGTCTTGCGTCCACTGGCGGAGCTACTCACGGGCAAAACCGTGCCGTGGCCCGCCCAGCAAAATCGCCAAAAAAATTTATACATATGCTCAAAGCCCAGCTCACATCCACATCGTTGGCAGCCCATAATCCATAGCGTCATGGCCCAAAGCCCCAAACGCTTAGTGCAATAGAGCTGCCCAGGCGCACATCGCACAGCCGAACACATCCATCCACCACTCGCATCCATCCCCAATTCCCCATCCCCTGTTCGTGGACTCCACTAGGGCACGGCGCCGGCCGACGGCAGAGGTCCGGCTAGTCGGAGCTAGCCCCTATCCTTCCCAGTAGCAATCCATCCCGCATCCCAGCATCCTCCATCTGATGTGGTCATGTGGCGGCAGTGGCAGCGGCGGCGAGCCGGCCAGTGGCGATCCGGCAGCAGCAGCAAGCAGAGCAACAAGCAGCGGCTGCTATTGAGCTGCCGGTCCTTGTGACGAACTACCAGTCCGGCGTCATTGTCGTGCTGCAGGTGACCCAGGCATCGAGCACACAACACAGGTGAATTTCTCTCTTGATTTGTTTCCCTAATTTCATCTGCATAGGTCAAACCAAATATGAAATTCACACAGTTAGCAACTTTTAGTCAGCTAATCTTTACAAAATTGTAATTTAGGTATCCTCTGTCATGGGCAAAGCTAGCCATCAAAGAATTGATTTAGTTTTTAAAAGAAAAAGAGATGATGCGAATGAAGTCGAGGAGGATCCTTCATCCCCACCAGGTCATCCTATTCCTCTACACTTGGTTGAATTGGAACAGCAGCAACAGCAGAACCAAAATGGGCTTCAACAAAATCAGCATGTTCTATTTCAAGGTATTGAATTCTTGCAGCGAGACCCAGGATTACGCCCACAGATTTGGCAATATCCACCAGAGCAAAGAGATAGTGTGCGGCGAGCATATTTGATGTTGACTGCTATGCAACCCCGTCTACAGAATTATGAACCTTCGGGTGAAATAGGGCATCAGCGCCGCTTCAAGTACAATTGGTTTGCTCAATTCCCCTCATGGCTAGAGTATTCAGAGGACATGCATAGTGCGTACTGTCTATATTGCTTTGTGGCCAGCAAAAAGGAAAGTACAAGAGGTGGTTCTCATGTATTCACGGTTGATGGCTTTGATAGTTGGAAGAGGGTTAATTGTGGAAAGCATTGTGCATTTTTAACCCATATAGGTTCTGGGCCATGCTCATCACACAACAATGCAGTCACAGAATGTCATGCCTTACTCAATCAACCATGCCACATAGGAAATGTAATGGTAGCGAAGGACAAGGAGAAAGTAGAAAGAAACCGTTTGCGTCTGAAAGTATCAATTGCAGTTGTCAAGTGGCTCACACGTCAAGCTTGTGCTTTTAGAGGGCATGATGAAAGACCTCAGTCCAACAATAAAGGAAATTTTCTTGAAATGGTGGAGCTTCTTGCAGAATTCAACCCCGAGGTTGCCAAAGTTGTGATGGGGAATGCTCCGTATAATTCAAAGTACACATCACCTGATATTCAAAAGGAGATATTGAGTATATTTGCATGTAAAATCAGGAACCATATCCGTGAGGAAATTGGAGATTCTAAGTTCTCCATTTTAGTGGACGAAACATGTGATGTGGCAAAGAGAGAGCAGATGGCGTTGATTCTCAGGTTTGCTGATAAAGGTGGTGTTTTGCAAGAGAGATTCTTTGACTTGATACATGTAGAAAACACAAGGTATTTGACACTTAAAAACAAGCTGACCAATGTCTTATCAAACAATGGTTTTGACATTCAGAACCTTCGAGGACAAGGTTATGATGGGGCTAGCAATATGAGAGGTGATTTGAATGGACTACAAGCTCTATTTCTTCAGGAATGCCCATATGCTTCTTATGTCCATTGTTATGCCCATCGCTTGCAGCTTGCTCTTGTTGATGCATCCAAAGAGGTGGTTCCTGTTTCCCAATTCTTTCAGAAGTTGCTCTATATCATAAACACCGTTGACTCCTCTTCGAAGCGCCATGATGAGCTCGATCTTGCGCAGCTAGTTGAACTAGAGAAGGCAATCGATAATTCCACCATCGAGACAGGGCAAGGTTTAAATCAGATCCGCAACCTAAAGAGACCAGGAGACACAAGGTGGGGTTCTCATTTTGGTTCAGTTTATAGCCTTTTGAAGATGTTTGATGTTGTTGTTTCTGTTATCCAAGATATAGCTGCTGATAGATCCATTGGCTCAATTCGTGCGGATGCAGACACTTGTTTCAGCTACTTGTCCTCTTTCGAGTTCATATTTATCTTATGTTTGATGAAGGAAATATTTGAGATAACTGAACTACTTGGCCAAGCCTTACAGAAGAAGTCACAAGATATTGCGAATGTTGTTCGTCTAGTGTCCTCAACAAAAGAGCGTCTTCAGCAGTTGAGATCAGATGATGGATATGAAGAATTTATTGTCATGGTTATCGAATTTTGTACAAACCATTCCATCGACATTCCTAACTTCGAGGAAACTTACATCTTGCGTGGTGGTCGTGCCCGTCATCAACCTAATCAGTTCACCAAGGAGCATTACTTTCGAGTGGAAATATTCTTTGCAACCATGGATACTCAACTATTTGAATTAAATCGGAGGTTCAATGAGAAGGTAATGGATCTTCTATCTACCAGTGCCACCTTGATTCCTAGAAACAGATTTAGAGACTTCAAAGCTAGTGATATATGTGAGATGGTGAAAAAATACTACCCAACCGACTTCTCCCAGCAAGATATCTATGGATTAGAACTGCAACTAAAACACTATGTGTTGGATATTTCTAAGGATAAACATCTGAAAAAATGTATCAACCTTAATTGATCTTTGTTGATGCCTTGTGGAGACAAGAAGACATAATATCTTCAATTTGATTGAAAGGCTACTTCGTTTGCTCATTACCCTCCCAGTGTCTACAGCGAGTGCTGAACGTGCATTTTCTAGTATGAAGATCATTAGAACAAGGTTGCGGAATAAGATGGAAGATGATCATCTTGCCAACAACTTGCTAGTTAACATAGAGGGTGAAATTCTGAAGAAATATAGCTATGAAGATATCATTGATGATTTTAGAAGCATGGCGGATCGGAAAGCTGATTTGTAGTATGTAACACCATGAATCCATGATGACCATGACTGATGATAAGCTACTGTGGCTTCTTTTGTTTAGTACTAGTATATATGTACATAAATATGTGTGTGCATCTTCTAATCAATGAGAACAAGTATGCAGCTCCATACTGTCTATGCCTACTGAAATAGTGTATGGTTCAAATTTTCATATTTTTTTGTGTTCTTCATTAGTTTGGCCCGCCCAGTTTTTTCGTTGTAGCTCCGCCACTGCTTGCGTCGTCCGCCTCACGAGACTTGACTTCCCGCGAGGGTCTTGAATGATTGCCGATGAGGACGAGCCACCCTCTAGGTCGCAGGCAGCTAAGTCTGGATACCCCCTTCTCAAAACACCGACAACTACCGACTAAGAATTGGCTTCAGGGATCAACCCGTGGCGAGTTGAAGGCCAGTCTGACCTTTTTATTCATCTCTCGTGCCATGCCAAAAATCCATGTCCGTGGACCGATCTTAAAAACATGATCCATATGACCAGGTTTGCTCCGTACAACGTGTGTATAGAAAATTGTCCAGATGGGGTGGCTCGGACTAGGCTAGATGTGCATGGCATGCCAGGTATGCTATACGGGTCATGTCGTGACGGCCCGCGTGCCATGGCCCCAGGCCCAAGCACGACTCCTATAATAAACAGGCCAAACCGACACGTTTGGCCCACCAGCCCGTGTAGTATTCAGCCTATTGGGCTGTACAAATTAAAAAAACGGACGATGCCGCGCGAGCACAGGCACCGCCAGTTCATAACCGTGCCAGGCCAGGCCGGTGACGGGCCGAGTACGCGGCCCCCCAGCCCATCTGGATCTTCTAGCCACCAGCCCCAAATGGCCGAAAACCCCGTGCCTCAGCTTCACTTTCCCCATTCTCGTTCCAATCCACCACTCCGCCGCTAGGGTTTTTAGGTTTTAATCCCACAGCAGCGGCGGCCGTCGGCGGCGACAACCAAACCCCCGCGTCATCTCCAGCGAACTCGAGCGAGAGAGATGAGGCTCCTCACGCACAACTTCCTGGCGTCGAACGTGAAGGGCGTGAGCACGGGCTACCCGCTCGCGCTGGAGGTCGCCAAGACGTCCATCAAGGAGGTGGAGCTCAACGTTGACTTCCTCCGCGGGATCCTTCCCAAGATCGACTGGCGGGCGCTCTTCGCTGCCACCAGCGCCGCGGGATTCCCGGAGCTCCTCGCCGCGGAGCAGCCGCCCGAGGCCGAGCTCTTCGCCGAGGGCGCCGCGGAGGTTGAAGGCAGCGCGATCCGCCGCCTTCACCACGCGCTCCTTGAGATCCACGTCGAGGAGGGCACCCTCGTCTGCCCCGATAGCGGCCGCTCCTTCCCCATCCTGAAGGGCGTCCCCAATATGCTTCTCCATGAGGACGAGGTGCGGCACTGACTCGCGAGTAGCACCAGCCGGCTGCCTTGCTTGCTTGTTTGCCCGTGCCACATACGGTTCTGCACTTCCAGGGCCTGGACTCCTAAGATTGTGTGTATGAACTATCTTAGTATGAATTGTGGATCGTGAAGTCGTACCTTGATAACTACTACTCCTATCTGTGACGTTTGCTCCAAATCGCGCTTTTGTTTCAGTATATTGGGGCTTCTGAACCTCGACTTTACTCAACTGCTGCTGCTGTTCTTGTTAGTAAAATGTCCTTTGGTGATCATGAATGATTTAGTACACAGTAGTGTGAGGGGTTGCTTTAGTGGGCAATGAACATATGAAATTACAGTTTATTTGTTGTTAAGTATAATTTGAACTTCTGTTGAGGAAATTACTTATTGATTGAGTAATTTGGGATCAAACTATTGTACTTTAGGATTGAAACTCTGGAATTTGCTTAGCATGCATTCTTATTCTCGCTGAGGTGTTAGAATATTGAATCATCTCGTAATATGATGGTGTTAGTAGTGTGACTGGGACCGGTAATGAATCATCCGTTCATCTTGTATACTAGACGAAAATTTGCTTATGATTTGTACCAAAACTACCAATTGAGGGCTGTATGAATCTGGCTGTATTTTTGTTATGCGTGTAGGGGTGTGTTCAGGTGCAGAATTTTCAGTCATACCCATCAAACAAATCCGATCACTAGTTTGAAAATCTGAATCTTACTCTTACTGGCTCTCATCATTGGTGTGCACCATATATATTCTTCTTATACCATACCCCCTTCGTTTGTTTTACTCTTAAGTTTTTTCTTAAGTCAAACATCCTAAGATTTGACCAAGTTTCTAAGAAAAAGTATCGACATTCACAATACAACTCAATGCCATTATATGTATCATGGAATTGGGTGTCAAACTATTGTATTTTAGGACTGAAACTCTGGAATTTGCTTAGCATGCATTTTTATTCTCGCGGAGGTGCTAGAGTACTGAACCATCTCGTAGTATGCATGGAGTTAGTAGTGTGATTGGGGCAGCCGGACTGGTAATGATTCATCCATTCATCTTGTAAACTAGATGAAAATTTGCTTATGATTTGTGCCAAAACTACCAATTGAGGGCTGTATGAATCTCTATTTTTGTTATGTGTATAGGGGTGTGTTCAGGTGCAGAATTTTCAGTCATACCCATCAAACAATTTCGCACACTAGTTTGAAAATCTGAATCTTCCTCTTGGCTCTCATCATTGGTGTACATCATATATATTCTTCTTATACCATATGTCATCGGTTTTCCTGTGTTGCACACATGATTCTCAAAAAATATAGATAAAACATGTGTTGCACAAATGATTCTCAAAAATAGAAATAAAACCTGTGTTGCATACATTTATATCTGAACACATCTTGTACCTGTCTGGCACATGTATATCTTAACTTTGTGTCCAATCTAGTGGGCAACTATATAGAGTCTCGAAACTGCATGTCAACTATATAGTGTCTCGAAACTGCATGTTAGTCGTAATCGCGCAGACAGGAACATAAAGTGCCGCAACTGTTTTCTACTATACCTAGTGTCGTTGTCAGTTGTCCTACTTGTGATGGCAGCATAGGCATCAGTTGCTTGCTTGCTCATATCATTTCCCTGTTTGGGTCCATCCACGAGCTTCCACTTGATGTTCAATGTTTTTTGTAAGATGCTTTACCTTTAGAATTGCTGTTAAATCATAACAACAAAGTAACTGAGCGGTTGTGGCGGTTCTGATAGCAATTGGCGGTTAATGTTTTGTTCCATTGTACAGTCACCTATCAGTAGAGTTAATGTTTCCATTTTTCTGGAGCAGATATTCACCCATTTATTTCTTGTGTTTTAGGTGAATATGTTTCAGTTTCATCCATCCGTATATTAAGATATATATCAAGTTGTGCCAAATGCTTTGATATTAAGTTAAGTACATATTACCCCCTCCGTTCGGAATAAAAGTGATGCTGTTTTAGTTTGAGTTTTTAGTTTTTACTGAAAAAGTGTCGTTTATTTCCGAACAGAGGGAATGCTATATTATACTCCCTCCGTCCCAAAATTCTTGTCTTACTAGATACATCTGTATTTGGACAAATGTAAGACAAGAATTTTGGGACGGAGGGAGTATATATGTCGATATGTACTCCAGCAAATTGAGATCATGCTGGAAATGTTTAGCTAGTACTCCCTCCGTTCCAAAATAGATGACCCAACTTCATACTAAGTTTGTATTAAAGTTAGTACAAAATTGAGTCATCTATTTTAGAACGGAGGGAGTAGTACTGTTTGAGGAAATCTCCAGATGTATTTAGCAGTTGAGAACTTTTGTCAAATGGAGCTCTAGGCTCTTTCGATAATGTGAAATCCAATCAGGAATAGTTTTCTGTTCTAGTAGCACCTCTGAATCCTGTACTGGTCCTCACAAATTACAGCAGATCAAGCTAGGCAGCTAGCTTGGCCTATGAAATAATGGAACCCGCAACTCCTGGTGGTTGGGTTGGTGACCAAAATGCAAATTTCAAGCGTTAGTAGTCTGCAGGCACATCACAATTTGATGGGACGTGGTAAGGCCCGTTGTAGGAGTATCGAGAGAAAGTTCTGGTTCTGGGTGGCACTCGCATATTTGACTAAGACGTTTGATCACTTGTACTTGTACGCCACATTTCGCTGTACGTCCAGTGCGTTCATTATAGTTTCATCCAGTACTCATTGGAAGACTCGCTGTAGAAATCTTTTGGAAGATCATGTCGTATGGTACTGGTACGGTGGCGAGGCCCGGCCATTGAAGAACCTTCAGCTGCCCCTGTTAAATGCAACCCACTGGGTGCACGCCCATTCAAGGAAAATGAAAGTTGAAACATTGATTGAGGAGTGAGGACTGATGGAACAGGCCAGTTCCAAGATCTCACGTAGGAGTAGTGGCATTTTCTTTTCGTTGTTATGAAACAGCAGCAGGAGAGAGTTCAGGAGAAACCTTCCGATTGGGTATATAAGTCGGATACAGATATTTTGATACTTTTTTTTTCTAACAAAACATATGTAATTTGCCACATAAATTATAGGCTTAGAAACTCCATTCGATGATGAATTATGCTCCCTTTGTTTCAAAATAGATGACTTAACTTTATACTAACTTTAATATAAAAATAATATATAGTTGGATCATCTATTTTGGAACGGAGGAAGTATTTTTTATAGGCACTTAGGCAAGAGGGTGAAGCCTACCATGATCTGCACCGTTGCATCGAGTACTCATGATGTTAATTGTCGTTGATTTTTGGCAGATCGAGTGGTGCAGAGCTACTCCCTCTTATTCATGTTAATTTTCGTTGATTTTCTTTTTACTAAATCAAATGTGTATTTTCTCTATATGAACTTTCCGCCACACAAAATTGCGCCTCCCCCCTCCCCCCCCACACAAGCATGCAAACATGACTACTTCACTCACTCGGTCTTGACCTATGAGACAAAGTCAGGACCCAGTTCGTCACAGGAACCACGCACGATTTCTCACACGTACGTAGACCGGTAGACGAACGAGGTGAGCGCCCCTTCATCAGGAGAAAAAAGACGAACGGGTGAGCCACCTCTTTGGGCCGCTCCGGCCGGCGGCCGGCGAGCGCTGACCAGCGACATCCGGGCCCACGTCGGGCGACCCAGTATCGCGGCGTCGGCCGGCGTGTGTGTACACGGCGGGCAAGAACCGGAGGCGTGCACGAAACCTGGCCCATCCCGTGTCGCCCGAGACCGGTCTTCACTTCTGCAGCTGTTCCGGGCCCACGCGCCACCTACTTCCTGCCAGAAACAGGTGTTCGGAGCGGTGCGGACGAGCTATCGGAACGCATCATAGACCCCTGCCGTCCGTGCGACTCGGTTCGGTAGCCGAGCAGCCCGAGTCGGACCTCGGCTCTCTGTCGCAACTGACCCGGTCTCGTTCGTCCTCTGTGGATTGGTTTTGAGACCTCTGATCCGAAATAAGTGTCGCACTTTCAAACTGAGGTTAGTTCAAAACTACTACGACACTTATTATGGATTGGAGGCACTCTAACAAATACCCTATTCAACGCACGTGAGGGTGACTCGCTGTAAAAAAACAAACAATTGTAGCCTGGTCGTCTCTAGTCAACATCAATAGCCGTTCAGTCAAAGAAACACAAGCATCTCTGATGTACAGTACTTACATGAACTTTGTTGTTTAGACTGGCTCAATCGAGTAGCAGTGTTCAGGTAAAAGAAGTAAATCAAGTACAGTAGTAGTGCCGGCATGTCACTCGTCTCCTTGCTCATTTCGGTGGATACCAGCTATTTGAAATAATTATCTCCCAATCGCTTTAGAAATAACAAAACGGAAAGATTTTATTATTCTCATTTGGAGTCGTTTTCCCCCCTCCCTTTTCACATCAACAACAACACTCATGCAATGAAACGAGATGACATGTCATATATTAGTAAATGCTCTGACATTTTTTCCTATCGTACGGTACCCGTGCATTGGTAAATCATAGTGTACTTTGGTTCTCCATCATAGTGTACGTAGTAAGGTACCCGTGCATTTTTTCCTATCGTACGGTACCCGTGCATTGGTAAATGTATACTAGTAAGGTACCCGTGCATTGCACGTAGAAGCTTTGATAACCAAAGTATGGATGCATATTAATGTACCATAGTATAGTACTGTAAATATATGAGTTTGTAGTCATTTGTACATGTTATAGGTGTAGACTTAATTTCCGTAGTTCTTCCCATTCAAAATCAATATTATAATTACAAAATATACTACACTAAACTGGTGTAAATATATCTAGCACATTTGTCTTAAATATATTGTATTGCAACTTTGAGTAGCTAGTGTTGCATCTTCAGAGACAAAATAAATTTTATGAATGTGTTGTCATAACCTTGAACAAAAACGTTATGAACTAAGTGTGAATGGCGATTCCTTTAGAAGAAAAAAGTTGGGGAGGACTAGTATGAAAGAGTCTAGAACAAATGAGAAGTGTCTATGATGTGAGGCTTCTGAATATTGTTCACTGTAAATCGTAAGTAAATAAAGAATGGTCATTCATTTAGATGAAAAAGTTTAGGATAATCACAGTATGTAAGACTCTAGGACAAAGAAGAAGTGTTTCTGTTTTGAGGTTTGTGCATATTGTGCAACGTGAATCATAAATAAAAAGGCAATTCATTTGGTATTTAAAAAGTTTGTTAATTAAAATATAGAATGTTCAAGAAAAAAAGATCCAATTTATTGAAACCCGTATTAAAATTCTATCATATGAATGAAACACTTCTTGTGTTTTGAGGTTGTGCATATTGTGCATTGCAAACATAAATCAAAACAATGGTAATTGTGTAGAAGAAAAAAGTTAGGATAACTAGAACAAAGGAGAAGTCATTGTATTTTGATGTTTGCGCATCATACTCAAGCTCAAACATGAAATCTTTTAGATTGTACATGTGGCAGAATCCGGTAGAGTGAATATGATATCCAACGGCCTGTAATGCTTGGAATTGCCGCCACTGTATCGTTGGATTGGTTCCATCCAACAACCAATACTCAAATTTATTCACACACAATATAGGAGTACAGAAATATCACTGCTTCATTTCTTATTTTGTACTCCCTTCGCCCGACTCAACTTTTGGGTCACTTATTTTGGGACGGAGGGAGTAGGATTTTAATACAAAGTTGTGGATAATAAATATTTTTATTAACCTTTAATCGTTTGATGCTATGCAGTCATAATATGATACTGGAATTTTTCTCTGTCATCCTTTATTGCAATGTTACATAGCTTTTTTTTAATGACACTGCATGATACTCTTATGATATTTGCATAGAAAGAGGTCTTAAAAAAACCTAAATCTAATTGGTCGATACTAAATGAACTACGAGTTTGGCGCCATCTATGTTTTTTTTACATAAGAATGAATTGTGTCATCTCTCTCTATTTAGTTATGTGTTACATGGATAAAAAATTGACTTAGTACCCTAAAGCGATGTACGATGCATGGTGTTTAGAGATGTGATTGTGAAAAACAGTTTTCCAAATACCCATGCTTATTTATACATCAATGATGATTAATTAGACACCTCTTCTCTAGACAGAAGCACTGTTACCTACACATAAACCCAATTTATTCTTACAAACACATGTCTAAGAGGCAGCTACACATGTCTGCAACTGACTATCGAACGCGAATGCAGAAATCAACTTTAGGGCTCCTTTGAAGAAATTCCATAGGATTTTTAGAGGGTTAGAACATCTGCAGTTGGACTTGGCAAATCCACCCCCCTATACGTCCGTAGACACGGTCGGCCGCGGCCGCGAACAGTGACCGGACACGCTTCAATTTTCTTTGGTTACATCCAACTACCTTATGTTATATAACTCAAATCCATACAAAAGCATGAAATATAAAATGTACGAACTATGTAGATAACCTAGTTAGCCTACACCACTCATCGTTGTGAGAGATGTCAACGACCGCATGCCGCGTCTTGCTTCACCTCCCCTCCTCCTCCTCCTCTGACTCCAGCGAGTTTGGAGGGAGGTCGGCTGCAATCCGGGCTTCACGCCTAGCCCGAATCTCCTCAAGCAGCTCAAGGCGCCGCTTCGGTGTGAGCATGGCGTATGTCATCACCTTCTGTCGGGCCATGGCTGGTAGATGACAAGCAGATGGTGCGGTGAGGGAGGGAAATGGATGCCGCCAGGGCTGGGGGTCGCCGAACGTTGGCCCTCGGGCAGCGAGCCAGAGCGACGTCACGTGACGGCATGAATGCGTCTAGCCGTCGACATCCCCCGAAGGAGACGCCCGTCAGACTGATGGTTTTCTGAGTGTTTCGGCGTAGGATCCTGCCATCCGACCGATGTGGCGGACGCGCCCGAGCCTTCCCATATCCGCCCCAGATTTGAATTGGACATGGGGGGTGCATGTCAGCCCAGGCATATAAGGCTGACATAAGGAGCCCGTCTGGATTGTTTCTTTTTTTTTTTGGTCAATGACTAGGCCATCTGTCGGGTTTATGAGGGGGTTTGACGAGCCCGTCTCTAGATGCTCTTAGAATGCTTATGGTCGCTTGATTCATAAGATTAAATCATATAAAAATATTTCCTCAGGGATCATGTGTACAACATTTCATTTGTAATCTAGCATCCACTTCGACCTTTTCTTTTACAATTTCTTTATTTTTTATGCGGCATTAAACACTCTATGCTAATTTCATATGGTTTAAGTGGACGTGCAACTTCAATCCTTATTCCTATTTTGAGAATTCTGCGAATAAAAAGGCCCTTAGTGAACACCAAGGATCCGACTCTTACTCCTGATGTCGTCCTCGAGGCTATTGAACCTAAGGTAACTGAATAGATGAACGACATGTTATGCGCGCCGTTTACTGAGGAGGAAATGTCGAACGCCCCGTTTCAAATCGGCCCGCTTAAAGCTCCGGGCACGGATGGCTTCCCGGCAAGATTCTATCAACGGAATTGGGCAGCTCTAAAATCTGAGATCACAGCTGCTGTGTTGGAGTTCTTTGTCTCTGGCTCCATGCCAGAAGGGGTTAATGATACGGCGATCGTCCTCATTCCGAAAGTCCCTCATCCCAAGGAGCTCAAGGATTTCAGGCCGATCAGCCTGTGCAATGTAATTTACAAGTTGGTTTCTAAATGTTTGGTTAATCGTCTCCGCCCTTGTCTGTCGGAGCTGATTTCTGAGAACCAAAGTGCTTTTATTCCGGGCCGGCTCATTTCGGATAATTCTATCATTGCCTTTGAGTGCATCCATCACATACAATCGCTGAAGAGCAACAGTCGGGCGGCCTGCGTGTACAAACTCGATCTTTCAAAGGCGTACGATCGGGTCGACTGGGAATTTCTGGAAAAGGCGCTGAGTAGATGGGGTTTTTCGGAGCAGTGGGTCGCTTGGATAATGATTTGTGTCAGATCTGTCCGTTATTCGGTTAAACTCAATGGGAGGCTTCTGGAGGTTTTTACACCATCGCGAGGCCTTCGTCAAGGTGACCCATTGTCTCCGTTTTTGTTTCTCTTTGTCGCTGATGCGTTATCTGCTCTTCTATCTAAATCAGTGAACGATGGTAGCTTGAATGGGGTGAGCATTTGTCGAGGTGCACCGAAGATATCTCACCTCCTCTTTGCGGATGACACCTTGCTATTTTTTGAAGCTTTAGGCCAGCAGGCGAATGTTGTTAAAGATTTGTTGAACACTTATTCCTCGGTGACGGGTCAACTTATAAACCCTGAGAAGTGTTCCATCCTTTTTTCTGACAATTGCGGTGGGTCAGTCGCGGATGATATCAAGAGTATATTGGAGGTAACGCAGCAGGTGTTTGAACCAAAATACCTTGGACTTCCGGTCCCTGATGGAAGAGTTCATAAGGGGCAATTTGAGACGCTGGAAGACAGATTGAGGAAAATTCTTATTGATTGGAGTGAACAATATGTCTCGGTTGGAAATAAAGAGATTCTTATCAAGGCCGTGGCTCAGGCGATACCCACCTATGTGATGAGTGTGTTCAAACTACCGGCCTCAGTGTGTGATGATCTAACTAAGATGATGATGCAATATTGGTGGGGGGTGGAAAACGGCAAAAGGAAGATGGTCTGGCTTAGTTGGGAGAGGATGATGTTGCCCAAAGCAATGGGGGGCATGGGATTCCGAGACATGAGGGCTTTTAATCAAGCTCTGCTTGCCAAGCAGGCCTGGCGCCTATTGGATAGACCAGATAGCCTATGTGCGAGATTATTGAAGGCTAAATACTACCCGAGGGGAAATTTGCTTGACACGGTTTTCTCGTCTAATTGTTCGGCAGTCTGGAAGGGTATTGTTCATGGACTTGAGCTGGTGAAAAAGGGCATTATATGGCGCGTTGGCAACGGCACAATGATAAAAACCTGGAGAGATGCTTGGATTCCTCGTGGTCACAATTTCAGGCCGATCACTCCTAAAAGGAATTGTCGGTACAATCGGGTGGCTGATTTTCTGAATGAGCATGGTGCATGGGATGTGGAACGGCTTAGGGAGCATTTTTGGGACATGGATGTTAGGGAGATCTTGATCATCCACACATCTCCAAGGAACGGGCAGGATTTCATTGCTTGGGCTCCGGAGCGGTCTGGACAATTCACCGTTCGCAGCGCATATCATCTAGCCACAGAAGTCCAATACTCCATGCGGCTCAGCTCGTCAAGTAATAATGCCTCAGGTCGGAGGCCCATTTGGCAGCGAATTTGGAGCTCTCAAGTGCCTCTAAAGATGAGAATTATGGCGTGGAAGATTGTCTCCGGGGCTCTAGATACAAATGAGTGCAAGAAGTATCGACACATCTCTACTAGAGATAGCTGTCTGGTGTGCGGCCGAGAGAAGGAGACTAGCTTTCATGCTCTAGTGTCATGTGAGCATGCGCAAAGGATATGGACTCAGATGAGAACAGTTTGGCGACTACCGAGCCAAGAGCTCCTTCATGATACTGGGAAGGAGTGGCTCTTAAACGTCCTGACAAACTGCGATGATCACATGCGGGATTGCACGATCATGTTGATATGGAGGATTTGGTCGCTACGATCGGACCTTACACACGGAAAGGATGCTCCTCTCGTAACGGCAACGTCGGACTACCTTCAAAGCTATATGAATTCCTTGAACCTGTGTGGTAGATTCTCTACGGATGACATCCTCAAAGGGAAAATGCCAGTGGTTCGGGATGCAAACGTCGAGGTCCCCGCTCCCCTAACGTCTCTTCAATGGCCGCGGCCGCCCACGGGCTGGGCTGCGCTCTCGGTGGATGGGGCCTTCATGCAAGAGGACGGGTCGGCGGCAGCAGGTATGATACTTCGGAATCATGAGGGTAGTGTGATCTTCGCGGCGTATAGATGCATCTTCAACTGTAACGATGCGTTGGAAGCGAAATTACATGCGATAATGCAGGGTATGGCCTTGGCCCTGCAGCACTCGTCCTTGCCAATTGTGGTTCAGTCAGACTCATCTACGACACTAGCTGCAATGACCGGGGATAGCTTGTCCAGGTCTACTTATGGGCATTTGGTACTAGAGATCAAGCGTCATCTTCAGGATCGAGAGTTTGTCCCATCAAAAATAAAGCGTGAGCAAAATAGGGTAGCACATCGGTTGGCATTGTATAGTCGTACGGAGTCTACTATTGCCGTATGGCTGGGGAGGAGCCCACCTTGTATTGAGGAGTTGGTGCCTCTCCATTGTAACCCTATGATTATGGAATAAAACTCTTTTTCTGTCGAAAAAAAGGCCCTTAGTGCATGGGCAGAGTACCTCGAGTACTGTAAAAAATATCCATTTTACTACAATACCCAGTGCGCATTTAGCTGCGCAAAACACGTGAGTAGGTGGTAGTTGTTGATCTAGAATTCACAAAAGTCAGAGCTGAAAATAAATACTACTCCAAACTATAGAAGTAGTTGAATTATTCAGAGATCGGAAAAGTATTTTATATTTTGTATATCTTTGAATTTCCGGCAGCCGTGCCGCTCCGCTTTTACGAGTTAGCATCATCATTAACTGATGAGCAGTTGCATCTGGCTGGCTGATCAGGCGAGCCGGGCCCGCATGTCAGCCCAACGGGCCAGTAAACCCACGCCATAAAGAAGGCCTAAGTTCCTGTCGCTAAGCCCACACCAGACAGAGAGGCAGGAGAGTCGGAGAGGAAGGAGAGAGCGGCAGCGAAGCCAAAGCGAATTGTACAGAGGAAGCGCGCGGCGGAGGCACACGCGCTTCTCGTGCTGCCTTGGCGTGGGCGGGGAGAGGGGGGGAGGAGCATCGAGAAGGTTCCGAGGCGGGAGAGGGCTGCTGGCGGGGGCCGCGGGCGCCGGAAGCATGTTGGGGAGGGACGAGCTGCTGCGGCGGAGCCTCGTGACGCTGGCGGCGGCCGTGGTGGTGACCGGGGTGGCCACGGCGTCCGTGCGGAAGGCGCTGGCCACCTACGTCTTCGGAATCCTGGCCATCGCCGGCGTGCTCCTCCCGGACTGGGAGTTCTTCGACCGCGACTTCTCCCAGTGGCTCACCCCCATGCCCGCCTCCCGCCGCACGGCCGCCGCCGCCGCCGCCGAGCGCGAGCACGACATTTGGAGGTCAGCTTTCCGCGCCCCCCCCCCCCCCCCCCCCCCCCC
>LR738710.1:143449457-143521569 GCA_902687465.1 Secale cereale
CCCTCCCCTGTCCCGTGATCTATCCGTCCGAGAATTCGCGGCGAATTGTGCCGGAGATCCCCGCGATTTGACGCTCTCGATGCGATTTTGCTTTATTTGTGGGTAGTTGAGGGGGAGGCATCGCGTGTTTGTGGATACGGTTACGGCTGTTCCGAATTTGGAGGTAAAAAATTGGCACGGTTTCATTAGTTCGTGGCCTTCTGGCGGCAGAATTGGGTTTGGGACGCACGGTAGAAGAACGACAAGGCTTACGCGCTTTTCATGGCTCAACTTTTGCCACGTAGCTTGCGATTTTGGTATTGAAGTTTGAGAGGTTACTCCTTTCTTTGGAGCTCTAGTGTCGTATGGCCTCGAATTCGACAAGAAATTGGTAAACAGATTAGTCTTCTGGTATCCTTTTTGAAAATTAGTTTCCTGTTATCCTACAGGCGTGGTTTGATGTGTTCTTCATTTGGGTTTATTCGGAAGAACCAGAGATCGATTGTCTGTTTGGTCTCTCTATAGTTTGGAATTAGAAGTTCATTGATGTGTGCAGAGTATACCTTGTGTGATCTCGCGTGGGTGCTCTAAGAAATAGTATAATCTCCACACTTTATCTAGAAAGAAGAACATCCCCACCCCAACATCAACGCCATTGTCGATGGGGATGCCGGTTAACTCTTAACTAAATTTAATTGCGAAATTATAGGGTTGCTGTTGGGTGGTCCTGCTGCTTTACTGAGGGAAAGGCTCACTGGCCTATGACTTTGTTCTGGACGGCAGCTGGGGGTTGGGTTTGGTTGTGTCTTTGCATGTTCTAGAGGTCCAAAATTGTGTAATGGACCGAGGAAGTATGAGATGGTCCTTGCCACCTTGGTTCTTAGCACAACAATTTGGTTGTTGATGCTTCCGGTACTGGATCAGTGGATCAGATTTATGAATGGGGGTATCACCTTTCAGGAAGATGCATGTGTCCTTTAAATGTGTACCGGTTTGGCAATTATTTTGTCATTGTGCGTGTGAATTCCAGTTTGAACCAGTTATTTGTGACATAGCGACATGTTGAATAATTTGTTGCTGCTTTGACACATGATCTCACTTTGAATTGCATTTTAGCATTTGAAAAAGTTCTGAAACGATGACCCCACTCATCGTTGTGATGTGGTGCACTTTAATTGACACATTGCAGGCCAACGTGGACGTGTATTCTGCAAATACGTGTCTGACGTGGCAGATGCTAGCCGATGACGTGGCAAAACTAAGTTTAGATTAGCAGGGAGCGGCTGTGGGTACAATAGAATCTTGCGAGGAGCGGAACTGAGATCGACGGAAGGTGGCTGGAAACAAGTTGAAGCCACGAGTTGATGCCCTGCTAGGTCGGACGTAAACCTCCGGTCAGCGTGCCACTTCAAGCATATATTTGCAATATGCATGTCCTAGTTGGCCTGCGATGTGTCAAGCAGTAAGTATCACGTCACCCGAACGATTGGGGCCATCATGTCAGAACCACTTGAAGAGCTGAAATGTGGTACAAAAATGTGCAAAATCTGGTTTAAAATGGCACATAACATCAAATAGAATAAAATGTAGTTCAACCTGCACTATGTTACAAATAATTAGCTTCAAATAGATTTTACTCTCAGTGCATTGTAACGTACAAAGGTAGAAGAAATCAGTTTTGTCAAGGCCTCAAGGGACGATGGTTTTTTAATTGTTACTCCTACAAAGGTTTATTTTGTTGTACTTTTCCTAGAGTTGTCCTATTCTATTTTACTTGGCTGAATTTTCATTTTTCAAAAATGAAATACCAAATAACATGTGAGTACTGTGGTCATGCCGCTAAGCCCTGGGTAAAGGGATGGGCAAGATGACAAAAGTCCTAATTTAGCTAGTAGCATAAAGTAGCACCAACTGTAACTTCAATTAGTCTGACGAGCAGTGAAGATCCAAGATGACTCATGTCTTGCCACAATGCCACATATTTCTGTAGTAAGAGTTTTTTTTCTGAATGAGCACATGCACAAATTCATCGGGTTGCTTGTGTATAGCTTAGTTGATCATTCAAACATGCAGGTCCTTGCACATTTTAGTGTCGGCATCCAAGGTGAAATGAGGGAATATGGTTTATGCGATGTGTCAGTATCCAAGGATTCTCATTGTGGGTGTTTTAGTTCCGACCCTGACTATAGTTGCTGGAATAGCTCTGCTTTGATGTCTCAATCCTGTTGTCAGCATCTGAAAAGCTACTTAACAAAATGAGTCACTATTGTGCAGTTGTTAGCATAAGTTGGTAGTGGTTCTTGGTTGGTAAACACTAAGCGAATGGTCAAATCTGCCTAAACCTTTAATGGCAACAAGAAACCATTTTCTGACAATGGAAGAATCCAGAAGCCAAAATATTTTTACGCAGTGTCATGTTGCTGAGAAGAAGCACACGGGCAAATAGCACTTCCAGTAATAATAGGCATCTCCTCAACCCTTGGTTTAACAGATTGTGCTTGCGGTAATTTTGTTATTTCAGTTGGACCACTAAGTGGTACATATATATAGCAGAGCACCTCATAGTGTCTCGATGCTTGTGAAAATATGTGATAGCCTGTCAAGATTTTATGCGATTTGATTTAGCTAGTGAAAATTCGTCTCCTTTCTGTCCTACAACTATTTTAGAGGAAACTATGTGATAGCCTTTACTTCATCACTTTATTGTTGAGGTTTTTGCACGGGGTTTTCAAACTAGTTGGCGTAACCTTGATGCAAGTAGGTTGTCGGTCATAATTCCACAGGTCACTAACTGATTTTCTTTTTTCTGATAAAGAGGTCACCAACTGATAGCTGAGAATTTCTAGCCAGTCAGCTGATCGAATAATAAATGGGTAGGAACTAACACTGCGCCACCTATTGGAATTGGACATATCATGTAGGTTGCCATATCACATCTTTTTTCAGAGGAATCACAGCTACAACTACTAGGTCTCACAGTTTCATTCTAAATTATGAAAAAGGAAATTTCCTGGTATGGTATTAGGATATATAGCCGAATGTGTGGTTATGCGTAGTGTTAAATATAAGATATTTTTGATCACTAAAGTAGTGACCTAAAACGTCTTATATTTGTTTACAGAGGGAGTACTTCTTTGTTTTTCAACTGGATTATGGAGTATTGTTTACTATGTTTCCGTCGAAACAAGTCTGATATGCAGCTAGGAAGTACAAACAAAAACATGTAGCTCCTTCTGAAAATACTGATCTTTTATTTGTTTTGCCTTGTTTCCTGCAGATTTAAGCCGTATCCACTCAGGATGGCCGTGCTCACGACGATCTACGGGTTTGGACTTTACAAGTGGTGGACGTACGTATCTCACTAACGAGACAGGCCCAGGACCCCCTCCCCTGTCTTATTCTCATGATACGAAAGATTTCGAGAGTAGTACCATCACATCGATCAAATTGCTTTGCCTTGCTTCATGATCAGACAATTAGTACATCGTGGGATCATACGAGAACGTACGGAGGGGAAATGAACACCCGGCCGCAAGTTCATGTCTGTAGCTAATTGGTTTTTGTAATGTGCAAATGTCATTCTTAGATCAAAAGGAGCTTTGTTACTTCGTTTTTCTTCTTGTTGTATATATGCGTCGTCTCTGATTGTCGTTGATGTTGTTGTGGTCGAGATAGAAGCATGCCATGGTTATGTCTCGGGTGATTTGCATGGTTCGCGTGACTGCGGCCCTTTCCCCGCGGAGCCGTGTTCGGCGTGCATGTTTGCTCGCTCCGGCACCTTGGGCGATGCACGAAACTTGATGGGCAGAATTAGATTGGTGGTCATTATTATTTCTGGTGTTCGTTGTACTGCCACGATTGAAAATGAATAGATCAAAAAAATTCTCGAAAAAAGGAAGCACACCGGCGGATCTGGATGGTCTACAGATCTGGATGTTATTATTATGATTTTTGGTGTTTGTTGTATTGCCATCATTAAAAATAAATACATCAGAAAAATTCATGCCAAAAAAGGAAGCATACCGGCGGCCGGCTGACGCCCGCACGGGCGTGGAGCGGCAACGGCTCGAGCCGCAGCGTGGGTGGTGTGAGCCGTGGGTGTACAAGACGGTGAGGCGAGCGGAGGTTTCCGTCCAGCAACGGTTCACTCTGTCTGGTTCAGGTGACTCGGGGTTTGGCATCGCAGTGATGTCGCTACCGCAGTACCCGCGCACACGAGTCAGGCCCTGTTTGGTTCATAAGTCCTAGGACTTATTTTAGTCCCAACTTATAAGTCATAAGTCCCTAAAAAGTCCCTATCCGTTTGGTTCATGGGACTTAACATGTACTAGTAGACCATATTACAACTATAAGTCCCTATAAGTCACTCCTTGAGAGTCTTATTTGATAAGTCCCAAATGCCCACTTTAAGTCCCTATAAGTCCCTCTCGTTTGGTTTAGATGGGACTTATAGGGACTTATTTAAGTCCCTAGACCAATAAGTCCCTGAAAACAAACACCCTCTCACTCGCGGGACTATTACAGAGGAACCGCTGGAAATCTTTGGTTGGATTCGCTAGATTCATATGTTGGGGTGGGAGAAAGCAGGAAGGCATTTCCGACCCATGGAGTGCCTAGCTGAAGAAAATCAACTAGTACTAGTACATTCATATCATCATATGCATCACGTTGGCCAGGATAGGACAGAAAGTCAGAAACGGCCGGTACCAGTCACTAGTCACTGTGCCGACATGAGAGCCGAAAGTCCTTGCTCGCCAGCTCAAATAAACTCCTGATGAAAAGTAAAAAAAAAATCAAAAACTTTCTTTCGAAAAAAAAAAACTAGCAATCCAACATGCTTTTAAAATACTACTTAGCATCGATTTTGGAGCATCGATTATGTTTTTTTTTGTGAAAGTCAACATGAATATTCGTACCACTTATCATCTCTTGATCAATCCGGATCGACACAAGTCCTTGTGTCAAGTTACCTTAGAATTCTCAAGTTGGTTCATCATTGGTATTGATCACACAATGTGACCTAGTATGAACTCTGTCCATTATCATGGACTCTACTATTCGAATACATTTATACACTATGCAGATGTTGTGCATTTTACCCACACTATGAACTTATTCCAACAAAACATGTCTACCACATGATACTCTCACCGTATCACCAACATGCATGTCCAGGTCATGTTAGGGCATCTCCAACAGTGTCCCACAAATCGGATGCACTATCCGTCCATGGACGCATCCGCGGATACAAATACGGGAGCCGATCATCCAACTCTATCCATCAAATCCGGACTGCGGGAGTGGGCCATGCGGACCTAAAGGGAAAAGCATGTGAGTTGTGAGGACATGTGGTCCAACTGACAGTGTGGCGGTGTCCCAGCTAAGGGGCCTCTCACCACGTTGACTTCCGGCCTGGTGGGCCAGGCTGAGGACCCCATGTAGGTTCGGTCCTAGGTCACATCGGAAAGACCATGGCATATACAAGGATGATTCCAGAAGGCTTGCCGTACAAGATGACAGAGTCTTGGATTAGAGGGTGCTCAGCATGAAGGTTACTAGACCTATGGGTTGGGCCGAGGACCCCCCCCTCTAAGCTAGTCTACTGGCGGGCCTCATTCGTCTGGTCCAGGAACATCAATAAGGAATGAACCGAAGGCTTGGCACATACTCCTAGGCATGGAGGTAGTCCCTAACATGTTTGTCTCTAGATAAAACCGACTTATGTGTGAACCTAGGCACTCTCTATATAACCGAGGTGACAGGGTCATAGAGGACACATTCATTCACGTACAATCTTGTGGTAGACCACATGTACTTTATACCCGATCCACAATCAATACAAGCAAAGAAGTCCATAGCGTTTTGCCTATTCGAGAGGGACTGGACCTAGGTAAACACATATGTCCCCTTGTCTTTGTTACCATCTAGGCAGCGCCACCAGATCAGGACCCCCTACCCGGGATCTGCCGGATTTAGCTTCAACACAAGACAACAGTTGGATTTGTGGAGGAATCTACCTCATCGTACATAGCTGACTAGAATCCATATACCCTAGGATCCCTCGGTATACTATATAAGCCAAGGGACGGGCTCGTCGATAGAACAAACTAGACATAAGACAATCTCATAAGACAATCTCTTGGTACTTTGTACTTTGTACAAAATCTGGCGCAATAAAGAAAATTAAATGTTGTTTTTTATCTCCTTGGAGAGCCTGAACATTGGTAAACTCCGTGTGTCTGTTACCATCTTCCAAGACAGCTAGCTTAGGATACCCTAGTGAGGGATCTGCTAGATTTAGCTCCGACACAGTGGGCCAAGCGAGGGTGTCCTGGATAGGGGGGGTCCTCGGCCTGCCGTCCTATCTCTCGTGTTCGGACTGGTGGAGTATTCCAGATTCTGTTAAGGAAGGTCGAGCTTCAGATTACCTCGTGTCCTAAAAGGAAAGCTTTGGAGACTTGGCGTGCACTTCAAGACAAGGTCAATGGCGTAGGCGTGTTTATCCCATGATAGTAATTGACTATGTGTAACCCTAGATATCCTTGGTGCCTATATAAACTAGAGGGATTAGTCCGTAGAGGCTAGAAGAAGAACCATCCTACCCATCTAGGGTTTAGTTCGTCAGATCTCGTGGTAGATTAACTTTGCAATCATCATACACTCATCAATACAATCAAGCAGGACGTAGGGTTTTACCTCTTCGAGAGGGCCCGAACCTGGGTAAACATCGTGTCCCTCGTCTCTTGTTACCCATCGATCCTAGATCCATACTTCGGGACCCTGAAAGGATAGAGAAGAGGGCTCTAGAGGGGGGGGGGGGTGATTAGACCCTCAACAAGTAAAAGTGGCAGTTTTTAAGTTGTTCAAATTAAGGTGGAGTTTTAATATAAGTTTAAAGCATTCACAATACATTTCAAGCAAGCATGACAAGAGTATATGCATCGGAAAAAGGTAAAGCATGCTAATTGCAAGAAAGTAAAGGGATGGGATTGGAGTGTGCAAACGCGTTGAAGACACATAGATTTTTGGCGTGGTTCCGATAGGTGGTGCTATCGTACATCCACGCTGATGGAGACTTCAACCCACGAAGGGTAACAGTTGCGCGAGTCCACGGATGGCCCCACCCACGGAGGGTCTACGAAGAAGCAACCTTGTCTATCCCACCATGGCCATCGCCCACGACGGACTTGCCTCACTCGGGTAGATATTCACGAAGTAGGCGATCTCCTTGCCCTTGCAAACTTCTTGGTTCAACTCCACAACTTGACGGAGGCTCCCAAGCAACACCTAACCAATCTAGGAGACACCACTCTCCAAAAGGTAATAGATGGTGTGTTGATGATGAACTCCTTGCTCTTGTGCTTCAAATGTCTCCCCAACACTCAACTCTCTCTCACTGATTTGGATATGATGGAAAGATAATTTGAGTGGAAAGCAACTTGGGGAAGGCTAGAAATCAAGATTCTTGTGGTAGGATTGGTATATCTTGATCTCAACACATGAGTAGGTGGTTCTCTTTCAGAAAATATATGCTGGAAGTTTAGGCGCGTACTGATGGCTCTCTCTCGAATGGAGAAGGGGGTGGAGGGGTATATATAGCCTCCACACAAAATCCAACTGTTACACATATTTGACCCAACTTGGTGAGACCGAATAGATGAACTCGATGCGACCGATTTAGTTCAAAATGTGAACGTTAGGAATCTCGGTGGGATCGACTGGAACAACTCGGTGGGACCGATGTGCTAGGGCTTAGGGCAAACCTCATCTAGATGGCGCCGATTGCATCAACTCGGTGAGACTGAAGTGAAGCAATGGGGCAACAGAGAATTGGTCAAGCCATCTCGGTGAGACCAAAATAATTGCAACTGATAACAGTGAGTTGGCAAGGCCATCTCGGTGAGACCGAGATCTGTATTAGTAAAACCGAATTGCTAGGGTTTTTGGCAGTGGATATGACATGTGAACTCGGTGGCTCCAGATGGGATGAATCGGTGGGGCCGAGTTGGAGTTTAGGGTTTTGTCATATTTGGAATGAGAAAGGGGTTGAGGGATTTGGAGCAATATCACTAAGCATTTGAGCAAGCAAGCCATTAAGCAACACCTCATCCCCTTTTAATACTATTGGCTTTCCTATGGACTCAATGTGAACTCGAATCACTAAAATAGAGATGAAGAGTCTTGAGCTTTTGCCAATATGTGTCCTGATAACCCACAAGTGTAGGGGACCGCAACAGTTTTCGAGGGTAAAGTATTCAACCCAAATTTATTGATTCGACACAAGGGGAGCCAAAGAATACTCTTATGTATTAGCAGCCGAGTTGTCAATTCAACCACACCTGGAAACTTAATATCTGCAGCAAGGTAATTTAGTAGCAAGTGATACGTCCATTTTGCATCATGCTTATATGTTGATATTTATTGCATTATGGGCTGTTATTACACGTTATGTCACAATAATTATGCCTTTTCTCTCTTATTTAACAAGGTTTACATGAAGAGGGAGAATGCCGGTAGCTGGAATTTTGGGCTGGAAAAGGAGCAAACTCTGGAAACCTATTCTTCACAACTCCGAAAGCCCCGAAACTTCACAGAACTCCGTTTCAGAAAATATAAAAAATATCTCGCGAAAGAAGATCACGAGGGGGGCCACCTGCTGTCCACGAGGGTGGGGGGCGCGCCCCCCTCTCTGGGCGCGCCCCCTGTCTCGTGGGCCCCCCGATGCCCATCTTCTCCTATATGAGGTGTTTTGCCTGGAAAAAATCATAAGGACGCTTTCGGGACCAGACGCCGCCGTATCGAGGCGGAACCGAGGCGGAAACCAATCTAGGGCTCCGGCAGAGCTGTTCTGCCGGGGATACTTCCCCCCGGGAGGGGGAAATCATCACCGCCGTCATCACCAACAACTCTCCCATCTTGGGGAGGGCTATCTTCATCAACATCTTCACCAGCACCATCTCCTCTCAAACCCTAGTTCATCTCTTGTATCCGATCTTTGTACCCAAACCTCAGATTGGTACCTGTGGGTTGCTAGTAGTGTTGATTACTCCTTGTAGTTGATGCTAGTTGGTTTATTTGGTGGAAGATCATATGTTCAGACCAATTATGCTTATTAATACCCCTCTGATCATGAACAATATTATGTCTTGTGAGTAGTTACTTTTGTTCCTGAGGACATGGGATAAGTCTTGCTATAAGTAGTCATGTGAATTTGGTATTCATTCGATATTTTGATGAGATGTATGTTGTCTCTCCTCTAGTGGTGTCATGTGAACGTCGACTACATGACACTTCACCATTATTTGGGCCTAGAGGAAGGCATTGGGAAGTAATAAGTAGATGATGGGTTGCTAGAGTGACAGAAGCTTAAACCCTAGTTTATGTGTTACTTCGTAAGGGGCTGATTTGGATCCACTTGTTTCATGCTATGGTTAGGTTTACCTTAATACTTCTTTTGTAGTTGCGGATGCTTGCATTAGAGGTTAATCATAAGTGGGAGGCTTGTCCAAGTAAGGACAGCACCCAAGCACCGGTCCACCCACATACCAAATTATCAAAGTACCGAACGCGAATCAGATGATCGTGATGAAAACTAGCTTGACGATAATTCCCATGTGTCCTCGGGAGCGCTTTCCTTTATATAAGAGTTTGTCCAGGCTTGTCCTTTGTTACAAAAAGGATTGGGCCACCTTCCTGCACCTTATTTACTTTTACCTTTTGTCACTTGCTACCAATTACCTTATCACAAAACTATCTGTTACCGATAATTTCAGTGCTTGCAGAAAATACCTTACTGAAAACTGCCTATCATTTCCTTCGGCTCCTCGTTGGGTTCGACACTCTTACTTATCAAAAGGACTACGATAAATCCCCTACACTTGTGGTTCATCAAGACTCTTTTCTGGCGCCATTGACGGGGAGTGAAGCGCCTTTGGTAAGTGGAATTTGGTAAGGAAAAATTTATATAGTGTGCTGAAATTTATTGTCACTTGTTACTATGGCTCATAATCCTTTGAGGGACTTGTTCGGGGTATCTTCACCCTGACCTGAAGAGCAACGAGTTGCTCCTCAACCTACTGCACCTACTTAAAATGTTTGCTTTGAAATTCCTTCGGGTATGATAAAGAAACTGCTTGAAAATCCTTTTACAGGAGACGGAACACTACATCCCGATTTACACCTAATATATGTGGATGAAGTTTGTGGATTATTTAAGCTTGCAGGTATGCCCGAGGATGTTATCAAGAAGAAGGTCTTCCCTTTATCTTTGAA
The DNA here is from genome assembly GCA_902687465.1 of Secale cereale. Classification (NCBI taxonomy): domain Eukaryota; kingdom Viridiplantae; phylum Streptophyta; class Magnoliopsida; order Poales; family Poaceae; genus Secale; species Secale cereale. The sequence goes on from LR738710.1 coordinate 143,459,709, forward strand.
GGGAGATGCATTGACATGGTTTAGGCTATGTGATGATATTGGATCATGGAACTATAATCGTCTGAAGTTGGAATTTCATCAGAAGTTCTACCCTATGCACTAGGTTCATCGTGATCGTAATTATATTTATAATTTTTGGCCTCGCGAAGGAGAAAGCATCGCTCAAGCTTGGGGGAGGCTTAAGTCAATGTTATACTCATGCCCCAATCATGAGCTCTCAAGAGAAATGATCATTCACAATTTTTATGCTCGGCTTTCTCTCAATAATCGCTCCATGCTCGATACTTCTTGTTCTGGTTCTTTTATGATGAAGACTGTTGAATTCAAATGTGATTTATTGGAAAGAATTAAACGCAACTCTGAAGATTGGGATCTCGACGAAGGTAAGGAGTCAGGTATGACCCCTAAGTTTGATTGTGTTAAAGCTTTTATGGATACCGATGTTTTCCATGAGTTTAGCACTAAGTATGGACTTGACTCTGAGATAGTAGCTTCTTTCTGTGAATCATTTGCTACTCATGTTGATCTCCCCAAGGAGAAGTGGTTTAAGTATCATCCCCCTATTGAAGTAAAAGTAGTTGAACCTGTTAAAGTTGAAGAAAAGACTATCACTTATAATGTTGATCTTATTATTCCTACTGCTTATATTGAGAAACCACCTTTCCTTGTTAGAATAAAGGATCATGCTAAAGCTTCAATTGTAGTTCGTAAGAGTAATACTAGAACACCTACACCCTCTGAGCAAATTAAAGTTGAGCCTAGTGTTGCTATGGTTAAAGATCTCTTGGTAGAAGATTTAGATGGGCATGTTATTTACCTCCAAGAAGAGTCTGCTAGAATAGCCAAACCCAATGCTAGGAATAAACATAGACCTATTGTAGGCCTGCCTGTTATCTCTGTTAAGATATGAGATCATTGTTATCATGGTTTATGTGACATAGGTGCTAGTGCGAGTATTATCCCTCTTACCTTATATCGAGAAATTATGTATGACATTGCACCTGTTGAGCTAGAAGGTATTGATGTTACTATTAAGCTTGCTAATAGAGACACTATTTCACCAGTTGGGATTGTTAGAGATGTTGAAGTTTTGTGTGGGAAGGTTAAATACCCTGCTGATTTTCTTATTCTTAGTTCCCCACAAGATGAATTTTGTCCCATTATATTTGGTAGACCCTTCTTGAATACTGTTAATGCTAAGATAGACTGCGTAAAAGATATTGTTACGGTTGGATTAGGGGACATGTCTCATGATCTTAACTTTGCTAAATTCCGTAGACAACCCCTTGATAAAGAACTACCTAGTAAGGATGAAATTATTGGTCTTGCTTCTATTGCTGTGCCTCCTAATGATCCTTTATAACAATACTTGCTAGACCATGAAAATGATATGCATATGAATGAGAAGGGAAATAGATGAAATATTCTTTAATCAGGGACCCGTATTGAAAAACAACTTGCCTATTGAAATCCTAGGGGATCCTCCTCCACCCAAGGGTGATCCCGTGTTTGAACTTAAACCTTTACCTGATAATCTTAAGTATGTTTATCTTGATGAAAAGAAGATATATCCTGTTATTATTAGTGCTAACCTTTCAGAGCAGGAAGAAGAAAAACTATTGAAAACTCTAAAGAAGCACCGTGCTGCTATTGGATGTACTCTGGATGATCTTAAGGGCATTAGTCCCACCTTATGCCAACACAAGATAAAATTGGAAGAAAATGCTAAACCGGTTATTGATCATCAGCGACGGTTAAATCCTAAGATGAAAGAAGTGGTAAGGAAGGAAATACTGAAGCTTCTAGAGGCAGGTATTATCTATCCAGTTGCTGATAGCCAGTGGGTAAGTCATGTCTATTGTGTCCCTAAGGAGGGAGGTATGACTGTCGTTCCTAATGATAAAGATGAATTGATCCCGCAAAGAATAGTTACAGGTTATAGGATGGTAATTGATTTCCGTAAGTTAAACAAAGCTACTAAGAAAGATCATTACCCCTTGCCATTTATTGATCAAATGCTAGAAAGGTTATCCAAACATACTCATTTTTGCTTTCTAGATGGTTATTCTGGTTTCTCTCAAATACCTGTGTCAAAAGGGGATCAAGAAAAGACCACTTTTACTTGCCGTTTCGGTACCTTTGCTTATAGACGTATGCCTTTTGGTTTATGTAATGCACCTGCTACCTTTCAAAGATGCATGATGGCTATATTCTCTGATTTTTGTGAAAAGATTGTTGAGGTTTTCATGGATGATTTCTCCGTTTACGGAACTTCTTTTGATGATTGCTTAAGCAACCTTGATCGAGTTTTGCAGAGATGTGAAGACACTAATCTTGTCTTGAATTGGGAGAAGTGACACTTTATGGTTAATGAAGGCATTGTCTTGGGCCATAAAATTTCTGAAACAGGTATTGAAGTTGACAAAGCTAAAGTTGATGCTATTGAAAAGATGCCATGCCCTAAGGACATCAAAGGTATACGAAGTTTCCTTGGTCATGCCGGGTTTTATAGGAGGTTCATAAAGGACTTCTCCAAAATCTCCAGGCCTCTGACTAATCTCTTACAAAAAGATATCCCTTTTGTCTTTGATGATGATTGTCTAGAAGCATTTGAAATACTTAAGAAAGCATTGATCTCTGCACCTATTGTCCAGCCTCCTGACTGGAATTTACCCTTCGAGATTATGTGCGATGCTAGTGATTATGCTGTAGGTGCTGTTCTAGGGCAAAGAGTTGATAAGAAATTGAATGTTATCCAATATGCTAGTAAAACTCTACATAGTGCCTAGAAAAATTATGCTACTACTGAGAAAGAATTTTTAGCAGTTGTATTTGCTTGTGATAAGTTTAGACCCTATATTGTTGATTCTAAAGTAACTATTCACACTGATCATGCTGCTATCAAATACCTTATGGAAAAGAAAGATGCTAAACCTAGACTTATTAGATGGGTTCTCTTGCTGCAAGAATTTGACTTGCATATTATTGATAGAAAGGGAGCTGAGAACCCCGTTGCAGATAACTTGTCTAGGCTAGAGAATATACTTGATGACCCACAACCTATTGATGATAGCTTTCCTGATGAACTATTAGCTGTCATAAATACTTCTCATACTGTTCCATGGTATGCTGATTATGCTAATTATATTGTTGCTAAGTTTATACCTCCTAGCTTCACATACCAGCAAAAGAAAAAGTTCTTCTATGATTTGAGACATTACTTCTGGGATGACCCACATCTTTATAAAGAAGGAGTAGATGGTATTATTAGACGTTGTGTACCTGAGCATGAACAGGAACAGATCCTACGCAAGTGCCACTCCGAAGCTTATGGAGGACACCATGCGGGAGATAGAACTGCACATAAGGTATTGCAATCCGGTTTTTATTGGCCTACTCTCTTCAAGGATGCCTGTAAGTTTGTCTTATCTTGTGATGAATGTCAAAGAATTGGTAATATCTGTAGACGTCAAGAAATGCCTATGAATTATTCACTTGTTATTGAACCATTTGATGTTTGGGGCTTTGATTATATGGGACCGTTTCCTGCCTCTAATGGGTACGCACATATTTTAGTTGCTGTTGATTACGTTACTAAGTGGGTAGAAACTATTCCAACTAGTAGTGCTGATCATAACACCTCTATTAAGATGCTTAAAGAAGTTATTTTCCAGAGGTTTGGAGTCTCTAGATACCTAATGATTGATGGTGGTTCACACTTTATTCATGGTGCTTTCCGTAAGATGCTTGCAAAATATGATGTGAATCATAGAATTGCATCCCCTTATCACCCATAGACTAGTGGTCAAGTAGAACTAAGTAATAGAGAGTTGAAATTAATTTTGCAAAAGACAGTTAATAGGTGTAGGAAGAATTGGTCCAAGAAACTTGATGATGCATCATGGGCCTACAGAACTGCATACAAAAATCCTATGGGTACGTCTCCATATAAGATGGTTTATGGAAAAGCTTGTCACTTACCTCTTGAGCTAGAACATAAGGCATATTGGGATATTAAAGAGCTCAATTACGATTTCAAACTTGCCGGTGAGAAGAGGTTATTTGACATTAGCTCCCTTGATGAATGGAGAACCCATGCCTATGAGAATGCCAAGTTGTTTAAAGAAAAGTTAAAAGATGGCATGACAAAAGGATACAAAAGCGTGAGTTTAACATAGGCGATTATGTCTTGCTATAAAACTCTCGTTTAAGATTTTTTTGCAAGAAAGCTTCTCTCTAAGTGGGAAGGACCTTACGTTATCGAGGAGGTCTATCGTTCTGGTGCTATAAAAATCAACAACTTCGAAGGCACAAATCCGAAGGTGGTGAACGGTCAAAGAATCAAACACTATATCTCAGGTAACCCTATAAATGTTGAAACCAATGTTATTGAAACCGTAACCCTGGAGGAATACATAAGGGACACTTTCCAGAATGATTCAGCCTTCGAAAAGGAAGAGGTATGTGGTACGGTAAGTAAACCGACTCCAAAACAGTTCTAAAGGAAATTTTTCTCTGTTTTGGAATATTTAGAAAAATAGAAAATTGAGCAGCAGTCCGGAAGAGACACGAGCCGTCCACGAGGGTGGAGGGCGCGCCCCCCTCCCTGGGCGCACCCCCTGCCTTGTGGGAAGCTCGTGTGCCTCCCGTACTCCGATTTCTTGTATGATACACCTTTTGGTCGGTAAAAATTCATTTTATATACTCCTGAAGGTTTTGACCTATGTATCACGCAAAAATCCTCTGTTCTTGTTTCGAGCTGTTTTCTGCTAGGGTTTGCGAAGCCAGGCACCATGTCGTCTCCCTCCTCCAACAACGAATGCAATGATGCTTGGCTAATGAAGATAGATCTGAAGAGGGAAGGACCCGAGGAGACCCACAAGGAGAAGAAGATCAAGAAGGAGGTGGAAGATCCGGCTCCGGCATTGGGAGAAGAAGACATCCATCAACCTCTTCCCGACCTCTTTACCTCAACTGAGATTGAAGCTTTAAGGATGATTGAGTTAGCTCAAATTAAAAACAAGCATCTCACAAGTGAAAATATTTTGTTGAAGGAATATATAGATGCACTCAAAGGTATTATCCGCAAGCTGGAGGATCTTCTACGCTCGATATATGATGACCCGGCGTCACTACTTTCAACCCCATCATCACCACCACCGAAGATGGAGACATAATCATATGGGTATGGGCACTCCCCTTGGCAACTGCCAAGCTTGGGGGAGTGACCCCGGTATCGTATCACCATCACTCCTATCTTTACCGTTTTTCTTAGTTCGATCCTTTTGGTAGTATCTTGATCTAGTAGAATAAAGTTAGCATGATCTAGTTGTGAGCTTTTGCTTTATGATCTTTACCCTTTGTAATCGAGTCCGTGAGCTATATAATAAAGATTAGTGTTGAGTCAAGGGCTTGATTTCCTCACTTGGGTCATGATAAAAAGAAATAAAACATAAAGAGTATCCAAGAGATCATATTGATCTTATGGGAAGTAATGACTTCACATATAAGAGTATGATAAATAAAAGTTGTTGGGAGTTGACAAACATAGTTTTGGTCATCGTTGCAATTAATAGGAAGTAATAAAAGAAGAGAGGCTTCACATACAAATATACTATCTTGGACATCTTTTATGATTGTGAGCACTCATTAAAATATGACATGCTAAAGAGTTGATGTTGGACAAGGAAGACAACATAATGGGTTATGTTTTCTTATATCCGAAATAAAGTATATTGTCATGGATCATCCAACATGTTGAGCTTGCCTTTCCTCCACATGCTAGCCAAAACTCCTCGCACTAAGTAGATATACTACTTGTGCTTCCGTACATCCTTAAACCCAGTTTTGCCATGAGAGTCCACCATACCTACCTGTGGATTGAGTAAGATCCTACCAAGTAAGTTGTCATGTTGTAAACTCGCTAAAATATGTATGATTTATTAGTATGGAGGAAATTAGCTTTATACGATCTTGTGATATGAAAGTAATAAAAGCGACGGACTGCATAATAAAGGTCCTTATCACAAGTGGCAATATAAAGTGACGTTCTTCTGTGCTAAGACTTTGTGCATCCAACCATAAAAACACATGACAACCTCTACTTCCCTCTGTGAAGGGCCTATCCATTATTCTTGCCTAATAAGAGTCAAGGTGAAATTCACCATTCCTTTTTACATTTTATCCTTTGGCAAGCACATTGTGTTGGAAAGATCCTGACATATATACCCACTTGGATGTAAGTTTTCATGATCTATTACTGTTGACATTACCCTAGAGGTAAAAGGTTGGGAGGCAACACCATAAGCCCCTATCTTTCTCCGTGTCCGATTAAAACTCCATAACCATAAGTATTGCGTGAGTGTGAGCAATTGTGAAAGATTATATGATAGTTGAGTATGTAGGCTTGCTGAAAAGCTCTTATTTTGACTCTTTCCGATGTTACGATAAATTGCAATTGCTTCAATGACCGAGATCAAAGTTTGTTAGTTTTCAATGAAGTTTATGATTGATGCTTGATATGGTGAATGAATTGTTACTTTAGCATAAGAATCATATGACTATATATATATATATATATATATATATATATATATATATATATATATATATATATATATATATATATATATATATATATATATATTCATGTTAAGAGAATGATCATGATGCCCTCATGTCCGTATTTTGTTTTTATCGACACCTCTATCTCTAAACATGTGGACATATTTTTCGATATCGGCTTTCGCTTGAGGACAAGCGAGGTCTAGGCTTGGGGGAGTTGATACATCCATTTTGCATCATGCTTATATGTTGATATTTATTGCATTATGGGCTGTTATTACACGTTATGTCACAATACTTATGCCTTTTCTCTCTTATTTTACAAGGTTTACATGAAGAGCGAGAATGCCGGTAGCTGGAATTCTGGGCTGAAAAAGGAGCAAACTCTGGAAACCTATTCTGCACAACTCCAAAAGCCCCGAAACTTCACAGAACTCCATTTTAGAAAATATAAAAAATATCTGGCGAAAGAAGATCACGAGGGGGGCCACCTGCTGTCCATGAGGGTGGGGGGCGCCCCCCCTCTCTAGGCGCGCCCCCCGAAGGCCCCCCGATGCGCATCTTCTCCTATATGAGGTGTTTTGACCTGGAAAAAAATCATAAGGAGGCTTTCAGGACCAGACGCTGCCGTCTCGAGGCGGAACCGAGGCGGAAACCAATCAAGGGCTCCGGCAGAGCTGTTCTGCCGGGGATACTTCCCTCCGGGAGGGGGAAATCGTCACCGCCGTCATCACCAACAACTCTCCCATCTTGGGGAGGGCTATATTCATCAACATCTTCACCAACACCATCTCCTCTCAAACCCTAGTTCATCTCTTGTATCCAATCTTTGTACCCAAACCTCAGATTGGTACCTGTGGGTTGCTAGTAGTGTTGATTACTCCTTGTAGTTGATGCTAGTTGGTTTATTTGGTGGAAGATCATATGTTCAGATCCATTATGCTTATTAATACCCCTGTGATCATGAACAATATTATGTCTTGTGAGTAGTTCCTGAGGACATGGGAGAAGTCTTGCTATAAGTAGTCATGTGAATTTGGTCTTTGTTCGATATTTTGATGAGATGTATGTTGTCTCTCCTCTAGTGGTGTCATGTGAACGTCGACTACATGACACTTCACCATTATTTGGGCCTAGAGGAAGGCATTGGGAAGTAATAAGTAGATGATGGGTTGCTAGAGTGACATAAGCTTAAACCCTAGTTTATGCGTTGCTTCGTAAGGGGCTGATTTGGATCCACTTGTTTCATGCTATGGTTAGGTTTACCTTAATACCTCTTTTGTAGTTGCAGATGCTTGCATTAGAGGTTAATCATAAGTGGGAGGCTTGTCCAAGTAAGGACAACACCCAAGCACTGGTCCACCCACATACCAAATTATCAAAGTACCGAACGCGAATCAGATGATCGTGATGAAAACTAGCTTGATGATAATTCCCATGTGTCCTCGGGAGCGCTTTCCTTTATATAAGAGTTTGTCCAGGCTTGTCCTTTGTTACAAAAAGGATTGGGCCACCTTGCTGCACCTTATTTACTTTTACCTTTTGTCACTTGCTACCAATTACCTTATCACAAAACTATCTGTTACCGATAATTTCAGTGCTTGCAGAAAATACCTTACTGAAAACTGCCTATCATTTCCTTCTGCTCCTCGTTGGGTTCGACACTCTTACTTATCGAAAGGACTACGATAGATCCCCTACACTTGTGGGTCATCAGCAAGGTCATATGGAAATAGTGGTAACAACAATAAAAGTAACGGTAGTGTTTTTGTAGTTTTTGTAATAGCAGCGGCGGAAAAGTAAATAAGCAACAAGCAATATGTGAAAAGCTCGTAGGCATTGGATCGGTGATGGGAAATTATGTCGGATGCAATTCATCATGTAAAAGTTATAACCTAGGGTGACACAGAACTAGCTCCAGTTCATCAATGTAATGTAGGCATGTATTCCGAATATAGTCATACGTGCTTATGGAAAAGAACTTGCATGACATCTTTTGTCCTACCCTCCCGTGGCAGCGGGGTTCTGGTGGAAAATAAGGGATATTAAGGCCTCCTTTTAATAGAGTACCGGACCAAAGAATTAACACATAGTGAATACATGAACTCCTCAAACTAAGATCATCACCGGGAGTGGTCCCGATTATTGCCACTTCGGGGTTGCCGGATCATAACACATAGTAGGTGACTATAGACTTGCAAGATAGGATCAAGAACACACATATATTCATGAAAACATAATAGGTTCAGATCTGAAATCATGGCACTCGGGCCCTAGTGACAAGCATTAAGCATGGCAAAGTCATAGCAACATCAATCTTAGAACATAGTGGATACCAGGGATCAAACCCTAACAAAACTAACTCGATTACATGGTAAATCTCATCCAACCCATCACCGTCCAACAAGCCTACGATGAGATTACTCACGCACGGCGGTGAGCATCATGGAATTGGTGATGGAGGAAGGTTGATGATGACGATGGCGACGATCTCCACTCTCCGGAGCCCCGAACGGACTCCAGATCAGCCCTCCCGAGAGAGATTAGGGCTTGACGGCGGCTCCGTATCGTAAAACGTGATAATTCTTCTTCTCTGTTTTTTCTACCCGAAAGTGAATATATGGAGTCCTGGGGTACGTCGGTGGAGCATCAGGGGGCCCACAAGGCAGGGGGCGCGCCCAGGGGGAGGGGGCGCACCCCCACCCTCGTGGACAGGGTTGGGCCCCCCTGACGTGGATCTTTTCGCAGATATTTTTTATATTTTTCCAAAATAATTCTCCGTGGATTTTCAGGTCATTATGAGAACTTTTTATTTCTGCACAAAAACAACACCATGGAAATTCTGCTGAAAACAGCGTCAGTCCGGGTTAGTTCCATTCAAATCATGCAAGTTAGAGTCCAAATAAAAGGGCAAAAGTGTTTGGAAAAGTAGATATGTTGGAGACGTATCAACTCCCCCAAGCTTAAACCTTTGCATGTCCTCAAGCAATTCAGTTGATAAACTGAAAGTGATAAAGAAAAACTTTGACAAACTTTGTTTGCTCTTGTTGTTGTAAGTATGTAAAGCCATCATTCAAGTTTTCAGCAAAGATCATGAACTAACCACATTCACAATAACTTTCAAGTCTCAGGTCTACTCATATCAATGGCATAATCAACTAGCGAGCAATAATAATAAACCTCAGATGACAACACTTTCTCAAAACAATCATAATGTGATATAACAAGATGGTATCTCGCTAGCCCTTTCTGAGACCGCAAAACGTAAATGCAGAGCACCTTTAAAGATCAAGGACTGACTAGACATTGTAATTCATGGTAAAAGAGATCCAGTCACAATCATACTCAATGCAAATTAATAGTAATACATACAAATGATAGAGGTGCTCTCCAACTGGTGCTCTCCAACTGGTGCTCTTTAATAAGAGGGTGATTACTCATCATAAAAGTAAATAGATAGGCCCTTCGCAGAGGGAAGCATGGATTTGTAGAGGTGCCAGAGCTCGGTTTTTAAATAGAGATGAATAATATTTTGAGCGGTATACTCTCATTGTCAACATAACAACCAAGAATCTTGATATCTTCCATGCTACACACATTATAGGCAGTTCCCAAACAGAATGGTAAAGTTTATACTCCCCCAACCACCAAAAAGCACACTCCACGGCTGGTCCGAAACAACGGGTACCGTCCAAACCAAGAACAACCCTAGGGCAGTTTTGTTTAATTATTATGATTTTGAGCATGGGACTGGGCATCCCGGTTACCAGCCATTTTCTCATGAATGATGAGCGGAGTCCACTCATCGTGAGAATAACCCACCTAGCATGGAAGATATAGACAGCCCTAGTTGATACATGAGCTGTTCGAGCATACAAAACAGAATTTCATTTGAAGGTTTAGAGTTTGGCACTTACAAATTTACTTGGAACGACAGGTAAATACCGCATATAGGAAGGTATGGTGGACTCATGTGGAATAACTCTAGAGTTTATGGAAGTGGATGCACAAGCAGTATTCCCGCTTAGTACAGGTGAAGGCTAGAAAGAGACTAGAAAGCGACCAACTAGAGAGCGACAACAGTCATGAACATGCATTAAAATTAATCAACAGTGAATGCAAGCATGAGTAGGATATAATTCACCATGAACATAAATATCGTGGAGGCTATGTTGATTTTGTTTCAACTTGATGCATGAACACGTGCCAAGTCAGACCACTTGAATCGTCCAAAGGAGGATACCACCCCATCATACCACATCACAACCATTTTAATATCATGTTGGCACGCAAGATAGATGTAACACCCCGAGTGTCAAGCTACAGTAACCTCACCCTAATGATGCCAGGTCACCGTGCTTACTGAGCTAATGATCACTTGATAAAAATCTAAGTCAAATTCATTTTCAAATTACAAGTGAAATAGAGAATTTCTCAAACATGATCACAAAAATGTTCACCGTATTGGAAATAATTCCTAGGTGATTATGTTGGGGAAAACAACATCACCCAATTCCTAAAATGCCCCTGACATCCACAACATTAGCAAATAATTCATCACTAATTATATTTAGAAAAGGAACATCACCTGAATTCATTGTGTGACTCAAACAATATGAATCAACATCAAAACAGAAATTTAAAGTGCCAAATCATTTATTAAAAAAATGAATGAAATCATTTTGGCTCCAAACCATTTTCTGGCAGTGGTAAATATTGCGCTATAATTATTGAGCTAAGTCACATACTTTACAAAACTCAAATGGTGGCCAAACAAATTGCAAAACAGAAAATATAACAGAAATAGGAAAAAAAGAAATAAGGCGAGAAGCCCCCTGGCTAACTGGGCCAACAGGCCCAGCTGGCCACCCACGCGGCCCAACAGGCCCATCCTTGCTGCCCCTGGCCTATTAGGCCGCCACCCCGCAAACCCTAACCTACCTACCCCCACTCTCTCCCGATCCTCTCTTCCCCCTGGCCCTCGATCTGGATCGGGCACGCCCCGCCGCTGCCCGCCGCTCGTGCCCAGCCGCCATCACCCGGTCGGCCGCCGCGTCCCCGACGCCACCTCACCGGATCGCCTCCCCGCCGATGTACGCCGTCGTCGTCGCGGGATCACCGGCGCCTCCTTCCTACCCGTCGCCGGACCACACCACCCCCTCGACCCTCCTCCCCGACCGACCTCCTCGAACCACGCCGCCCCTGTGCCTCTATAGCCATCGGTGAGGCCTCGGCCTCCGCCCCCCTTTCCTCCCTTCGTTGTGACCTGAACCGCGCCCGCACGCGCCCACGCGACGCCCTGCCGCGGTCACCGTCCCACGCGCACCCGGTGGCCGTGCTCACCTCGTGCGTGGACCTCGCCACACACGCCGTCCTTGGCCTCCACTAGTCGCGCCCGCGCTCGTCGCGAGCTCCGCCTCGCCTGCCGTGCATCGCCGCCGCCCGTTGCGCTCTCGCATGCCTGATGCCGCTGCTGACGCCCGCCGGAGCCCGCACCTCCGTCCACCGTTGCCGGCCCCTGCCCCCGCTACCTCTGGCCGCGCCGCCCCCCCTCACCGCCCGCTCACGCGCCCACCTCCAGCGGCCTCGACCGCGCCTGGCTCCGCAGGTGCCCCACCGTCCTCGCCTCGCTCGTTGCCAACTCGCTCCCGCCGCCCGCGCGCCCTGCGCCCGCCTCTGACTGCCATGGCTGGCCGGTGAGGCCCGCCATGGCCATGACCTTCGCTCGGGTCCGGCGCCCCAACGCCTGCTAACCCGCCTCGATGGCTAGACCTGTGGCTATGACCATAGGGGCCCACGCCCCTGTTTTGTTAAGCAAAATTTAAAAGAGACTTAAAAGTAAAATTAATAAATAATAAAATAATTAATTAATTAGTTAAATAATTAATTAACCCAATTAATCATGTTAATTAACCTAACATAATTAATCTGATTAGTTAGCTAATTACTTTTAATTAGTTATTAGACAATGACATCAGGCCCCACGCGCGAGGTTTGACTCAGTCAACCTGTTGACCTGCTGATGTCATTGTGATGTCATGCTGACATCACCTTTCACTATTCTGGATAATGTTTGGTTTAAATAATTAAATAAATCCAGAAAATGCTTAAGACTTCGAAAAATCATATAAAATAAACCATAACTCGGATGAAAAAGTTTTATATATGTAAGTCGCTCGAAACGACGAGATGAATCCGGATACGCGGTCCGTTCGCGTGCCACATGCTCCTAGCATAGCGAACATGCAACATCCCCCTCCGTTTCAACTGTCCGAAAACACGAAACACTGGGGATACTTTCCCGGATGTTATCCCACTTCACCGGTATCGTGTAGCACCACGTTAGATCACCCTAGCACTGCGTGTTGACTTGTCGTGCTTCTTTGTTGCATCTGTATGCTTTGTATTTATTGTTTCTTCCCCCTCTTCTCTCCGGTAGACCGCGAGACTGATGCTACCTCGGTGATCGACTGCATCGACGACGACCCCTCCTTCTCGTCTGAGCAACCAGGCAAGCCAACCCCCTTTGATCATTCCGATATCGCCCATTCCCTTCTCTCTTATGCTTGCATTAGAACTGCTACTGCTTTTTGTATGATCCTATTCTGATGTATAGCTTGTTGTTGATACCTGCTTTCATACCTTACATGTTTATACTAAACTGCTTAGTATAGGCTGGTTAGAGATCCACCAGTGACCCCCCCACATTGTCCCGACTGCCCCGCTGGATTATCAGAAGACCCGATCAACGGGATCGAAGACCAGGCCCCGACACCGCACATCACTTTCCCCTTAGTTGCTCGACACTACTGGGTTACTATCGAGTGCCGAGGGTGAGACCTCATCAGCACTTCTGATGTTAACCTTGTAGGTTAGTTCATCGGTTATGGTCAGCGAGGGTGATTCCTCTTTCTCCATTCCCGATAACGACACTGTCGTGCAACTCCTCAAGAGTGGACCTCGAGGGTGACTCCTCTTTCGTTTACCTTGACGATAAACATCAGGTGGAATTCCATCGAGGGTGATTTCCTCAGGTTTCCCTTTGGTGTTAGACACACAGTTACTATGGTTACTGTCGTGGAATTAACACGACAGATGTCCGGTTTAGTGGACTTAGTCGTGAGGCCGCGCATCTATGTAGTAGCTTGAGAGGGGTTGAGCGGAATCGAGAGACGCAATGCAAGACAAGGATTTAGACAGCTTCGGGCCCCGGGAAACATCATCCGGTAATAACCCTACGTGCTGTTTGAGGCTAGATCTCATTATGACCCTCATGGTGTCGCCGGTAAACCGGCTCTTGGTGTCTAGCCCTAGAAACTTGTGAGAACTCCCCCCCCTTTGGGGAGCCCTGCCCCTCCTTATATATGTTGAAGGGGTGGGTTACATGACTAGTCCTAGTAGGAATAGGATTACTCTATTACAAGTAGTCCTAGTCTTGCTTCCTTTGTAGGAGAATATTCCTTGCGCTTCCTTCATAAACCGGCCCACCATAACATGAACCGGCCTTCTGGGCCTTGGGCCTTGTCATCCGTGATCCGCCAACCGGGTTACCAGTGAGTGGTATTTTTTAGGCAGGTTGCTTGTAAACCGTCTGGTTAGGACGGATCGCCAGTGAACCATCAAGTGTAAACCGGGTCTCAAATAAACCGCCAAGTCCGGCCGGGTCATATTTCCGGCCGGTTCATACCGCGGGGTATATCCCCGACATTAGCCCCCAGTTTAGCTTGGATTTATCCATGGTAAACTTATGCTGCAAAATAACCACAAGAACAAATTTAATAGGTTGTGCTCCGGGTTAAGAATTCTTGTAAACCGGCATCTGACCATCCTTAAATCCTTGTCCTTTCCTTCTTCTAGAAAATCCGGGTCAATAGACCAGCTTCATAATCAACTTGTTTGTAGAAAAAATATTGCAAATAAAGAATCCATTTGACTCGGCCTTCAATGCTCTGACTTGACAAAAATATTGGTCTTTAAATATTCAATCGATATCCAACCAACTTGAAGATGTAGAACTTGCCGGTTTATGATTGCCAAAATTGCCGGGTTATAAAAACTGATGATCCCGGGTCATGACTGTTTATGGACGCCGGGTTATGATTGTTGCCAACGCCGGGTCACATAATTAATCTTCCGGACTTACCCAAAACTGAGAATTTGAAGATGTTCCTCCTTTATATGCATATTACCTGTAGCCCCCCAAGTCTTAAGAGGAGAACATAGTGATATCTTAAGACTTGTTTCAATATAAAAATTGCAATCTTGAAGAAATCCGGATTGTTCATCCCAACCACTATGAAACTGAATATTCCATATTATGTAGCCCCCAAGTGCGGGGTCATTATGCAATAATGAGCAGGGACTTTGTAGATATAATCATTGAAAATAACATTATATAATGTAACTTCCATCGTGGGGTTTGAACCCACGTCCACAAGGTTAAGAGCTTTGTGCTTTACCAACTGAGCAGTGGACCCTTCAATATAATGGATTAATACTTGTGTACCTTGAATTGTTGACAGGAGCGATTGGTAGCCCCCAAGGGCCGGCTCAATATGATGTGATGAGTCGGGTCTTCAATAAGGTGAGCAAAAAATGACTTTGCATTAGCCCCCAAGTGTCATGGTGCATGCCTGCAGCGACATGAGACTTGTATATTTAATGTAATCTCAATTGGAATAATGTAGCCCCCAAGTGCCGGGTTGTAAGCCTGCAGCGACTCGGGACTATTCCTTTGTAAAATAAATCATACCATTGACAATATGATATCCATTGCACTGAAGCGACTTTGAAAACCTCAATCATAATATTGGTTATTGATAACCATAATAAACATCCAGCCATGTTGGCTATTTAAAGATCTGAAGAATATAATCCGGTTTGAAAACCGGTTCCAGTGATATTTGATCACAACCAGGCCGGGTTAATAAACACCGGTCATTATTTCATTTCATACTGGCGACTTATAGTCGAAAGCCAGGCCGGTTTAATGAACACCGGTCATTATCTTATCTCATACTGGCGATTTATAGTCAAAGCCAGGCCGGTTTAAGAAAACACCGGTCATTATAACTGATCATGTACTGCCAATCTATTTTTTGGCTCTTTGTCGGCTCATCATGAAGGCCAAACCGGGTTGCAATGAACGCCGGTTTAACTCTTGCTGGTGTTCATGACCCAGACTTTTTAATTTTGTAGATATATGGACAACTTTGCAGTTGCCCAATTCCGGATCAATAGACTTGGTTAACAACAAAAACTTGTAAAATCGCAAAAACAACGCATTTTTTTGGCAAATAAGACCATGTAGTCGAGGCTTTTTGCGAGCTGCCAGGCTCCAAATCGAGGCTTTTGGCTCGAAATCGAGGCTTCTGATTCGGATGCGATCAGTAAACCGGACCAAAGTGGTTGAGCTAGGATTCGAATGCGACCATGTAGCCCCCAGTGGCCTTGAGAATTTTTTAAGAGGCTTCTGATTCGAATGCGATCAGTAAACCGGACCAAAGGGGTTGAGCTAGGATTCGAATGCGATCATGTAGCCCCTAGTGGCCTTGAAATTTTGCCGATCAGTGGATTCGAATGCGATCCAAGGCGGACCCAAACGGGTTTTAAGCTATGATTCGAAAGCGATCATATACACTGGACCAAAGGGGTTGAACTAGGATTCGAATGCGATCATGTAGCCCCCAGTGGCCTTGAAATTTTGCCGATCAGTGGATTCGAATGCGATCCAAGGCGGACCCAAACGGGGTTTAAGCTATGATTCGAATGCGATCATATACACTGGACCAAAGGGGTTGAGCTAGGATTCGAATGCGATCACGTAGCCCCCTAGTGAGTTTGGTTATGTTCTCTTTGGTTCGAATACGACCTATGTTTGAACAGGAAGCCCCCTAGTGACCGTAGAGGTAGGGTACCTATATGGGAGTTGCGCTTTGCGGCAAACCCTCTTTGGTCCCTTAATAAATGATTGTCCTGCATATCAAAATATACGGATCAAAGTAATTGTTTTCTTGATGAAAATGATATATACCAAGAAAATAGATTTAGATGGATATCACCTGATGTATTTGGACCTTATGATCCTCATCGGTGTCCAACCCGATACGTCGAATAGACCGGACCGCAGGGCGCATAGTAAAATGACCGCAACATCAGAGGTTGCACAGACACATGAGTCGGCCGTAGTATTTTAAGCCAGCGTAGATGAGCAAGTTGTCCTCCGCGTTGTAAACCGGTGCGGACGCGTGAACCGACCGTCCATTCAATGGGTAGTGTGACATAGAGGAAACACCGTTGTAGAATATTGCCCGCGCGTGCTTTATTCCCGCAGTAGAATAATAATTTCACCTGTATATAAAAAACACCAATAGGCAGTGTAATGGTGCTCAGAGGAAATAAAATGTCTTGATAAAATATATAGGAGGGATAACACCTAATTCGTTCGAACAACAGGTGGGTCGGCCGGCGCCGACGGGCTAGTTGTCCTCTTCGTTGTAAGCCGACGCGGTCACGAAAGACGGCCACGACGTTGTAAACCGGCGCGGTCGCGAGAGACAGCCACGGCGTTGTAAACCGGCGCGGTTGCGGGAAACGGCCACGGCGTTGAAAACCGGCTCGGTCGCGAGAGACGGCCACGGCGTTGTAAACCGGCATGGTCGCAAGAGACGACCACATTACTGTAAACCGGTGCGGGAGTCCGTTGAATAACGACGACCACTTGTGCAGAATGATGTTGGCGTGCCTCCATCTTCACGGTATAATACCACTTTGTAATGTATAATTTTCCTACGTATAAAATACAGCAGGGCGAGGTATTTTTGCTCGGATGAATTAATAGGTATTAAAAATAAATAGGATATATATCACCTGATATATTTGCCAGATGAACAGGATGCTGGTGTTGGACGATACTGGATGTAGTCATCGGATGAAAAAGACAACCCGTCTAGATGTACGTCTACATGATGTAGCACCAGCCCCAAGAGGCCTTCCTTTGTCTTTCTTTGAGACTGTGCATAAATTCTTTGCTGAGCAAACTCGCTTGTACCTTGATGTAAGTATTCTTAGCTATTTCCTCGTATTGGTCTCCAGACTCTTTGTTGCATGAGTTGACCAGACAAAAAGTGCGGCAGCACTCGGAAACGCGGGCGGGCCAGGCAGAGAAATGGCAACCGAGGTGAACCACAGTGACACTAGAATCTAGCGGCTCAAGCACTGGGCAGGGCCGGCTGAGCAGCAGCAGAAGTAAGCAACGACGATTCACATGCGGGGGTAGTAAGCTGGCTAGGGGCCGTCTCGTAGGTGCGAACAAAGGCGATTTGCCGGCGCATATGAGGTCGCGGCAACAGCGATGCAGGGCGCTCCAGGGCGGTTCTGAATGGAGGCGGAGCGATGAGGTGGTGGCGGCTCAGGGCGGCGCGATGGTAATGGCAGCTTGGTAGCGCGGCAGCACAGCGGCTTGACGGAGAGAGCGGATGTGGCGAGGTCGTGACCCGGGGTGATACGGCACCACAGCGGCCGACTCGGCGGAGGCCAGGGCGGGGGAGACCGGCGACTCACGGCGGCTCAGTAGCAAAGGCACGACGGCCTACAGCAGAAGGCGTGGCCGGCTCAAGGTCGCAGGGACGATCTCACACGGGAGCGAGGGGGTGCGGCTCGTAGGAAGCCAGGCACAACAGCAACGACTCAGGCCGTAGGAGGCAAAAGGCAGGTCCGTGTCAGTGGAGTAGTCCGGGGCTAGGCCGGCAAAGCAGCACGCGACGGCTCACCGTAGAAGTGAGATGGCCGTGAACGTCGGCCGGGCAGCCGGTGGCTTAACCACAGCGGAATCAGAACGTGGCACTACTCGGCGATTACGCGAATCAGAGGCCGCTTGGAGTCGAGTCGATGAGTCCGTATTCCTTTCCTTCTCCGGGTCGTAGGCGTCTTCAGAAAATTCACACCTGCCTCTCTTTCTCGACGGTTCCTTTGACTTTTCGCTTGATGATATACTGAATACTTTTTCCGAGCTGTTGGCTTTGCTTTGGGCTCATGAGTAGTAGCAGCGATCAAACATAAACACTACTAGCAATAGCTATGCCTGATCTTTTTGGGAGGAGCAATCGACAACTCGACAGAAACAACTGATGTCTAGATGCGTTGGAAGTTCCTGTCCGTCTCTGCAATGCGCGGTAGCAGTAGTAGAAATTGATTCATCTCTCGGATTCGACTTGCGAGGGCAACGGTTCACGGCGCAACCCCAACTTTTTCTTCAACTTCAATCTCACGGATTGTAGAATCTTCATCCGGAAATTTGCAAATTCCTCGATCCTTGGGGAGATCCCTCCAAGAACTCAACACCACCGTGCGCAGGCCTCACGGTGGGCGCCAACTGTCGTGGAATTAACACGACAGATGTCCGGTTTAGCGGACTTAGTCGTGAGGCCGCGCATCTATGTATTAGCTTGAGAGGGGTTGAGCGGAATCGACAGACGCAATGCAAGATAAGGATTTAGACAGCTTCGGGCCCCGGGAAATATCCGGTAATAACCCTACGTGCTGTTCGAGGCTAGATCTCATTATGACCCTCATGGTGTCGCCGGTAAACCGGCTCTTGGTGTCTAGCCCTAGAAACTTGTGAGAACTTCCCCCCCTTTGGGGAGTGATGTCTACTACACGCTTCTATTCCTGTAGACAGTGTTGGGCCTCCAAGAGCAGAGGTTTGTAGGACAACAGCAAATTTCCCTTAAGTGAGTAACCCAAGGTTTATCGAACTCAGGGAAGTGGAGGTTGAACGTACCCCTTTCAAGCAACCCTGCAATCAAGATACAAGAAGTCTCTTGTGTCCCCAACACACCTAATACACTTGTCAGATGTATAGGTGCACTAGTTCGGCGAAGAGATTGTAAAATATGGATGATAGGAGTGGCAAAGCAAAGTAATATGAATCTGTAATAAAAAGTGCAACAAGCAAACAAGTGGTAAACGTGAGCACAAATGGTATTGCAATGGTGGAAACAAGGCCTAGGCTTCATACTTTCACTAGTGGCAACTCCCAACAACATTGACATAGTCTAATCACATGATATTTCCCATAAAACATGCAATGGAGACGCGCTCGGAGGTCATTCCTTTGTGGTCAAGAGAGGACGAGAATTATGTAGGGCTACAAAAGCACACCTCAAAGTTCGTAGTTCTCTATCTATGGATTTCCCAATGTCACCGCGGCCATCCAAAGAGAGTACCACAATCACCACAACATATCTCCAGGATAGTCAAAGACAAGCACCAAGAGACTCTCAATCTTCAATCAACACACAAAATAGGAAATCACTCATGAAAATATTCTTCTAATCCATGTCCAATAGACCGCTGTCACCTTGGTCTCGGGGATTATACTAGATAAAGACAAGTGAGTACATCAATCCAATACATAGAGGAAGAGGAAATATCATGGGATCACCCTAGATTAACATAGCCTATGATCACAACGAAGATCACATCATGGGAGAGAGAATTGACCACATAGCTACCGGTAGAAACCTCAGCCCTGAAGAGGAACTACTCCCGCATCATGGAGGGAGGAAGCAACGTCGATGGAGATGAATCCGGGGGCACTTCCCCGTACCGGCAGGATGCCGACACAGGAATTCTGGTCCCCCGAAACTTGGTGGCGATGGCGGCGGAGATCGGAATTGCTTCTGGAGAAAAGGGTTCTGGAATCAGGGTTTCCGCGACGGGAGGTAAATATATGCCAAAGGGGGTCACCAGAGGCGGAGAGGGGGGCCCAGGCGCCCCCCCGGCGCGGCCAGGGGTGGGGCCGCGTGGGCTGGCCGCCTGGGCTGCCCCTGGCTCCCCTCTGGCCCCACTTCTGGCGCGTGGAAGCTTCTGGAGCGCTGATTTTTTATATATTTTTCCCGGAATTTTTCTGGCAATTTAAGTAATGGGAAAACCTGAAATACAAAAGCAGCAGAAAACAGAAACTGGCACTGGGGTGCACTGAGTTAATAGGTTAGTCCAAATATGATCAAAAGTGTATGGAAGTGCATAAATATCATAGCAATATCACACAAAAGAAGCATGGAGCAAGCAGAAATTATAGATATGTTTTGGACGTATCAGGGAGCCCTGCCCCTCCTTATATATGTTGAAGGGGCGGGTGACATGACTAGTCCTAGTAGGAATAGGATTACTCTATTACAAGGAGTCCTAGTCTTGCTTCCTTTGTAGGAGAATATTCCTTGTGCTTTCTTCATAAACCGGCCCACCATAACATGAACCGACCTTCTAGGCCTTGGGCCTTGTCATCCGTGATCCGCCAACCGGGTTACCAGTGAGTGGTATTCTTTAGGCAGGTTGCTTGTAAACCGTCTGGTTAGGACGGATCGCCAGTGAACCATCAAGTGTAAACCGGGTCTCAAATAAACCGCCAAGTCTGGCCGAGTCATATTTCTGGCCGGTTCATACCGCGGGGTATATCCCCGACAGTTACTATGAGTTTACAAACTGTTACTTGGAAAGGCGGGTCGACCCTAAGGGGTACCCGCGAGTGATGTGGAGACGGGTTGACCTAGAGGGTACCGAGAGTTGAATACGAGGCGTGGCTGGGCACTCTTAGCCCTTGCCGTAAGTCCTCGAGACGGGGCGACGGGGTCACATCTTTCGTGAGTCTTTGCTCGTTACTGCATTCCCAAGACACTAAACAGTTTGGATATTTCATCCAAGGGGCCTCTGGCCTGATAGCGCTAACCATCACGTGGGCATAGTATGGGCGTTCTGCATCGTATGCATCAGCCGAAGCTTAACATACGTCATTGCTACTGAGCGGCGTGCGCCGGGTTGGACTGGTTATGCACCTACCTTTTTAAGGAGGTGTCTAGGTCTGCTCACCGGTCACGTACGCAATGTGCAGGAGTTCCCGGGGCGATTGGCCCATGACCCCTGGGGGTATAGGGTTTAGTCCGGCGTGCATGACCTCTCTATTAAGCCTAGGCCGGGTTGCGGCGTATTGTTTGGCCGAGGGCGGGCATGACCTGATGGTGTGTCCGGCCGGAGTTAAGCAAGCGTGGTGGGTAAGTTGGTGCACCCCTACAGGGAAGAAAACATCTATCGATAGCCTGTCCTACGGTAATGGACACTTGGAGTTGCATCCCGATCCATACAACTAGAACTGGATATTGAGACATGATGGATATGTGGCTCCGGGATTGCATCCTCGCAGGAAGTCGAGGAAGGTTCTCTGGGCGTTATTGCTACAACATGCTTGATAATTATAATATGTTTTTCTGTACTCTCTTCTACTGCTGCAAGATTGGTGGTTTCCAGAAGATGCTAGTCTTCGATAGGACTAGCTTCTCCCCCTCTTATTCTGGCATTCTGCAGCTTAGTCCACAGATACTACCCTTTTCATTGACACCGATGCATATGTAGTGTAGATCCTTGCTTGCGAACACTTTGGATGAGTACTCACGGTTGCTTTTCTCCCCCTTTTCCCCTTCTTTCTTTTTTCTGGTTGATGCAACCAGATGGTGGAGTCCAGGAGCCAGAAGCCACCTTTGACGACTGCTACTACCCCGATGGAGGCTACTGCTACGTGGAGACAACTGACGACCAGGAGTAGTTAG
Source organism: Secale cereale (assembly GCA_902687465.1). Taxonomy (NCBI): domain Eukaryota; kingdom Viridiplantae; phylum Streptophyta; class Magnoliopsida; order Poales; family Poaceae; genus Secale; species Secale cereale. Next base: position 143,481,878 of record LR738710.1, read on the forward strand.
GAGGTCCCAGGCACGAGGCCTTGCCTTTTCGATCATGTTGTTTTTGTGCTAGCCTTCTTAAGGCAAACTTGTTTAACTTATGTCTGTACTCAGATATTATTGCTTCCACCGACTCTTGTGTATTCGATCTTATGTATCCGAGCCCTCGAGGCCCCTGGCTTGTAATATAAAGCTTGTGTTATTTTAATTTGTGTCTAGAGTTGTGTTGTGATATCTTCTAGTGAGTCCCTGATCTTGGTCGTACACATTTGCGTGCATGATTAGTGTACGGTCAAATCGGGGGCGTCACAAGTTCGTATCAGAGCCGACTTCCTGTAGGAACCCCCCTTTCCAACTCCTTGGCCGAAGTTGAGTCTAGTCTTTGAAAAAACTTTTACTAACATGGCTGTGTGGCTTACGGGCCCACGTCGCCATTGGGTGGTATTAGGATCTTTTACTCCTCGTCTTTACTCTGGGACTCTATTCTCTCTTCTATTCTGGTTAAATGAATTACTAACTACATTAGGTTCTCGTAATGACTTTCCCCGGAGAGCCCCTTCATTCCGGATGGTTGCCTGCTTCACGAGAAGATTTGATATTTTTCGATGTTTTCCCGAGACTCTTGTACCCTTCTCCATTGCAATTCCATATCACCGATAAATCTCTAAGGATATCTGCATACACTTGTCGTCCATACCTTCATTTCAATTGTTCTTGTTATTACAAGATACCCGAAAGTATTCTTCGACTTTCGAGAATCCTTTTTCTGACTGCCTTGCAGCTCTTTTCCGCCTGAATACCTCTACAAATAATTCCTCACACTTATCGGGGATTCGTTCATCCCAAGTTGATCATATGCCTCACAAAATCCTTCGAATGCAATCCAATCTCCCGAAGATCCTCTGCGGCCTATTGCTCCCGAAAGTCTTGCCTGCCTGCATTATGGTTAATCCATATTTCTAGCAATATTCATTAAATCCTTTGCGATTGACATCCTTACCCTAATGATTCAACATGTGTGCGAATGCACACAACCATCAGTTGATCCTTTTAATTATCTTTCCAGCTCAGACGTCATTTTGAACATGAGCTGGTTCTCGACAAATCAAATTACCGTCGATTGTACCAAACACTCTATTCAACTTATCCATCCTTTATCAGAGCGTTTGCTTATGATCCTTGATTTGGAAATCATAATTCCATTGCATTTGAGTTTGAAATAGTCTGTTGTTTATATAAACTGATATCCTTGCATTCTTTCTTCTTCTGGTTGAGTATCGATGCTCACATCAGATCCCTTGTAGACCACCGGATCCTTTGTTGGATTTTATCTGACAAGGTCCTTCATATTCAAACACCATGGGAGTTCTGCCATGATATATAATGCCTTGGGTAAATTGTATCCTTTGCTTTTTTCAGCCATGCCCTACCTTCGAGCTGGTGTTATTACTCTTGAAGCCTGTGGTATATATTCCTAAGATGCCACTGCGGGTTGAACCTATGCCTTCCCTAATCCATGTGAACCTAAGAGTTTTCACGAGTCGTACTATTTTGGTGTTTTACCAGATATAATTTCAACAGTACAACGTCATCAAAGTCAAGAAGTGAATGGAAGGGAGTCAACCTTGAACTTTCTGTTCATGCCCATGGACACGGTGTAGATCTTATCATTAAGGCTTCTCTTAAAATTAATGACCCCCTTGATATAAGTTCATCTTATATCTGGGATCTGGCCTTTTGCAATCGTGGTTCCAACCATGCTCTCCTTTAAATACCGTTCCTCGGACAAGTTAAACCACTTGTCCTCTGCAGGTCAATGCACCTGTCCAACCTCTATTATGATCTACCTTCGAGTATTACCCCGTGGTATCTCGATAATGTCACAGAACCATATTACTTCTTATGAGTTCTTCTTCGAGTATTACTTCTCACTGATTCCAATTTTCCCTGGGTTCTGAGTTGTTAGACACTCAAGGACATCAATAAATGAATCAATTCTGCACTCCGATTCAATAGCTCTAAGTAATCTCCATTGCTTATGAGTTTATTAATTCTTCAAGTCATATCTAGCCTGATCGGCTATCTCATTATCGTGCATCCTTTTAACCGTGCTATCTAGCCCATTTTCCAAATTCACGTTCCACTCAAGATTTACTTATGATTGTTCTCGTCTAACATACTATGGTATGTCCAGTGTTTTCATCTTGGTCACTTAAATGTAGAAATTCATGTCTAGGGGAAATCTCGAGGAATTGTTTCTGAGCCCGTCGGCCTCATCCTCATCTTCCCTTGCTGAAATTGTATGACTTATTTTATAAGTTGTTTCCGATGGATCCTGGTGTATCCAAAGTCTGACCTTTGCTTGAAGACCATCGGGGCTATCTCGAAGCATGTCTGTGGTAGTCCTAAGATCCACAAGATCATTGTAAGCGCAATGCCAAATGTTCTTGATCAGCTATCCAACAACGTTGTGTGGGTACATATCATAATTCTTCTTACCCCCTTTATCTATACGGCCATAACTTTGATCTCTTGACACGTATATCATGCCCTGCTTAATCTTGGGGATGATTTACTCCTATTCATTGTGTTAAACACATTTTCCTTTCCATTTGTTTTTTAACCTTTCTTTGCTCTAAGCAGTAATGATTTTCTGCTTATGTAAACACCTTGGTGTACAACTATGTCAGTAAGACCCTGGTACTATTGTTGATAACATTATGGTAACCACCGATGGACGAGAACCTTACCTATTGGTCCGCCTTGTTCAACGAGCAGGAAAATGGTTCTCTTCGTCACCCGCCCTTGGTACCGACGGTGTTGCCAACATAACTGCCAGTCTATGCTCTGACATGAATTGATATCATCGCCCTTCCTACCTTTAACCCACATGGTGGGCCCATAACCCACAGTTCCACAGGATCGAAACTTGACTCTCTTGTATACCTTTGTTGCAAAAGATGTTCCTCGCACTTGGCTTCGTATGTAAATCACGAGCCACATTCCTAACGATCTATTTCGTTATCAGACGCAATACTTATTCCGTTGCTCTGAACCCCCTTCACACTCTACTTCAGGCATCAAACGATTGCTTACCCTTTGAAACTTTCGTACCCCCTATAATCCTCTCGAGGTGTTTCTTGTAATCAACTCAAGAGGCATTTTATGCTTCTTCCCCTGAGTAAATCGCCCGATGCTCAACCTTGTTAAAACCCGTCCTTATAGAGTTTCCACTCTCATCTTTTCGTAAGTACGGTGTAGATCCTGAAGGGATGACGGTGACTTCATCGTGATGCCCCGATGCAACGAAATGAAGGCATCAACGGAAGAGGATCAACTACTCCAGGAAGAGCAACCAAGACCGAGAAGATTCGTTAGAATTTCGTAACCAAATCTTTCCCCTTAGTCCACCTCTTAAATCTCGGGACGAGATTTCTTGTAGTAGAGGAGATTTGTAACACCCCGAGTGTCAAGCTATAGTAACCTCACCCTAATGATGCCAGGTCACCATGCTTACTGAGCTAATGATCACTGGATAAAAATCTAAGTCAAATTCATTTTCAAATTACAAGTGAAATAGAGAATTTCTCAAACATGATCACAAAAATGTTCATCGTGTTGGAAATAATTCCTAGGTGATTATGTCGGGGAAAACAACATCACCCAATTCCTAAAATGCCCCTAACATCCACAACAGTAGCAAATAATTCATAACTAATTATATTTAGAAATGGAACATCACCTGAATTCATTGTGTGACTCAAACAATATGAATCAACATCAAATCAGAAATTTAAAGTGCCAAATCATTTATTAAAAGAATGAAAGAAATCATTTTGGCTCCAAACCATTTTCTAGCAGTGGTAAATATTGCGCTGTAATTATTGAGCTAAGTCACATACTTTACAAAACTCAAATGGTGGCTAAACAAATTGCAAAACAGAAAATATAATAGAAATAGGAAAAATGAAATAAGGGCCCAGCTGGCCACCCACGCGGCCCAGCTAACTGGGCCAACAGGCCCAGCTGGCCACCCACGCGGCCCAGCAGGCCCACCCTTGCTGCCCCTGGCCTATTAGGCCGCCACCCCGCAAACCCTACCTACCTACCCCCACACTCTCCCGATCCTCTCTTCTCCCTGGCCCCCGATCTGGATCGGGCATGCCCCGCCGCTGCCCGCCGCTCGCGCCCAGCCGCCATTACCCGGTCGGCCGCCGCGTCCCCAACGCCACCTCACCGGATCGCCTCCCCGCCGATGTACGCCGTCGTCGTCGCGGGATCGCCAGCGCCTCCTTCCCACCCGTCGCCGGACCACACCACCCCCTCGACCCTCCTTCCCGACCGGCCTCCTCGAGCCACGCCGCCCCTGTGCCTCTTCAGCCACTTGTGAGGCCCCGGCCTCCGCCCCCCCTTTCCTCCCGTCGTTGTGACCTGAATCGCGCCAGCACGCGCCCCCGCCGCGCCCACGCGACGCCCTACTGCGGTCACCGTCCCACGCGCACCCGGTGGCCGTGCTCACCGCGTGCGTGGACCTCGTCACACACGCCGTCCTCGGCCTCCACTAGTCGCGCCCGCGCTCGTCGCGAGCTCCGCCTCGCCCGCCGTGCATCGCCGCCGCCCGTTGCGCTCTCGCATGCCTGATGCCGCTACTGACGCTCGCCGGAGCCCGCACCTTCGTCCGCCGTTGCCGGCCCCTGCCCCCGCTGCCTCTGGCCGCGTCGGCCCCCCTCACCGCCCACTCACGCGCCCACCTCCGGCGGCCTCGACCGTGCCTGGCTCCGCCGGTGCCCCACCGTCCTCGCCTCGCTCGTTGCCAACTCGCTCCCGCCGCCCGCGCGCCCTGCGCCCGCCTCTCACTGCCATGGCTGGCCGGTGAGGCCCGCCATGGCCATGACCTTCACCCGGGTCCAGCGCTCCGGCGCCTGCTAACCCGCCTCGATGGCTAGACCTGTGGCTATGACCACATGGGCCCACGCCCCTGTTTTGTTAAGCAAAATTTAAAAGAGACTTAAAAATAAAATTAATAAATCATAAATTAATTAATTAATTAGTTAAATAATTAATTAACCTAATTAATCATGTTAATTAACCTAACATAATTAATCTGATTAGTTAGCTAATTACTTTTAATTAGTTATTAGACAATGACATCGGGCCCCACGCGCGAGGGTTGACCTGCTGACGTCATGGTGATGTCATGCTGACATCACTTTTCACTGTTCTGGATAATGTTTGGTTTAAATAATTAAATAAATCCAGAAAATGCTTAAAACTTTGAAAAATCATATAAAATAAACCGTAACTCGGATGAAAAAGTTTTATATATGAAAGTCGCTCAGAACGACGAGACGAATCCGGAAACGCGGTCCGTTCGCGTGCCACATGCTCCTAGCATAGCGAACATGCAACATCCCCCTCCGTTTCAACTGTCCGAAAACACGAAACACTGGGGATACTTTCCCGGATGTTATCCCACTTCACCGGTATTGTGTAGCACCGCGTTAGATCACCCTAGCACTGCGTGTTGACTTGTCATGCTTCTTTGTTGCATCTGTATGCTTTGTATTTATTGTTTCTTCCCCCTCTTCTCTCCGGTAGACTGCGAGACTGATGCTACCTCGGTGACCGACTGCATCGTCGACGACCCCTCCTTCTCGTCTGAGCAACCAGGCAAGCCAACCCCCTTTGATCATTCCGATATCGCCCATTCCCTTCTCTCTTATGCTTGCATTAGAACTGCTACTGCTTTTTGTATGATCCTATTCTGATGCATAGCCTGTTGTTGATACCTGCTTTCATACCTTACATGTTTATACTAAACTACTTAGTATAGGCTGGTTAGAGATCCACCAGTGACCCCCCCCCCACATTGTCCTGACTGCCCCGCTGGATTATCAGAAGACCCGATCAACGGGATCGAAGACCAGGCCCCGACACCGCACATCACTTTCCCCTTAGTTGCTCGACACTACTGGGTTACTATCGAGTGCCGAGGGTGATACCTCATCAGCACTTCTGATGTTAACCTTGTAGGTTAGTTCATCGGTTATGGTCATCAAGGGTGATTCCTCTTTCTCCACTCCCGATAACGACACTGTCGTGCAACTCCTCAAGAGTGGACCTCGAGGGTGACTCCTCTTTCGTTCACCTTGACGATAAACATCAGGTGAAATTCCATCGAGGGTGATTTCCTCAGGTTTCCCTTTGGTGTTAGACACACAGTTACTATGGTTACTATGACTTTACAAACTGTTACTTTGAAAGGCGGGTCGACCCTGAGGGGTACCTGCGAGTGATGTGGAGACGGGTTGACCTGGAGGGTACCCGAGAGTTGAATACGAGGCGTGGCCGGGCACTCTTAGCCCTTGCCGCAAGTCCTCGAGACGGGGCGACGGGGTCACATCTTTCGTGAGCCTCTGCTCGTTACCGCGTTCCCAAGACACTAAACGGTTTAGATATTTGATCCAAGGGGCCTCTGGCCTGATAGCGCTAACCATCACGTGGGCATAGTATGGGCGTTCTGCGTCGTATGCACCAGCCGAAGCTTAACTGACGTCATTGCGACTGAGCGGCGCGCGCCGGGTTGGATTGGTTATGCACCTACCTTTTTAAGGAGGTGTCTAGGTCTGCTCACCGGCCACATACGCAGCGTGCAGGAGTTCCCGGGGCGATTGGCTCATGACCCCTGGGGGCATAGGGTTTAGTCCGGCGTGCATGACCTCTCTATTAATCCTAGGTCGGGTTGCGGCGTATTGTTTGGCCGAGGGTGGGCATGACCTGATGGTGTGTCCGGCCGGAGTTAAGCAAGCGTGGTGGGTAAGTTGGTGCACCCCTGCAGGGAATAAAACATCTATCGATAGCCTGTCCTACGGTAACGGACACTTGGAGTTGTATCCCGATCGATACAACTAGAACTGGATACTGAGACATGATGGATATGTGGCTCCAGGATTGCTTCCTCGCAGGGAGTCAAGGAAGGTTCTCTGGGCGTTATTGCTACAACATGCTTGATAATTATAATATGTGTTTCTGTACTCTCTTCTACTGCTGCAAGATTGGTGGTTTCCAGAAGATGCTAGTCTTCGATAGGACTAGCTTCTCCCCCTCTTATTCTGGCATTCTGCAGCTTAGTCCACAGATACTACCCTTTTCATTGACACCGATGCATATGTAGTGTAGATCCTTGCTTGCGAGTACTTTGGATGAGTACTCACGGTTGCTTTTCTCCCCCTTTTCCCCTTCTTTCTTTTTTCTGGTTGATGCAACCAGATGGTGGAGTCCAGGAGCCAGAAGCCACCTTTGACGACTGCTACTACCCCGATGGAGGCTACTACTACGTGGATACAACTGACGACCATGAGTAGTTAGGAGGTCCCAGGCAGGAGGCCTTGCCTTTTCGATTGTGTTGTTTTTGTGCTAGCCTTCTTAAGGCAAACTTGTTTAACTTATGTCTGTACTCAGATATTATTGCTTCCGCCGACTCTTGTGTGTTCGAGCTTATGTATTCGAGCCCTCGAGGCCCCTGGCTTGTAATATAAAGCTTGTGTTATTTTAATTTGTGTCTAGAGTTGTGTTGTGATATCTTCCAGTGAGTCCCTGATCTTGGTCGTACACATTTGCGTGCATGATTAGTGTACGGTCAAATCGGGGGCGTCACAATAGACCATTATAAACTCTCAGCTAATTAAGCATGGCATAAGCAGCTATGATCTCCAATTGTCATTGCAAGCATGTTTCATTCATAACAAGTTGAATCAGGAATGATGAACTATCATATTTAAAAAACAAGAGAGGTCGAGTTCATACCAGCTTTTCCCATCTCAATTAGTTCATCATATATCATCATTATTGCCTTTCACTCGCACGACCGAACGGTGTGGATAATAATAATAGTGCATGTGTATTGGACTAAGCTGGAATCTGCAAACATTTAATACAAGAGAGAAGACAAGGTAATATGGCTCAAGGTTAAATTAAGAATAAAGCATATGAGAGCCACTAAGCATTTTCAATCATGGTCTTCTACTCTTAACCCCCAAAGAAAAGAAACTATTTACACGGGAAAGCTCCCAACAAGCAAAAGAAGAACAAGAAATCTTTTTGGGGTTTCTTTTGATTGCAACTACTACATGCAAGGAAAGTAAACTAGCTAAAAGCTACAACTAATATTTTTTGTTTTTCTTAAGGTTTTTTTTCTAGCACACAAGAAAAAGATTAAGAAAAGAATTGAAACTAGCATCGATGGTACAATAAAAGAGTGTGAGCATCGACAAATAGAATAAGTGTGTGAACATGAATTTAATGTCGGTGAGAAACACGTACTCCCCCAAGCTTAGGATTTAGTCCTAAGTTGGTCTATGGCAAGTATTGGCCTGACGGATAACCAAAGTTGTAGTTGGGGTTGTACTGAGATGCAGCAGCTATCGCCTACTGAGCTACAGCTTGGAGACGGGCTGCTTCCATCATCTCATGATTACTCATTTGCCTCCTCCCTGGTTATAGTATATCTCCCTTTTGCCTGAAAGTCAAACAAGGTAGGAGCAGGAAGAGCAATATGGACGGCGTGACGCCTGTTAAAGATTAGTCGATATTTGAGGGATTGTTCATCCCTCTCTATAAACCGGTGACTAACCATAGCATTGTAATCTAAATAAGCAGGTGGTAAAGGTTCATCATTTTCATGTATAGGTACACCAAGACGGCGGCCTACGCGAGTGGCATAAATCCCACCAAATAAATCTCCGTACAAACCATTTTGATGTAGCCTACGTGCAACAATGGATCCCAAGTTATATTGTCTATCACCTAATACAACACTCCTAAGAACACTAAGATCAGGGACACACATGTGGCAAGTCTCATCTTTACCGTTTATGCATCTACCAATAAAGGAGCAAAGTAATGAAAAGCAGGAAAATGAATGCTCCCAATGGTAGCTTGTGTGATTTCTCTAGATTCCCCCACAGTGATACTGGCAAGGAAGTCTCTATATTCAGATTTGCGAGGATCACCCATACTGCCCCACCGCGAGAGCTTACAAGCATCATTAAAAATCCTCTAAGTCCATGGTGTAAGATTTATCATAAAGGTCAAACAGGACAGTGTGAGAATTACGTGAAGATGAAAATTTAAACCTTCTCACAAAGGTATCAGTTAAGTAACGATATTGGGGGCACTTATCTTTTATGAAGCCCTCGAGGTCAGCGTTACGCACATATGTGTCAAATTCCTCCTTAATGCCAACCCGAACCATAAATTCCTCCAACGGCCATTCACAAGGCCGCACTTCAGCTTCCCTCGGTAGTTCATCGTCCGGCTCACGAATCGCGAGCCTTGGTTCTTGCTTCCTTGAAGAACCACCTTGGAAGATTTTCCTATGCATTTTTCTGAAAATTTTAGTAACTCAAAATAAAAATTAACAAAACTCGACAAGATTGGTAGCAACAACTCCTACAAGTGCCTAGAGACTATATCATGCATTAGAACCACTTGGGACAAAAGAAATTTGACATGTAAGCTCAAGAACAAGGTCACCACAGCAGCAAAAATTTGCAATAAATAAAGACTAGAATAAAAACTAATTGGACCAATGGATGAGTCACATACCAAGGAACAATCTCCCCAAATAGTTTTGTGAAAGGAGCTTTGAGCAAGGAGATCGAAAATGGCAGCAAGATGAGCTAGAACTCGTGCTTGAGTTGGATAGTGATTTTTTTGGGAGGAAGAAGAAGGGTATGTGTGCAGGAATAAGTGGAGGAGGGCCACGTGGGGCCCATGAGGCAGGGGGCGCACCCTGGGCCCTCGTGGCCAGGTGCTGGCTCCCCTTGCTGTGTTTTCTGTGCCATATATTCTCAAATATTCTAGAAAAAAAATCATATTTCATTTTCAAGACATTTGAAGAACTTTTATTTTCGGGGTATTTTTTGCATGGATAAGTCTGGAAACAGACAGAAAATACTATTTTTGCTTTATTTAATCAAATTAACAGAAAGTAAAAGAAGGGTACAGAAGGTTGTGCTATCTAGATTCACCCATCTCATGCTCATCAAAAGGAATCCATTAACAAGGTTGATCATGTCTTGTTAATAAACTCTTTCGGAATAACATGAAACCAGAGAATTTTCGAATAACACTAGGTTACCTCAATGGGGATATGTATGTCCCCAACAATAAGAATATCATATGTCTTATTGACAGTAGGAAGAGGAAATTCAAAACCTCCAATAGTGATAGTTGAAAATTTTCCAATAGAATTGATATTGTGGACCTGAGGTTGTTTCCTCGGAAAGTGTATCATATGCTCATTAGCATTGACATGAAAAGTGACATTGCCTTTGTTGCAATCAATAACAGTCCCTGCAGTATTCAAAAAGGGTCTACCAAGGATAATAGACATACTATCGCCCTCGGGAATATCAAGGATAACAAAGTCTGTTAGAATAGTACCATTTGCAACCACAACAGGCACATCCTCACAAATACCGACAGGTATAGCAGTTGATTTATCGGCCATTTGCAAAGATATTTCAGTAGGTGTCAACTTACTCAAGTCAAGTCTACGATATAAAGAGAGAGGCATAACACTAACACCGGCTCCAAGATCACATAAAGAAGTTTTAACATAGTTTCCTTTAATGGAGCAAGGTATAGTAGGTACTCCTGGATCTCCTAGTTTCTTAGGTATTCCACCTTTAAAAGTGTAATTGGCTAGCATGCTGGAAATTTCTACTTCATGTATCTTTCTTTTGTTGGTAATAATATCTTTCATATACTTAGCATAAGGATTTGTTTTAAGCATGTCAGTCAAACGCATACACAAAAATATAGGTCTAATCATTTCAGCAAAGTGCTCAAAATCCTCATCATCCTTTTTCTTGGATGGTTTATGTAATGCCCAGGATGGGACTATACCTCCTACGTGTCGAGGCATGACTTAAAGGTATAAGCCCATTCTGGAATGATCTCAAGTTCGATATCTTTGCACGACTCATGTAAAAAATAGGGATGAAATTGCAAAAGGATAGTTGGCTTACACTCGCCACGTCACACAATGCATTACATAGCAAACCATCATCCAAATAACATCACAACCCTACTACGGGTGAAGATCCAAATGATAGATACCAAAAAAAATACATAAAGCCACAGGTTCGAATCGCCCCTAGTAGAAACCACTACTGATCATCGGGATAGTGCACATAGTATCGGCTACGTTCTTCATCGTACTCCCAGTACAGCTCTGTGCCGTCACCTGAGTAGTTCACCATAGTACCTGCATCTGGTGTGGTGTAGAATCTGTGAGCCACGAAGGACTCAGCAATCCCGTTCCCGGGTAGCAAAACTATCTAAGCCTTGGGTGTGGAACAAGGCTGAAGAAAGATAAAAGGTTGCAGCTGCACTAGCACTAGCTTACATGTTAAGAGCGAGAAGAGAAGTGCCACGAGCGTCAAAGTGATCACGAAGTGATCCTATCTAAGCACGTCAATCATAACCCCACCGTGTTCACTTCCCGAACCCCTTTCGGAAAATGACCGTCACGGTTACTCACGCTGGTAGTGTGTTTTGAACATGGTGTCAAGTTTTCTACAACCGGATATTAACAAATTCCCATCTGCCACATAACCGCGGGCACGGCTTTCGAAAGTTCAAAACCCTGCAGGGGTGTTCCAACTTGGCCCATTACAAGCCCACGATCCACGGAGTTGCAACTCCAAGGTGGGAAGGCCCGAGTATTCTCAGAATCCCGTGCTCAAGATATTCCGACTAAGGTGAGACTAATCCAGCAAATCCTCCCGGCGTGCCGACACCGTGATAGTAGCCGCGTGTATCTCGTCTCAGGCCACGACCGGATGAGCAGTACCTACGGATACCGAAGACCCCAGCGAATTGGGTGGCACCACAAGTGGCTCTAGTTTGGACCAACACTCAAATCGAGCACTGGCCCGGGGGGGTTGATTAATTAATCCTCGGGTTAATTACTCCCTCAGCAAGTTTTAGTTGTTAGGCAAATGGAGTACCAATGTTGGGACTTGCTGGAAAAGCCTTAGCGCTAAGCGGTTTATCGAGGGGGTCCCATAACCCCAACCGTGTGAGGAACGCATAATCAAGGAACATAAAACCGGTTTATACGGTTCCTAGGGTGGCATGAGTGGAACAAATCACTGAGCAAGAGGCTCAGCCTTCCACCCATTACCAATATATAGATGAATTAATTAAAGAGTTTATATAGTGTGATATCCCAACAAACTTCAACATGAAGCAAGAATCTTCAAATCTTCTCCTGCAACTAGCAATGCTATAAGAGGGGCTGAGCGAAGCCTACGTAGCCAATCAAAGGTTTGCATAGGTTGGGTGGTTAGACAGATTCATGGTTACAATAGGAGGCTGACAATCAAACATGGGCATCGAGGCAATAAGCTAAAGAGCGAGACTTCTAGCAATAGGCAAAGATAGTAATGATATCTGGGTCAGGTCATCTTGCCTGTCAAGTCGTCGATGGGATCGTAAGACGGCTCCTCGTACTCAACCTCGGTAGTAACCTCGTTCTCGTTATCGGGCTCGGCTTCCGGCTCTACTCAACACAAGAACACAGGAGGCACGAAATCTAACAAGGTGCAATGCACAATCTACAGGATGCACGTATGATGCACTTAGGATGCACTGCAGATGCACTTAGGATGCATAACATGACAAAGTAGGAAGCACACCAGAACAACACAAGAAACATGACAATATGCTCAAGCAAGTAGGATGCAAGACAGATCTATATAGGATGCAAAACATGACAAGGTAGGAAGCATAGAGAAACAACATAAGAACAACAAGTTTAAATGAGGCCGGAAACAACTTAAGACAAGTCCTCATATGCATAGTTTGAAATTAGTCCAGATCTGAACAAACCTTAAGTTAAAGTTGTTAAACAGCAAGTTAACATGCACCATGATGATCTACATGAAAATCTAGTCAAGTTTCATATAAAGTTTGTTTAATTCGGAGCTACGGTCTAGAAGATATGAGCAAAACAAGTTAAACATGACAACGGCGCAAGATGCACCCAAACATCAAGCAAACATACTCCAAACATGTTAACAAGATGATATTATGATTCTACATGCAAAACACACAAGTTTCATGTAGGGCACGCTCAAAACGGAGCAACGGAGTAAAAGATACACCCGAAACAAGAAACAAAGCAAAGCTGAAATTAACAGCCACATAGCAACTTGGAAGCAAGATATATATACTCTACAACACTCAAACATGGTGACAAGAAGCATGGACATTAAGTAGACATATCCTACAGCAAACAATTCCATTGGAGCAACTCCATAGGAGGCATGGATCAATAGCAACAAGCTACAACATTTTGATCATGACACTAAAAACCTGATAGTAATATTTTATAGCAACTTGGGAGCCAGATTTAAATATGGTACAACAACCCAAATGAGCAAGTGAGGGCATGGATGGATATACAACAACATATACAACAATGAATGATCAATGGCCACCCCAAAACTAACATGGATTTGCCTAGGACAACAAGCAAACATAGCATCAGGATATGACAGATTCCAGACTTAGTGAAATTTCACTAAGTGTTAAAACAGTAACATTAGCATGGCATGTTTGCGAGCATGTTTAAGTCATCTTAAAGCATAACATGGCAAATGGTTTGCACCACAGCAAAGAACACATGATGGGGAATCTAAAACATATGAGCATGCGACATGGGGACAAACACATCAATAGCAACGAGCTCCTCAACTAGGCATCTCGTAACAAATTACAAAACCTAACAGCCACATGCACTTTTGCAACAGAGATAAACATGGCAATATGAACTCTAACATGCATGCTATAGCAACCAACATCTAGAGCATCTCATGATGAACATTTGGACATATCATTTGCTTCATTTGGATAAACATGCACCAAGTTATCACATCTCAAACATGGCATGAAAATAACAAGTAGCAGCAGTTTATATCAAGTAGCACTCTTGTCATGATGATTAAGACATCTAGATGGACTCAAACAAGCATGACACAATGGAACAAAACGTAGTACACATCACCACGATCAATTTGACATATCATATGCACAATTCGGACATACACACAAAAAGTTATTGCCATCACAAGAAGCCATCAGACAACAAAATGCAAAAAGGACTTAGAGGGAAAAACATCAACCTCAGATCTATTCAACGCGGTCAATGCGGGTTGCAGGCGCGGGCGCGGACCCGGGAACCCGCTAGGGTTCGTCGCGCTGCTGCTGGATCGGGACGCCTGATCGGTCGCTGGATCGACCGACGGGAGCGGCGGCTCCGGCCGGCGCGGCGGCGTCGGGCCGACGGGGAAGGCCTCGCCGGAGGATGGCCGCGGGGTGGTGCGGGGTTTGTCCGGCGGCTGCTGGAGCTCTTGAAGCTCGGGGCGGCGGCGCTCTTGAAGCTCGGCGGCGCGGCGAGCTGTTGGCGATGCGGAGGCGGCCGACGGGGACCGGCGCCGGCGGGCGGCGAGGCGCGACGGCCCTTGCGGCGGCCGGCGGCGCAGAGCCGCGACGGGGAACGGCGGCGGTTGCGGAGGAGTACGGCCCGGGCGGCGGAGGCGGAGGGCCCGCGGGGGCCGGGAGCGGGCCTGGCTGGCCGAGCGGCGGCGCGGTGGCTCGGCGCCACGTGTCGCTCGCGGACTGGAGCGGAGGTCGCTGGACACGTCTGGCGGCGTACGGACGTGTCCGGCGCGGCGAAGGAGGAGTGGAGCTAGGGTTTTTTGGACGAAAATGGCATGTGGGGACGTTTTTATAGGCACAAGGAGCTAGGAGAGTCCAAATGGGGAGCGGTTTTCGGCCACGCGATCACAATTCGACGACCGAGATGATGGGAATGGTTGTGATGGGTTAGTGGGCTGTTGTGGAGGGGGTCTTGGGCCTCAAAGAAGAGGTTCTTTTAGCCCACTAGGTTAACCGTTGGAGTACCAAACGAACTCCAAACGCGATGAAACTTGACAGGCGGCCTACACGTACCAAAACAACATCGCACGACAAGTCTCACGTCATTCCGGAAACATTACACGGCCACACACGAAAGAAGGGCTCGGGGATGCCACAGGCACGTGTGAGAGCATCGGAACTCGAAATGGACAACGAGAAGAGACGAGTGGGACCGGATGCAAGTGACAACACAAATGCAATGCAATGCACACACGCACACGACAAAACAACGAAACCCGAAAAGAAGAAGAACCCGTAATGGAATTGATGAAGCCAAAGTTTATATATTGCCATATAGGGAAAGTGTTACATCCGGGGCATTACAAACTCTCCTCTACTACGAAAAGATCTCGTCCCGAGATCTAGGACTGGAAGAAGGAAGGGTACTCAGAACGAAGGTGATCTTCTCGTTCCCACGTAGCTTCTCGGTCGGTACGGTGTGACCACTTAACTTTCAAGAACTTGATTGACTTGTTGCGGGTCTTGCGCTCAGTTTCTTCAAGAATAGCAACGGGGTGCTCATGATAAGACAAGTCTTGTTGAAGATCAATCTCCTCAAACGGAATGGTGCGTTCAGGTGTCTTGAAGCACTTGCGGAGTTGAGACACGTGAAACACATCATGAACATTAGCGAAGTTGGAAGGGAGCTCTAGTTGATAGGCTAGATCGCCTCTTTTGCCAAGTATCTTGAAAGGGCCCACGTATCTAGGAGCAAGCTTTCCTTTGATACCGAATCTTTGGGTGCCTTTCATAGGAGAAACACGGAGATAGACATGATCCCCAATGTTGAAAGCCAAATCACGATGCTTGCCGTCATAGTAGCTCTTCTGACGTGACTGAGCGGCCTTGAGATTCTCACGTATGACTTTGCACATTTCTTCGGCTTTTGGGATCAAGTCATTGCCAAGAAGTTGATGTTCACCAGTCTCGGACCAGTTGAGAGGAGTACGGCACTTTCTGCCATAGAGGATTTCAAACAGAGCTTTGCCGGCACTTGCTTGGAAACTGTTGTTGTAAGAGAACTCGGCAAACGGAAGGAAATCCTCTCACTTCATGCCAAAAGAGATGACACAAGCTCTGAGCATGTCTTCGAGGATCTGCTTCACTCTTTCGACTTGACCACTAGTCTGAGGATGAAACGCAGTACTGAAACGGATCTTAGTGCCCATGGCAGACTGAAAGGAGTCCCAGAACTTGGATGTGAACAAACTTCCATGGTCTGAGGACATAACTTGAGGAATGCCATGTAAGGACACAATTCTGGAAGTGTACAACTCTGCCAGTTGAGCTGCATTGATGGATTCTTTGACTAGAAGGAAGTGAGCTACTTTGGTAAGCTTGTCTATCACCACAAAGATAGAATCATTCCCCTTCTTGGACTTGGGAAACCCAGTGACGAAATCCATTTCAATGTGGTCGAATTTCCACTCGGGAATAGGAAGAGGTTGGAGAAGACCGGCTGGACGTTGATGCTCTGCCTTCACTCTTCTGCAGACATCACATTCATTCACGAATTGGGCAATCTCCCTTTTCATGCGAGTCCACCAGTAAGATTGCTTGAGGTCTTGGTATATCTTGGAACTTCCAGGATGAATCGAGAGGAGGGAGTCATGTGCTTCGTTCATTATGAGCTTCCTGAGATCACCCTTGGGAACCACAAGTCTGTCCTCAAAGAACAAGGTATCTCTCTCATCAACGCGATAGAACTTGTATTTGGGAGTACCCTTTGCAATACCATGTTTCACTTTCTGCACCATAGCATCACTGAGTTGGGCCTCACGGATCTGATCTTCCAAGGTAGGAGCAACTTGAAGATTTGCAAGAAAGCCTTGCGGAACAACTTGGAGGTTGAGCTTCCTGAATGCTTCACAAAGCTCAGGCTGGAACGGCTTGATAAGGAGACTGTTGCAATATGCCTTTCTGCTCAAAGCATCTGCAATGACATTGGCCTTGCCAGGTGTGTATTCGATGCTTGGATCATACTCTTGGATCATCTCAACCCAACGAGTCTGGCGAAGGTTCAGGTTCGGCTGTGTGAAGATGTACTTCAAGCTCTTGTGGTCGGTGAAGATGTCGACTTTTCTGCCCAACAAAAGGTGTCTCCACGTGATCAAGGTGTGTACCATAGCTGCTAGCTCGAGATCATGTGTGGGGTAGTTCTTCTCACTTGGCTTCAATTGACGAGAGGTGTATGCCACAATTTTCTTGTCCTGCATTAGCACACCACCAAGTCCTTGAAGAGAAGCATCACAGAATACTTCGTAGGGCTTAGACTCATCTGGAGGGGTAAGAACTGGAGCAGAGATGAGCTTTTCTTTGAGAGTTTTGAATGCCACATCACAATCCGGAGACCAGTTGTACTTGACATTCTTCTGCAGCAAGTTGGAGAGAGGCTTGGCAATCTTGGAGAAGTTCTCAACGAATCTTCTGCAATAGCTAGCAAGACCAAGAAAGCTTCGGAGTTGCTTGACGTTCTGAGGAGGTTCCCAGTTGACAATCGCTTCAACTTTCTCGGGGTTGACCACAATACCGTTAACAGAGATGATATGGCCCAGATACAAGACCTTATCGAGCCAGAATTCGCACTTGGAGAACTTGGCATAGAACTTATGTTCACGGAGTCTGTCAAGAACTAGATGGAGGTGCTTTTCGTGATCCTCTTCATTCTTGGAGAATACCAAGATGTCATCCAGATAAACAAGCACAAATTCGTTGGTGTAGGGGTTGAATATGTAGTGCATCATTCTCGAGAAGGTAGGTGGAGCATTAGCGAGGCCAAAAGACATGACTATATATTCATATGAGCCGTAGCTTGTTCTGAATGCAGTCTTGTGAATATCTTCTTCACGGATACGGATCTGGTGATAACCCATCCGGAGATCGAGCTTTGACAATACTTTTGCTCCTTTGAGCTGCTCGAACAATTCATTGATGTTGGGGAGCGGATACTTGTTCTTTATTGTCTTCTTGTTCAATGGCCGGTAATCAATGCAAAGGCGCTTCGTGCCATCCTTCTTCTTGACAAATAAGACACCACAGCCCCAAGGAAAAGTGCTAGGCCTGAATAGACCCATACGCTCTTGCTCATCGAGCTGTTTCTTCAACTCCTTCAACTCTTCAGGGGAGAGCTTGTACGGACGCCGGCATGCTGGCTCAGTACCAGGCTTGAGTTCAATGACGAATTCAACTTGACGATGCGGAGGCATGCCTGGAAGCTCTTCAGGGAAAACATCTTCATATTCATTGACCACCGGAATTTGAGAGATGGCATTAATCTCACCCTTATCATTGAGAGAGAATAGCCTGATTGTGTTATCTCGAGAGGCGAAGATAATCACGTCTTCGTCAGGATGAGTAAGCTTGACTTCCTTATTTGCACAATCAATGTGAGCATCATGCTGAGAAAGCCAACCCATCCCAAGAATAAGATCAATGTCGGAGTTGCCGAGAACAACCGGAGAAGCCAGAAAGTGGTAATCACCCATACGAATAGATACGTCCGGAACATGCACCCGAGAGGACATTTGCAATCCAGGAGAAATAATGCTCAAAGGCTTTGGCAACACTTGAGTGACGAATTCATGCTTGGCAACAAATGGTCTTGAAATGAAAGAAAGCGATGCACCCGAATCAAACAATACTTTAGCAGGTATAGAGTTAACTGGAAGATTACCAAGTATCACATCTGAAGAATTCTCTGCTTGAGCTGCATTCATCAGATTCACTCTTGCAACCATGGGATTGTGCTTGACAATAGCAGTGCTGACAGCTGGAGGAGGCGGAAGGCGCCTTGGGTTGGGGCACTTGTTAGCGTAATGACCCTTCTGGCCACACTTGTTGCAAATCACTTCTGAGAGAGGACGGAGATAAGGAGCACTTGACTTGGAAGCTTGAAAATGATTCTTTGACTGATTGCTTGGGTTGGGTGGGTGGGAGAAACCACGGCCACCAGAATTCTTGTTGTTGTTGTTGGGAGGTCGGATCACTGGATGAGGTGGAAGCCAAAACTTCTGTTGCTTTGCGACCACATGGGAAGAAGAGGAGGAGTGAACGGCATCTCTGATCGTCTTTTTGGAAGCTTCCATCTTGAGCTGGGCTGCCTCTTGCTTAAGTGCCATGTTATAGAATTGATCAAACTCATCAGGCTCGAACAAGGTGAGAGCTAGTTGGAGTTCATCCTTCAGACCACCACGGAACTGATAGATCTTGCTCTTGGCATCTGGGATGTCTTGCTTGGCATAGCGGGCAAGGTTCTGGAACTTGACATTATATTGGTAGACAGTCATTGAGCCTTGCTTCAGGTTGCGGAATTGCTCACACATACCCCCGATGACACTTGTTGGAATGTGGTGAGAGCGAAAGTCCTTGCAGAAGTCATCCCAGGAGATTACACGTCCCTCTCTGGAATCTTTGTACTGCTGCCACCAATCAGCGGCTTGGTCCTTGAGTTGGAAGGCTGCAAACTTCACATAGTCCTCAGGCCTTACGTTGCTGCACTCAAAATGCTTCTTGATATCTGTTATCCAGTCTTCAGCATCTAGAGGGTCCACACAATAACTGAATGCCTTTGGTTGGTTTGCCAGGAACTGGTTGAGCGTAGCAAAGTGAGGTTGGTTGAACAAATTGCCTTGGCCTTGGTTCCCATGAGCACCCTGATTTGCTTGAATGTTCTGCATCATTTGCATAAGCATCTGGGTGTTCTGGTTCGTCGCTTGCATAATTGCTCTCCAGGCCTCAGACGGAGGAGGAGGGGAAGGAGGACGATCAGGAACCTCTTCACCCTCTGGGTTAGCGTTGGGAACCTTTTTAGGAGCCATCCTGAATGAGATGACAACTATTAGCCATTGATTGAGAGAAATATATATAAGCTGAATCAACGGCTAGAAATTGCAACATAGTCTTCACAAGAACATTCGAACAACAATGAACGAATGTAATCCACAGTTTAATAGTAACAACAATCTTCACGAGAAGCCACTTGGGAGAACAAAAGGTAAATAAAAACAACAAGGAGCAGATAGAACAAATACAAGATAGAAGCTTCGTTCGACATATTCGTGCTGAAAGCTTATGGAACGTGTTACAAAAGGGTTTTGCAATCCCCGGATCAGCATAGCCAAGGACCCTTTAAGATGCAACTCCCGATCGGAACAACGGCCATAAAACTACTTCACTCAATGTAGAACCGCGAACTCCATATCATGCATTCGTTGAAAGAATGCCTACGAACTACAAGATGAACCAACCTATTAATTTCCGAAAGTTTCCAGTTATGCAATCAGGTGTTGGGGATACAGGGGAAGCATCGCACACTCAACTCTAATCCTACATCCAGCTGTATCCATCCTTCAACACATAACCAGTTATTTTCGGAAACCGTTTACCTCGGACCTTCGAAACGCATCTACTATACAAGCTATGGCAATACTCCCGAACTACCTCCCCAGTACTGGGTGACGTCAGGGTTATCTTGCCACTAACCACATAGGAGAGTTTTCGATGTCGGCCGTCTTAAGTATTCCAGAACTGATGCGATATATTTGTGACGACAACACCTCAGAGCTCAACTCCCCGGGACACTGCCACAACCCCTAAATGACAGGAGGCATCGAGAACAATGTTCTCGTCACAAAGACATCGGAACAATCCAAACAATACTCGCGAGATTCCTAATTTTTTTTGGGTGAATTTTGAGAGTAGAAGAGGCAAGAGTAATCGTCAGGAGTCCACACCAGAGTGAAAAGAGATGAGGAGCAAAAGAAATCCTACTCAAAACATTTTAAGTGTGTGCCTAGACTCAATCGTCAACGATTCGATCAATCAGTGGGGGCTTCTAGGTCGAAGAAGGCTCTGAATACCAACTTGTAATGCCCAGGATGGGACTATACCTCCTACGTGTCGAGGCACGACTTAAAGGTATAAGCCCATTCTGGAATTATCTCAAGTTCGGTATCTTTGCACGACTCATGTAAAAAATAGGGATGCAATTGCAAAAGGATAGTTGGCTTACACTCGCCACGTCACACAATACATTACATAGCAAAACATCATCCAAATAACATCACAACCCGACTACGGGTGAAGATCCAAATGAAAGATACCAAAAAAATACATAAAGCCACATGTTCGAATCACCCCTAGTAGAAACCACTACTGATCATCGGGATAGTGCACATAGTATCGGCTACGTTCTTCATCGTACTCCCAGTACAGCTCTGTGCCGTCACCTGAGTAGTTCACCATAGTACCTGCATCTGGTGTGGTGTAGAATCTGTGAGCCACGGAGGACTCAGCAATCCCGTTCCCCGGGGTAGCAAAACTATCTAAGCCTTGGGTGTGGAACAAGGCTGAAGAAAGATAAAAGGTTGCAGCTGCACTAGCACTAGCTTACGCGTTAAGAGCGAGAAGAGAAGTGCCACGAGCGTCAAAGTGATCACGAAGTGATCCTATCTAAGCACGTCAATCATTACCCCACCGTGTTCACTTCCCGAACCCCTTTCGGAAAATGACCGTCACGGTTACTCACGCTGGTAGTGTGTTCTGAACATGGTGTCAATTTTTCTACAACCGGATATTAACAAATTCCCATCTGCCACATAACCGCGGGCACAACTTTCGAAAGTTCAAAACCCTGCAGGGGTGTTCCAACTTGGCCCATTACAAGCCCACAATCCGCGGAGTCGCAACTCCAAGGTGGGAAGGCCCGAGTATTCTCGGAATCCCGTGCTCAAGATATTCCGACTAATGTAAGACTAATCCAGCAAATCCTCCCGGCGTGCCGACACCCCGATAGTAGCCGCGCGTATCTCGTCTCAGGCCACGACCGGATGAGCAGTACGTACGGATACCAAAGACCCCAGCGAACTGGGTGGCACCGCAAGTGGCTCTAGTTTGGACCAACACTCAAATCGAGCACTGGCCCAGGGGGGTTGATTAATTAATCCTTGGGTTAATTACTCCCTCGGCAAGTTTTAGTTGTTAGGCAAATGGAGTACCAATGTTGGGACTTGCTGGAAAAGCCTTAGCGCTAAGCGGTTTATCGAGGGGGTCTCATAACCCCAACCGTGTGAGGAACGCATAATCAAGGAACATAACACCGGTTTATACGGTTCCTAGGGTGGCATGAGTGGAACAAATCACCGAGCAAGAGGCTCAGCCTTCCACCCATTACCAATATATAGATGAATTAATTAAAGAGTTTATATAGTGTGATATCCCAACAAACTTCAACATGAAGCAAGAATCTTCAAATCTTCTCCTGCAACTAGCAATGCTATAAGAGGGGCTGAGGAAAGCCTACGTAGCCAATCAAAGGT
Organism: Secale cereale; assembly: GCA_902687465.1. Classification (NCBI taxonomy): domain Eukaryota; kingdom Viridiplantae; phylum Streptophyta; class Magnoliopsida; order Poales; family Poaceae; genus Secale; species Secale cereale. The sequence continues at coordinate 143,504,164 of LR738710.1, forward strand.
TTGCATAGGTTGGGTGGTTAGACAGATTCATGGTTACAATAGGAGGCTGACAATCAAACATGGGCATCAAGGCAATAAGCTAAAGAGCGAGACTTCTAGCAATAGGCAAAGATTGTAATGATATCTGGGTCAGGTCATCTTGCCTGTCGAGTCGTCGATGGGATCATAAGACGACTCCTCGTACTCAACCTCGGCAGTAACCTCGTTCTCGTTCTCGGGCTCGGCTTTCGGCTCTACTCAACACAAGAACAAAGGAGGCACGAAATCAAACAAGGTGCAATGCACAATCTATATGATGCACGTATGATGCACTTAGGGTGCACTGCTGATGCACTTAGGATGCATAACATGACAAAGTAGGAAGCACACCAGAACAACACAAGAAACACGACAATATGCTCAAGCAAGTAGGATGCAAGACAGATCTATATAGGATGCAAAACATGACAATGTAGGAAGCACAGAGAAACAACATAAGAACAACAAGTTTAAATGAGGCCGGAAACTAATTAAGACAAATCCGGTAAGTCCTCATATGCATAGTTTGAAATTAGTCCAGATCTGAACAAACCTTAAGTTAAAGTTGTTAAACAGCAAGTTAACATGCACCATGATGATCTACACGAAATTCTAGTCAAGTTTCATATAAAGTTTGTTTAATTCGGAGCTACGGTCTAGAAGATATGAGCAAAACAAGTTAAACATGGCAACGGTGCAAGATGCACCCAAACATCAAGCAAACATACTCCAAACATGTTAACAAGATGATATTATGATTCTACATGCAAAAACACACAAGTTTCATGTAGGTCACGCTCAAAACGGAGCAACGTACTAAAAGATACACCCGAAACAAGAAACAAAGCAAAACTGAAATTAACAGCCACATAGCAACTTGGAAGCAAGATATATATACTCTACAACACTCAAACATTGTGACAAAATGCATGGACATTATGTAGACATATCCTACAACAAACAATTCCATTGGAGCAACTCCATAGGAGGCATGGATCAATAGCAACAAGCTACAACATTTTGATCATGACACTAAAAACCTGACAGTATTATTTTATAGCAACTTGAGAGCAAGATCTAAATATGCTACAACAACCCAAATGAGCAAGTGAGGGCATGGATGGATAGACAACAACATATACAACAAGGAATGATCAATGGCCACCCCAAAACTAACATGGATTTTCCTAGGACAACAAGCAAACATAGCATGAGGATATGACAAATTCCAGACTTAGTGAAATTTCACTAAGTGTTAAAATAGTAACATTAGCATGGCATGTTTGCGAGCATGTTTAAGTAATCTTAAATAATAACATGGCAAATGGTTTGCACCACAGCAAAGAACACATGATGGGGAATCTAAAACATATGAGCATGCGACATGGGGACAAACACATCAATAGCAACGAGCTCCTCAACTAGGCATCTCGTAACAAATTACAAAACCTAACAGTCACATGCACTTTTGCAAAAGAGATAAACATGGCAGTATGAACTCTAACATGCATGCTATAGCAACCAACATGTAGAGCATCTCATGATGAACATTTGGACATATCATTTGCTTCATTTGGATAAACATGCACCAAGTTATCACATCTCAAACATGGCATGAAAATAACAAGTAGCAGCAGTTTATATCAAGTAGCACTCTTGTCATGATGATTAAGACATCTAGATAGACTCAAACAAGCATGACACAATGGAACAAAACGTAGTACACATCATCGCGATCAATTTGACATATCATATGCACAATTCAGACATACACACAAAAAGTTATTGCCATCACAAGAAGCCATCAGACAACAAAATGCAAAAAGGACTTAGAGGGAAAAACATCAACCTCAGATCTAGTCAACGCGGTCAACGCGGGTTGCGGGCGGAGCGGGTCGCGGGCGCGGGCGCGGACCCGGGAAGCCGCTAGGGTTCGTCACGCGGCTGCTGGATCGGGACGCCCGATCCGTCGCTGGATCGACCGACGGGAGCGGTGGCTCCAGCCGGCGCGGCGGCGTCGGGCCGACAGGGAAGGCCTCGCCGGAGGAGGGCCGCGGGGCGGCGCGGGGTTTGTCCGGCGGCGGCTAGAGCTCTTGAAGCTCGGGGCGGCGGCGCTCTTGAAGCTCGGCGGCGCGGCGAGCTGTTGGCGATGCGGAGGCGGCCGGCGGCCGGCGAGGAGCGGCAGCCCTCGCGGCGGCCGGCGGCGCGGAGCCACGGCGAGGAACGGCGGCGGTTGCGGAGGAGTATGGCCCGTGCGGCAGAGGCGGAGGGCCCGCGGGGGCCGGGAGCGGGCCTGGCGGGCCGAGCGGCGGCGCGGTGGCGGGGCGCCACGTGTCGCCCGCGGACTGGAGCGGAGGTCGCTGGACACGTCTGGCGGTGTACGGACGTGTCCGGCGCGGCGAAGGAGGAGTGGAGCTAGGGTTTTTTGGACGAAAATGGCATGGGGGGACGTTTTTATAGGCACAAGGAGCTAGGAGAGTCTAAATGGGGAGCGGTTTTCGGCCACACGATCACAATTCGACGACCGAGATGATGGGAAGGGTTGTGCTGGGTTAGTGGGCTGTTGTGGGGGGGGGGTCTTGGGCCTCAAAGAAGAGATTCTTTTAGCCCACTAGGTTAACCGTTGGAGTACTAAACGAACTCCAAACGCGACGAAACTTGACAGGCGGCCTACACGTACCAAAACAACATCGCACGACAAGTCTCACGTCATTACGGAAACGTTACGTGGCCACACACAAAACAAGGGCTTGGGGATGCCACGGGCATGTGTGAGAGCGTCAGAACTCGAAACGGACAACGGGAAGAGACGAGTGGGACCGGATGCAAGTGACAACACAAATGCAATGCAATGCACATGACAACATGACATGGATGAAATGCACACACGCACACGACAAAACGACGGAACCCGAAAAGAAGAAGAACCCGGAATGGAATTGATGAAGCCAAAGTTTATATATTGCCATGTAGGGAAAGTGTTACATCCGGGGCATTACAGTGTAGGAGGAAAAGGCATGGGTTTCTGAACCCATGGTTCTATTTCCCTATCGTGCCTCCTAGCAACAAAGTCTCTCTTATCATAACGTTGATTCTTTGATTGTGGGTTATCAAGATCAACAACAGGTTCAATCTCTACATCATTATCATTGCTAGGTTGAGCATCATCATGAACATCATCATTAACATTATTATTGGGCTCATGCTCATTACCAGATTGTGTCTCAGCATCAGAAACAGATATATCATTAGGATTCTCAGGTGTGTCAGCTACAGGTTCACTAGAAGCATGCAAAGTCCTATCATTTTTCTTTTTCTTCTTCTTAGAAGAACTAGGTGCATCTAAATTAGCTCTCTGAGAATCTTGCTCAATTCTCTTAGGATGGACCTCAGGATATAAAGGTTCCTGAGTCATTTTACCACCTCTAGTTGCAACTCTAACAACATAGTCATTATTCTTACTATTTTATTCATTGAGAAAGTCATTCTGAGCCTTAAGTACTTGTTCTACTTGAGTGGTAACCATAGAAGCATGTTTGCTAATGAGTTTAAATTCACCTTTAACTCTAGACATATAATCACTCAAGTGTTCTATCATATAAGCATTACGTTGTATTTGTGTGCCAACATAAGCATTGAAGTTTTCTTGTTTCACAATGAAATTGTCAAACTCATCTAAGCATTGGCTAGCAGGCTTATAACAAGGAATATCACCTTCATCAAATCTATAAAGAGAATTTACCTTTACTACCTGTGTCGGGTTATCAAGACCATGTATTTCTTCAATAGGTGGTAAATTCTTAACATCTTCAGCATTAACACCTTTTTCTTTCATAGATTTCTTTGCCTCTTGCATATCTTCAGGACTGAGAAATAGAACACCTCTTTTCTTCGGAGTTGGCTTAGGGGCTGGTTCAGGAAGTGTCCAATTATTTTCATTGGCCAGCATATGATTCAATAGTAAACCAGCTTGATCAACTGTTCTTTCCCTGAAAACACAACCAGCACAACTATCCAGGTGGTCTCTGGAAGCATAGATTAGTCCATTATAAAAGACATCAAGTATATCGTTCCTCTGAAGAGGGTGATCAGGCAAAGCATTAAGTAATTGGAGAAGCCTCCCCCAAGCTTGTGGGAGACTCTCTCCTTTAATTTGCACAAAGTTATATATTTCCCGTAAGGCAGCTTGTTTCTTATGAGCGGGAAAATATTTAGGAGAAAAGTAATGCATCATATCCTGGGGACTACGCACACAACCAGGATCAAGAGAATTAAACCAAGTCTTAGCATTACCCTTTAACAAGAAAGGAAATAACTTAAGGATATAGTAATAACGAATCTTTTCATCGTTGGTAAACAGGGTGGCTATATCATTCAACTTAGTAAGATGTGCCACAACAGTTTCAGATTCATAGCCATTGAAAGGATCAGATTCAACCAAAGTAATTAACTCAGGATCAACAGAGAAATCGTAATCCGTATCAGTAACAAAGATAGATGAAGTAGCAAAAACAGGGTCATATTTCATTCTAGCATTCAAAGACTTTTCTTTCAGCTTAGCTAATAATTTCTTAAGATCATATCTATCGTTGCAAGCAAGAAAGTCTCTAGCAGTTTCTTCATCCATAACATAACCCTCAGGAATAACTGGAAATTCATATATAGGGGGAGAAGCTTCATCATCACTTTCATAAATATTATCAGTTTCAATATTTGCATTCTCCCCAACCTTAGCAATTTGTTCATCTAGAAATTCACCAAGTGGCACAGTGTTATCAGGCATAGAAGTAGTTTCATCATACATAGCAGAAGTGGCATCATCAAGAACATACGACATATCAGATTCAATAGCAGGAGTAGGTGTCGCAAGTTTACTCATAACAGATGGTGCATTAAGTGCAGAGCTAGATGGTAGTTCCTTACCTCCCCTCGTAGTTGAGGGATAGATCTTGGTTTTTGAGTCTTTTAAATTCTTCATAGTGATCAACAGATATAAATCCCAAGTGACTTAGAGAATATAGCTATGCTCCCCGACAACGGCGCCAGAAAATAGTCTTGATAATCCACAAGTGTAGGGGATCGCAACAGTTTTCGAGGGTAAAGTTTTCAACCCAAATTTATTGATTCAACACAAGGGGAGCCAAAGAATACTCTTAAGTATTAGCAGCTGAGTTGTCAATTCAACCACACCTGGAAACTTAATATCTGCAGCAAGGTAATTTAGTAGCAAGGTAATATGGAAATAGTGGTAATAGCAATAAAAGTAACGGTAGTGTTTTTGTAGTTTTTGTAATAGCAGCGGCGGGAAAGTAAATAAGCAACAAGCAATATGTGAAAAGATCGTAGGCATTGGATCGATGATGGGAAATTATGTCGGATGCGATTCATCATGTAAAAATTATAACCTAGGGTGACACAAAAACTAGCTCGAGTTTGTCAATGTAATGTAGGCATGTATTCCGAATATAGTCATACGTGCTTATGGAAAAGAACTTGCATGGCATCTTTTGTCCTACCCTCCCGTGGCAGCGGGGTCCTAGTGGAAACTAAGGGATATTAAGGCCTCCTTTTAATAGAGTACCGGACCAAAGCATTAACTCATAGTGAATACATGAACTCCTCAAACTACGGTCATCATCGGGAGTGGTCCTGATTATTGTCACTTCGGGGTTGCCGGATCATAACACATAGTAGGTGACTATAGACTTGCAAGATAGGATCAAGAACACACATATATTCATGAAAACATAATAGGTTCAAATCTGAAATCATGGCACTCGGGCCCTAGTGACAAGCATTAAGCATGGCAAAGTCATAGCAACATCAATCTTAGAACATAGTAGATACTAGGGATCAAACCCTAACAAAACTAACTCGATTACATGGTAAATCCCATCCAACCCATCACCGTCCAGCAAGCCTACGATGAGATTACTCACGCACGGCGGTGAGCATCATGGAATTGGTGATGGAGGAAGGTTGATGATGACGATGGTGACGATCTCCACTCTCCGGAGCTCGGAACGGACTCCAGATCAGCCCTCCCGAGAGAGATTAGGGCTTGGCGGCGGCTCCGTATCGTAAAACGTGATAATTCTTCTTCTCTGTTTTTCTCTCCCCAAAAGTGAATATATGGGGTTCGGGGGTACGTCGGTGGAGCATCAGGGGGCCCATGAGGCAGGGGGGCGCGCCCAGGTGGAGGGGGCGCGCCCCCACCCTCGTGGACAGGGTGTGGGCGCCCTGACGTGGATCTTTCCGCATATATTTTTTATATTTTCCAAAATAATTCTCCGTGGATTTTCAGGTCATTCTGAGAACTTTTTTATTTCTGCACAAAAACAACACCATGACAATTCTGCTGAAAACAACGTCAGTTCGGGTTAGTTCCATTCAAATCATGCAAGTTAGAGTCCAAAACAAGGGCAAACGTGTTTGGAAAAGTTGATATGTTGGAGACGTATCATGTCCTTAGCATTTTGAGGGGTCCACGTCTCTAGTCCTTTCCACGCCATTGTTGAACTTGTCTGAAATACACTAGACAAAAACATTAGTCCAACAAGAGATACATTGACATTAATTACCAAAATCACCCATGAGCACTTGTGGTTTCAATCTCCACCTTTCTGGTAATTGATGACAACATACATCAAAGCTTATGTAAAAGATATGAATGGTAGTAGGTAAAGCTTTGGAGGGACATGTAACATTCATAGGCTCCCCCTACAAGTATGCAATCATGTGAAGATAGAATATACTAACATGAGAATGCATAATCACGACAGAGCAAGCAGAGTGTTACATGCATCTTGGCTACATGCATCAGAGCAAATGATATGATTTAGAGATGTACCTCTATGTTTATGAATCCCTCTTGCAAACAATATGTACACCAGCAAGAGATCATCATGCACATGAGTGTGATGCAGATACTTACCTTGTGGTCTTGAGCTGACTTTGGAAAGAGTGGACTTGAGAAAACAAGGTTAGATAACACAAGAACACTCCTAATAAAGCATGTTAAGTAACCACAAGAGTACCAAGACTGGGATGACATGTGATAGGTGAGTACTAAGTACTTCATTTAGATATGGACATGTCCCCAAAGATTTAAAGATGTGCAATGAATTCCAAAGAAATTTGTCCCCTTAGACATGGACTCTTTCTCCCCCTGAATCTGATATTGGATAATGGGAGAAGGTCGGGTGAGACAAAATCAGAGCAAATAGGGTAATAGTAACTGAAATCAGAGCAACAAGAATTTTAAATAGCAATAGCTAGAATCAAACATATTGACATGTCTTTCCCCTCTTGAAGACATGTGACTTCTCTCCTCTTTGTTACCAAGCATCTGTAGAAGAGCTTAGATGTGCCCATTTGATAAGTTTTGATGTGTTCTCTCCCTCTCCCCCCCTTTGACATCAATTTCCAAGAAGGGTACTTCTGGAGCATGAGCCAAATAGGCGTGGTCCTTGAGGGTCACTACAAAGTAGGAGGTATCTTAACATGTTGATAGAGGAAAAAAATCATTGAGTGGAGTTGAAGAAAAATACGCAGGAATATATGTCAAAACATTTTCTCAGAGTTGAAATCGATGACGCCGATACGTTTTCTGTCGGTGGCAATGAAATGACAGAGTCACAGAAGATACTTATTGGTGGGATCGAGGTAGTCCATGTCAGTTGTACCGATGAACTGTCCAAAGGGAGACCTTGTAATTCGGTCGAGCCGATGGGTTTGGATCGGAGGGACCGAGTTCAACACAGAGAAAAAATCTTGTCATCTCAGCTCACTTAGCAAATGAAATCTCACAAGAATTTGCAAGGAATTAGCTGAAAGATTTGCAATGAATTTTTAATAGAATCACAAATGAAGAACAGAAAAGATAAAAGAGATCTAGATGAAGGTTTTGTTTTGTTTTGTTTTAGAGAGAGACAAAATAGAAAAAAAAATGCAAATGGAAAAGGCAACTGGGCAAGAGAACTTCATCTTGAAAGGGTCAGTGACAAAGTCACCTATGCTAGAGTATATTGACTGAGGAATCAAGTGATAGCACTTGATCGTAGATCATACTCATCGTTTATGCTCAAAATGGGGTTTCCATTTTTCGTTTAGGCATTTTGATGTATTCTCACCTCGTTGAGTTGCTTTGACTCATGGCTTGGAGCAAAGCTTCTCTAAGTTGGAATGACATACCTTGGGTTGTGGTGTTGATTTTGATCGTGTAGCCGAACTTGTGTTGGATGCTCAAGGTTGGTGTAGTTCATCAAGAGTTGGAGCATCCTTTAGAGTTGAAGGTCATCTTCCTACACAGGTTAGTCTTGCAAGGAATAGCACTTGTGCATCCAAATTGACAATCTTGAATTTTTGTCCTCATATAAATATAATCAAAGGATATGTTGAGTGAGTTCATGCTTCCTTGAATTCAACAACCAAAGCATAGGAACTTAGTGATGTAGTGGTTGCTGAAAATGTGAGTGACTTGCAATCTCATAGATTTGGGTTCATCCAAGTACCTACAAGGGTTAGGTAACATGTAAGGGTACAAGTAGAGATCTCAAACATATGATCATCATCATAAGAGAAATAATAAGGATTAGTCATAAAAGGCGCATGCCTTGCATGTACCAAATGGAGTTCCTACTCCAAGTTTGAGGCACCAATGATATTCAATTCACCTCTCAAACGGCAAAATACTTTCTCATCAAGCGGTTAGGTGAATATATCCACCAATTGCTTATCGGTGCAAACATGCTTAAGATTGATGTCTCCTTTAGCAACACGATCTCGAATGAAATGATGACGAACTTCAATATGCTTAGTTCGAGAATGTTGCACGTGATTGTGAGCAATCTTAATAGCACTTTCGTTGTCACAAAGCAATGGAACATGTTTCACATGTATCCCATAATCCTTAAGGGTTTGGGTCATCCAAAGTAATTGAGCACAACATGATCCGGCGGCAATGTATTCCGCTTCGGCGGTGGATAGGGATACCGAGTTTTGTTTCTTGGAGGACCAAGACACAAGGGATCTACCAAGAAATTGGCAAGTACCCGGAGTGGACTTTGTATCAACCTTGTTGCTGACATAGTCCGAATCGGAGTAGCCAACAAGATCAAAAGATGACCTCTTAGGATACCAAATGCCAAAGTTTGGTGAATGAATTAGGTATCTCACTATCCTTTTCACAGCCTTAAGATGACACTCTTTAGGGGCCGCTTGATAACATGCACACATGCACACACTTAGCAGAATATCGGGATGGGACATAGATATAACAATGAACCAATCATAGAGCGGTAAACCTTTTGGTCAGCCGGTTTGCCATCCTTAGACAAGTCAAGATGTCCACTAGTAGGCATGGGTGTTTCATACCTTTGCTTTCTTGCATATTGAACTTCTTGAAAAGACCCTTGATATACTTTGTTTGAGAGACAAATGTACCTTCCTTAGTTTGCTTGTTTTGCAAAGCAAGCAAAAATACGAGTTCACTCATCATAGACATCTCAAGCTTTTCCGACATTAGCCATCCAAACTTTTCACTAAAATGGGGATTAGTAGAATCAAATATGAAATCATCCACATAAATTTGGCACACAAATAATTCACCATTAATCCTTTTAGTAAAAAGTGTTGTGACGCCCCAAGACCGACGCTCCAGAGGACTTCCATATATTTTGTTGCCGTCGTGTGTTTTATTTTGTTTGTTACCTTTCATCATCGCATCATCCGCATTGCATCCACATGTTTTCATAAAACTCGTAGTTGCCGCCGCCCTCTTTGTCGCCGTGTCATGTTGTCCGACCGCTTGTCTTCGTTGACAGTTCTCAAACCAACCACAAACTTGACCGTGTCCTCCTAACGCCTCTTTGTGTAGTGCATCGACCCCTCGTGTGCATCCGAAACTTCCCCGAACCTGAACCGGACTGTCATGACCAATGGGTCCGGATCATACCCAAACATCCCTAAAATATCATCGGTTTCTTCTTTGGCATCTCCTAGCCTATTTTCTTGGATCATCCTATTACGATCGGAAGGATCCAAACGACCCCTACCCAAATCCACTTGCTATATATAGTGACAACCCTAGAAATTAGGTTGTCTGTCCCATCCCTCCATCAGTGCGCCGCCACCCCTAGCATCTTCGTCGTTTTCCCCATCGGACCAACCGCAGCTGTAATGCCCAGGATGGAGTTATACCTCCTACGTGTCGAGGCATGACTTAAAGGCATAAGTCCATCCTAGAATGATCTCAAGTTTGGTAATCTTTGCAATCTCATGTAAAAGAGGGGATTGTAAACAAAAATAGTTGGCTTACACTCGCCACGTCACACAATTACATAACATGTCTCAAACATCATACATTAAGAATATCACACCCCTCTAAGGGCAAAATCCAAATGTCAAGATACCAAACTTAGATAAATAAAACACAGGCGAATCGAATCCTAGTAGAAGTCTCCACTACTGATCATCCGGATATCGAACATAGTACCGACTACGCTCCTCGTCGTACTCCCAATCCAGCTCGGTGCCATCACCTGGATAGCTCACAACTGGACCTGCATCTGGTGTGGTGAAGTAACTGTGAGCCACAGAGGACTCAGCAATCCCGTTCCCGGGTAACAAGACTATGCAAGCCTTGGGAGAGGATAAGGCTGAAGAAAAGAATAAGTGTTTGCAGCAGCAACTAGCTTACGTGAGTGAGAGCGAGAAGAGAAAGCCTCGGTCGAGAAGTGATCACGAAGTGATCCTAGCTACAAGCTCAACAAACATAACCCCTCCGTGTTCAACTCCCGAATCCCTATTCGGAAATTGACGGTCACGGAACACACGCTGGTAGTGTATTAGAAACATGGTGTCAAGTTATCTACAACCGGATATTAACAAGCTCCCATCTGCCACATAACCGCGGGCACGGCTTTCGAAAGTTCTTAACCCTGCAGGGGTGTTCCAACTTGACCCATTACAAGCCCACGATCCGCGGAGTCGCAACTCCAAAGTGGGAAGACCCGAGTATTCTCGGAATCCCGTGCTCAAGATATACCGATCTAAGGTAAGGCTAATCCAGCAAATCCTCCCGGCGTGCCGACACCCTGATAGTAGCCGCGCGTATCTCGTCTGAGGCCACGACCGGATGGGCGATTCTACAGGTTTTTACCAAACCTCGAGTTTCCTTGAGGTGGCCCCGCAGAACCCCCGTTTCGGACCAACACTCATGTGGAGCACTGGCCCGGGGTTGTTGAATTAAGAAAGAGGGTTAATTACTCCCTATGCAAGTTTAGTTTGTTATTAGGCAAATAGTACCAATGTTGGGACTTGCTGGAAAAGACTTAGCACTTAGCGGTTTATCGAGGGGGTCCCATACACCCCAACCGTGTTAGGAACGCAAAATCAAGGAACATAACACCGGTTTATACGGTTCCTAATGGCATGAGTGGAACAAATCACCAAGCAAAAGGCTTAGCCTTCCACCCTTGCCAATATATAGATGATTTCATTTTTAAGCATTTATATAGTGTGATAAAACCCAACCAAACTTCAACATGAAGCAAGCATCTTCGATCTTCACCTGCAACTAGCAACGCTATAAGAAGGGCTGAGCGAAGCGTACTTAGCCAAGCAACGGTTTGCATAGGTAGGTTGGTTAAACATGCAATGGTTACAAGTAGGAGGCTGACAAGAAGATCATGGGCATCGAGGCAAAACTATAGAGCGGAACTACTAGCAATAGGCAAAGATAGTATTGTTATCGGGGTTCGGTCATCTTGCCTGAAGAGAAGTCGTTCGGATCGTAAGAAGGGTCCTCGTGCTCAACCTCGTTGGAAACCTCGTGCTCGTACTCGAACTCGGACTCTGCTTCCGGCTCTAAACAAAACAATCACAGCAAGGACCAATCAACAAGATGCAATGCGCACTTGAAAAAGATGAATGCATGATGGATGCACTAAGGATGCACACGGAGCACGGAAAATAGCACTCAAGCAAAACACCTCAAAACATGATAACAATCTGATATTATTAATCTACACAGAAAATCAATCAAGTTTCATATAAGATTCTCCGAAATCGGAGTTACGGGCTAAAAGTTATGTCCGAAACAAGAAATGAGCGAAAGCTGAAAATTACAGCAGCATAGCAAATTCGGAGCACAAAATAATTAAACTACAGCACTCAAATATCATGGAAAAGGACATGAACACAAACTAGACATATACTACAGCAACTAAGTCCAAAGGTGCACCCCCAAAGGAGTCACGGTTCAATAGCAATGAACTTGGACATATTGAACTTGACAATAAAATTCTGGCAGCAGAATTTTATTGAAACTTTGGAGCAAAATATAAACATGCTACAGCCACTTAAATAGACATGTGAGAACATGAATGGAAAGCCAACAATATATACTACAAGGAACAATCAAGATCCACTCCAAAACTATCATGGTTTGTCCTAGAACATCACACGAACATGGCATCGGAACATTACAGATTTCAGGCTTAGTGAAAAACCACTAAGTCCTAAAACAGCAATTTCATCATAGCATCTAAACGAGCATGTTTAAGTCACCTCGAAACTAAACATGGCAAGTGGTAAGCACCTCATCAAAGTACACATGAAGGTGATTCCGAAACACACAAGCATGCTTCATGGAGATAAACACAACGATAGCAACGAGCTCAACAAGATGGCATTTCATAACAAGTGAAACAACATCACAGCCACATGGCACTTTGCAACGATGATAAGCATGGCAAGAATAAATCTATCATGCTACCTAGCACATACAACATGTAGATCATGGCAAGACGAACACGTGGACATGTCATTTGCATCATTCGGACAAACGAGCTAAAAGATATCACATGGCAAAGATGACATAAAAACATCACATAGCAGCAGTTTATATCACGATGCACTCTTGCAATAGCAAAACAAGCACCTAGACGATCTCTAACATGCATGACACAGTGACATGAAACGTAGTGCTAGTCACCACGAACGTCTGGACATGCTATATGCGCGAATCGGACAAACACACACAAAGTTATCCACAGTTGAACATTGCATCACATATTAAGCAAAACAGGTACTAGGGTTGAAATAACCTCAGATCTGAGATCTGGGAAGGTTAACGGGCCCGGGCGGATCGGCGGATCTGGTGCGAAGTGGCCTGGCGCGGCCCGTGGTGGCGGCGGCTTCGGCCCGCGGCGGCTGGGACGGCCCAGCTGGCGCGGTGAACGGACGGGCCGGGGCGCGGGCCCGGAGCGGAGGCGGGGCGTCCAGGCGGCCCACGGCGCGAGGCGGTGGCGGCCTGGTCGGAGCGGCGGGAGGCGGCTGGCGCGGCCCACGGAGGGAGGAGGGCCTTGGCGCCTGGCGCCCGATGGAGACGCGGGAGTGGGCCGATCGGGGAAGGACGGAGGGCCCAGACGGAGCGCCGGGGAAGTGGTCCCCTGGGCCACTTCGAGCGGTGCGGCCGGCGGGAGGCCTGGGCCGACGCGGAGACTTGCGGGGCTGGCGGCTCGGCGGTCAGATCGGGCGGAGTCCTCGATCGAAGCGGGCGCCCCTGGCGATGCGGAGCGGGCGTTGACTCGCGAGGGAAGGCGGCTCGAGGCTGGCGGATCTGGCTGGTTCCCTCGGGAACTGGCCAGATGGAGAGGAAGGGGATGGCTGGATCTGAGAAGAAAGAAAAAAAATAGGGGAAGGAGGTGGAAGAGCTAGAGATGCCTAAAATAGACTAGGGTCTATTATATAGCAGTTTTTTTAGGGTTAGGGGAGATTTAGGTGTTAGGAACCCTGCGATCGCGATCCGACGGATCCGATCGCGGGGGTAGTTTAGAAAGGCCTAGGAGAAGGTAGTAGACTGCAGTAGGGGTGTTTCTGGGACACAAAGTGAAGGCACTTTGGACCCACACGAATAACTGATGGGATAGCCAACGGAGTCCAAACGCGACGAGATTTGAGAGGCGGGTTGCACACGACAAAACAACAACACACACAACAACCTCGCGGCACACCGGTAACGTTACACGCCCAAACAACAAAGTAGGCCTACGGGACGTCACGGACACGTGAGGGAGCTCCGGAACGCAAAACGGACAACGGGAAGGAACACGTGGAACCGGATGCAACCGACAACACAAATGCAATGCGATGCACATGTCTACATGATATGAATGAATGCCACACACTCACACAACAACACGACGAAAACCCGAAAGACAAAGAACCCGGAATGGAAATAGATGAAGCCGGAGATATATTATATACCCAAAAGGGAAAGTATTACATCCGGGGCATTACAGCAGCCTACGACCAGATCCATGTTTCCCGTCGTGCTGCCAGCCCGAGTGCTCGATCCCGAATGGATCGAGGTGCTACCTCCAGCCCGCAGCCGTGTGGAGCTCCTCTACGCCCGAGCTGTACCAGGCCCCGAGCGGCCTCACTTCCCTGCCATCTCCGACGCCACGCCGGCGAGCTGCTCCGTCCGCCGCCCACGCTCTGTCACCTGGCTCGCGTGCAGCTTGCCTCCTCTCTCCCGCAGGAGCCCCAACCCTGTCGCCATGCCCTCCGGCGTCGCGGATCCCGCCGCCATCCGAGCGCCGCCGCGGACCCAGGCGAGCCCTGCCGCCGTGCCGCTCCCTTTCCCCTGGTCTTCCGTTTCCCTCACCTCACTCGCCATCTCCCTTGCAGGAGCAAAGAGGCCGCTGCCATGGACGGTTTGAAGGACTGGCCTTCGCTCGATCTGGACGGGACCGCAACGAGTTCCCGCGACCGGATCCGGCCACCCCGACGCCCTGCTCTCCCTAGCCGTCGCTGCGCCAAGTCCCCGCTTCACTCCCGCCCCTCCTGCCTCGACCGAGCACCACCGCTGGCGCCGACCTCCTCTGCTGCGCATTCTGGCGTCCCCCCTCCTATGCGTTGACCTCCTGCCGCTCGTCCACATCCCTCATGGACCCGCTCCACATCACCCGCGCGAGCCTCTTCTGCTCGCCCGCGTGGGCTGCCGCGGCTGCAAGGCCCAGCCAGCCTCAGCCTCCCTCCTGGCCATCTTGGGCTTGGCCCATGGGTGAGCGCCCATAGCTCCGCCTCTCTGTTTGGCCCATGTTCTGTGTAGTTTCAGCCCGTGTAATTGAAGGAAATATGCCCTAGAGGCAATAATAAAGATGTTATTTGTATTTCCTTATATCATGATAAATGTCTTTTATTCATGCTAGAATTGTATTAACCGGAAACTTAGTACATGTGTGGATACATAGACAAAACAGTATGTCCCTAGTATGCCTCTACTAGACTAGCTCATTGATCAAAGATGGTTATGTTTCCTAGCCATAGACATGAGTTGTCATTTGATCGACGGGATCACATCATTAGGAGAATGATGTGATGGACAAGACCCATCCGTTAGCATAGCACTATGATCGTTTAGTTTTACTGCTATTGCTTTCTTCATGACTTATACATGTTCCTATGACTATGAGATTATGCAACTCCCGAATACCGTAGGAACACCTTGTGTGCTATCAAACATCACAACGTAACTGGGTGATCATAAAGATGCTCTACAGGTGTCTCCGAAAGTATTCGTGGTGTTGGCATAGATCAAAATTAGGATTTGTCACTCCGAGTGTCGGAGAGGTATCTCTGGGCCCTCTCGGTAACACACATCACAATAAGCCTTGCAAGCAAAAGACTAATGAGTTAGTCACGAGATGATGTGTTACGGAATGAGTAAAGAGACTTGCCGGTAACGAGATTGAACTAGGTATGGAGATACCGACGATCGAATCTCGGGCAAGTAACATACCGATGACAAAAGGAACAACGTATGTTGTTATGCGGTTTGACCGATAAAAGATCTTCGTAGAATATATAGGAGCCAATATGAACATCCAGGTTCCGCTATTGGTTATTGACCGGAGATGAGTCTCGGTCATGTCTACATAGTTCTCGAACCCGTAGGGTCCGCACGCTTAACGTTTGATGACGATCGGTATTATGAGTTTATGAGTTTTGATGTACCGAAGGTAGTTCGGAGTCCCGGATGATATCACGGACATGACGAGGAGTCTCGGAATGTCCGAGACATAAAGATTGATATATTGGACGACTATATTCGGACACCGGAAGTGTTCCGGAAAAGTTTCGGATTTAACGGGATTGCCGGAGGGGGTTACCGGAACCCCCTACAAGGGGGGATGGTCCATAGTGGGCCTTAAGGAAAGGAGAGAGGCAGCCCATAGAGGCTGGCCGGCGCCCCACCTAGGGATCCTAGTTGGACTAGGATTGGGGGGCGCCCCCTCTCCCTCTTTTCCTTTCCCTCTCTTCCTTCTTGGTGGACTCCTACTAGGAATAGGATTGCAATCCTATTCCTAGTAGGAGTGCCCTAGCCGCACCATAGGAGGCCGGCCGGCCCTCCCCTCTTGCTCCTTTATATGCGGGGGCAGGGGGGCACCCAAAGACACACAAGTTGAATTGTTCCAGCCGTGTGCGGTGCCCCCCTCCACAGAAACACACCTCGGTCATACCGTCGCGGTGCTTAGGCGAAGCCCTGCGCCGGTGAATACATCATATCCGTCACCACGCCGTCGTGCTGACGAAACTCTCCCGTGAAGCTCAACTGGATCAAGAGCTCGTGGGACGTCATCAAGCTGAACGTGTGCTGAACGCGGAGGTGCCGTACGTTCGGTGCTTGATCGGTTGAATCGCGAAGAAGTTCGATTACATCAAGCGCGTCACTTGACGCTTCCGCTTCCGGTCTACGATGGTACGTAGACACACTCTTCCCTCTCGTTGCTATGCATCTGGTAGATAGATCTTGCATGATCGTAGGAAAATTTTAAAATACTACGTTCCCCAACAGTGGCATCATGAGCCAGGTCTATGCGTAGATGATATGCACGAGTAGAACACAATGAGTTGTGGACGATACTAGTCATACTGCTTACCAGCATGTCATACTTTGCTTCGGCGGTATTGTGAGATGAAGCGGCCCGGACCGACATTACGCGTACGCTTACGTGAGACTGGTTTCACCGTTATGAGCACTCGTTGCTTAAAGGTGACTGGCGGGTGTCTGTCTCTCTCACTTTAGCTGAATCAAGTGTGGCTACGCCCGGTCCTTGTGAAGGTTAAAACAGCACATACTTGACGAAACATCGTTGTGGTTTTGTATGCGTAGGTAAGAACGGTTCTTGCTAAGCCCGTAGCAGCCACGTAAAACATGCAACAACAAAGTAGAGGACGTCTAACTTGTTTTTGCAGGGCATGTTGTGATGTGATATGGTCAAGACATGATGAGTTATACGGTTTTGTATGAGATGATCATGTTTTGTAAAGTTATCGGCAACTGGCAGGAGCCATATGGTTGTCGCTTTATTGTATGAA
>LR738710.1:143521668-143568278 GCA_902687465.1 Secale cereale
TATGAAATGCAATCGCCATGTAATTGCTTTACTTTATCACTAAGCAGTAGCGATAGTCGTAGAAGCAATAGTTGGCGAGACGACAACGATGCTACGATGGAGATCAAGGTGTCGCGCCGGTGACGAAGGTGATCATGACGGTGCTTTGGAGATGGAGATCAAAAGCACAAGATGATGATGGCCATATCATGTCACATATTTTGATTGCATGTGATGTTTATCTTATTATGCTTCTTATTTTGCTTAGAACGACGGTAGCATTATAAGATGATCCCTTACTAAATTTCAAGGTATAAGTGTTCTCCCTGAGTATGCACCGTTGCGAAAGTTCGTCGTGCCGAGACACCACGTGATGATCGGGTGTGATAAGCTCTACGTTCAAATACAACGGGTGTAAGCCAGTTTTTGCACACGCAGAATACTCGGGTTAAACTTGACGAGCCTGGCATATGCAGATATGGCCTCGGAACACTGGAGACCAAAAGGTCGAGCATGAATCATATAGTAGATATGATCAACATAAGATGTTCACCATTGAAATTACTCCATCTCACGTGATGATCGGACATGGTTTAGTTGATTTGGATCACGTGATCATTTAGATGACCGGAGGGATGTCTATCTAAGTGGGAGTTCCTTAATATGATTAAATTGAACTTTAACTTATCATGAACTTAGTCCTGATAGTTTTTGCATATCTATGTTGTTGTAGATCAATGGCCCGTGCTACCGTTCCTTTGAATTTTAATGCATTCCTAGAGAAAGCTAAGTTGAAAGATGATGGTAGCAATTACACGGACTGGGTCCGTAACTTGAGGATTATCCTCATTGCTGCACAGAAGAATTATGTCCTTGAAGCACCGCTAGGTGACAAGCCCCCTCCCGCTAATGTGGACGCTTTGAACGTCTGGCAGTCGCGGTCTGATGACTACACGATAGTCCAGTGTGCCATGCTCTACGGCTTAGAACCGGGACTTCAACGACGTTTTGAACATCATGGACCATATGAGATGTTCCAGGAGTTGAAGTTAATATTTCAAGCAAATGCCCGGATTGAGAAATATGAGATTTCCAATAAGTTCTACAGCTGCAAGATGGAGGAGAATAGTTCTATCAGTGAACACTTGCTCAGAATGTCTGGGTACTACAATCATGTGACTCAACTTGGTTGCAAAGTTGACGAGGATAGTGTTATTGATAGAGTTCTTCAATCACTGCCACCAAGCTATAAAGGCTTTGTGATGAACTATAATATGCAAGGGATGCAAAAGACAATTCCCGAGCTCTTCGCTATGCTCAAGGCTGCGGAGGTAGAAATCAAGAAGGAGCATCAAGTGTTGATGGTTAACAAGACCACTAGTTTCAAGAAAAAGGGCAAGGGAAAGAAGGGGAACTTCAAAAAGAATAGCAAGACAGTTGCTACTCCCACGAAGAAACCCAAGTCTGGAGCCAAGCCTGAAACTGAGTGCTTCTACTGCAAGGGGACTGGACACTGGAAGCGGAACTGCCCCAAGTATTTGGCGGATAAGAAGGATGGCAAGGTGAACAAAGGTATATGTGATATACATGTTATTGATGTGTACCTTACTAATACTCGTAGTAGTACCTGGGTATTTGATACCGGTTCGGTTGCTAATATTTGTAACTCGAAACAGGGACTACAGATTAAACGAAGATTGGCTAAGGACGAGGTGACGATGCGTGTGGGAAATGGTTCCAAAGTCGATGTGATCGCCGTCGGCACGCTACCTCTACATCTACCTTCGGGATTAGTTTTAGACCTAAATAATTGTTATTTGGTGCCAGCGTTGAGCATGAACATTATATCTGGATCTTGTTTGTTGCGAGACGGTTATTCATTTAAATCAGAGAATAATGGTTGTTCTATTTTTATGAATAATATCTTTTATGGTCATGCACCCTTGAAGAGTGGTCTATTCTTATTGGATCTCGATTGTAGTGATACACATATTCATAATATTGAAACCAAAAGATGCAAGGTTAATAATGATAGTGCAACTTATTTGTGGCACTGCCGTTTAGGTCATATTGGTGTAAAACGCATGAAGAAACTCCATAGTGATGGACTTTTGGAATCACTTGATTATGAATCACTTGGTGCTTGTGAACCATGCCTCATGGGCAAGATGACTAAAACTCCGTTCTCCGGAACTATGGAACGAGCAACAGATTTGTTGGAAATCATACATACTGATGTATGTGGGCCAATGAGTGTTGAAGCTCGTGCGGGTATCGTTATTTTCTGACCTTCACTGATGATTTGAGCAGATATGGGTATATCTACTTAATGAAGCACAAGTCTGAAACATTTGAAAAGTTCAAAGAATTTCAGAGTGAAGTAGAGAATCATCGTAACAAGAAAATAAAGTTTCTACGATCTGATCGTGGAGGAGAATATTTGAGTTACGAGTTTGGTCTTCATTTGAAACAATGTGGAATAGTTTCACAACTCACGCCACCCGGAACACCACAGCGTAATGGTGTGTCCGAACGTCGTAACCGTACTTTATTGGATATGGTACGATCTATGATGTCTCTTACCGATTTACCACTATCGTTTTGGGGTTATGCTTTAGAGACAGCTGCATTCACGTTAAATAGGGCACCATCTAAATCCGTTGATACGACACCTTATGAACTATGGTTTGGCAAGAAACCAAAGTTGTCGTTTCTTAAAGTTTGGGGCTGCGATGCTTATGTGAAAAAGCTTCAACCTGATAAGCTCGAACCCAAGTCGGAGAAATGTGTCTTCATAGGATACCCAAAAGAGACTGTTGGGTACACCTTCTATCACAGATCCGAAGGCAAGATATTCGTTGCTAAGAATGGATCCTTTCTAGAGAAGGAGTTTCTCTCGAAAGAAGTGAGTGGGAGGAAAGTAGAACTTGATGAGGTAATTGTACCTTCTCCCGGATTAGAAAGTAGTACATCACAGAAAATTGTTCCAGTGATTCCTACACCAATCAGTGAGGAAGTTAATGATGATGATCATGAAACTTCGGATCAAGTTTCTGCTGAACGTCGTAGATCAACCAGAGTACGTTCCGCACCAAAGTGGTACGGCAACCCAGTTCTGGAAATCATGTTACTGGACCATGATGAACCTGCGAACTATGAGGAAGCGATGATGAGCCCAGATTCCGCAAAATGGCTTGAGGCCATGAAATCTGAGATGGGATCCATGTATGAGAACAAAGTGTGGACTTTGGTTGACTTGCCCGATGATCGGCAGGCCATCGAAAATAAATGGATCTTCAAGAGGAAGACCGACGCAGACGGTAATGTTACTGTTTACAAAGCTCGACTTGTTGCGAAAGGGTTTCGACAAGTTCAAGGAGTTGACTACGATGAGACTTTCTCACCTGTAGCGATGCTTAAGTCTGTCCGAATCATGTTAGCAATTGCCGCATTTTATGATTATGAAATCTGGCAAATGGATGTCAAAACTGCATTCCTGAATGGATATCTCAAAGAAGAGTTGTATATGATGCAACCAAAAGGTTTTGTCGATCCAAAAGGTGCTAACAAAGTATGCAAGCTCCAGCGATCCATCTATGGACTGGTGCAAGCATCTCGGAGTTGGAATATACGCTTTGATGAGGTGATCAAAGCATATGGTTTTATATAGACTTTTGGAGAAGCCTGTATTTACAAGAAAGTGAGTGGGAGCTCTGTAGCATTTCTAATATTATATGTGGATGACATATTGTTGATTGGAAATGATATAGAATTTCTGGATAGCATAAAAGGATACTTGAATAAGAGTTTTTCAATGAAAGACCTCGGTGAAGCTGCTTATATATTAGGCATCAAGATCTATAGAGATAGATCAAGACACTTAATTGGACTTTCACAAAGCACGTACCTTGATAAGATTTTGAAGAAGTTCAAAATGGATCAGTCAAAGAAAGGGTTCTTGCCTGTATTACATGGTATGAAGTTGAGTAAGACTCAATGCCCGACCACTGCAGAAGATAGAGAGAAAATGAAAGTCATTCCCTATGCCTCAGCCATAGAATCTATCATGTATGCAATGCTGTGTACCAGACCTGATGTGTGCCTTGCTATAAGTCTAGCAGGGAGGTACCAAAGTAATCCAGGAGTGGATCACTGGACAGCGGTCAAGAACATCCTGAAGTATCTGAAAAGGACAAAGGATATGTTTCTCGTGTATGGAGGTGACAAAGAGCTCGTCGTAAACGGTTACGTCGATTCTAGCTTTGACACTGATCCGGATGACTCTAAGTCACAAACCGGATATGTATTTTTATTGAACGGTGGAGCTGTCAGTTGGTGCAGTTCCAAGCAGAGCGTCGTGGCGAGATCTACGTGTGAAGCGGAATACATGGCTGCTTCGGAAGCATCAAATGAAGGAGTCTGGATGAAGGAGTTCATATCCGATCTAGGTGTAATACCTAGTGCATCGGGTCCAATGAAAATCTTTTGTGACAACACTGGAGCAATAGCCTTGGCGAAGGAATCCAGGTTTCACAAGAGAACAAAGCACATCAAAAGACGCTTCAATTCCATCCGCGATCTAGTCAATGAGGGAGACATAGAGATTTGCAAAATACATACGGTGTAATGCCCAGGATGGAGTTATACCTCCTACGTGTCGAGGCACGACTTAAAGGCATAAGTCCATCCTAGAATGATCTCAAGTTTGGTAATCTTTGCACAACTCATGTAAAAGAGGGGATAGTAAACATAAATAGTTGGCTTACACTCGCCACGTCACAGAATTACAATTCAAGTCTCAATCATCATACATTAAGAACATCACAACCCTCTAAGGGCAAAATCCAAATGTCAAGATACCAAACTGAAATAAATAAACCACAGGCGGATCGTGGGCTTGTAATGGGTCAAGTTGGAACACCCCTGCAGGGCTCCAAAGTTAAGCGTGCTCAGCTTGGAGTAGTTTTAGGATGGGTGACCGACCGGGAAGTTGCTCCCAGATGCGCACGAGTGAGGACAAAGTACGCAGAAAAGACTAGTATTGATATGTGAGGCCAGTCTAGATCCCGCCAGGAGTAACGACCACCGGCGCGTGTGTCCGGGGCGTTACATACGGATCTGAATGTAGCAGACCCGTTGACTAAGCCTCTTCCACGGGCAAAACATGATCAGCACCAGGACTCCATGGGTGTGAGGATCATCACTTTGTAATCTAGATTATTGACTCTAGTTCAAGTGGGAGACTGAAGGAAATATGCCCTAGAGGCAATAATAAAGATGTTATTTGTATTTCCTTATATCATGATAAATGTCTTTTATTCATGCTAGAATTGTATTAACCGGAAACTTAGTACATGTGTGGATACATAGACAAAACAGTATGTCCCTAGTATGCCTCTACTAGACTAGCTCATTGATCAAAGATGGTTATGTTTCCTAGCCATAGACATGAGTTGTCATTTGATCAACGGGATCACATCATTAGGAGAATGATGTGATGGACAAGACCCATCCGTTAGCATAGCACTATGATCGTTTAGTTTTACTGCTATTGCTTTCTTCATGACTTATACATGTTCCTATGACTATGAGATTATGCAACTCCCGAATACCGTAGGAACACCTTGTGTGCTATCAAACGTCACAATGTAACTGGGTGATCATAAAGATGCTCTACAGGTGTCTCCGAAAGTATTCGTGGTGTTGGCATAGATCAAGATTAGGATTTGTCACTCCGAGTGTCGGAGAGGTATCTCTGGGCCCTCTCGGTAACACACATCACAATAAGCCTTGCAAGCAAAAGACTAATGAGTTAGTCACGAGATGATGTGTTACAGAACGAGTAAAGAGACTTGCGGGTAATGAGATTGAACTAGGTATGGAGATACCGACGATCGAATCTCGGGCAAGTAACATACAGATGACAAAAGGAACAACGTATGTTGTTATGCGGTTTGACCGATAAAAGATCTTCGTAGAATATGTAGGAGCCAATATGAACATCCAGGTTCCGCTATTGGTTATTGAACGGAGATGAGTCTCGGTCATGTCTACATAGTTCTCGAACCCGTAGGGTCCGCACGCTTAACGTTTGATGACGATCGGTATTATGAGTTTATGAGTTTTGATGTACCGAAGGTAGTTCGGAGTCCCGGATGAGATCGCGGACATGACGAGGAGTCTCGGAATGTCCGAGACATAAAGATTGATATATTGGACGACTATATTCGGACACCGGAAGTGTTCCGAAAAAGTTTCGGATTTAACGGGATTGCCGGAGGGGGTTACCGGAACCCCCTACGAGGGGGGATGGTCCATAGTGGGCCTTAAGGAAAGGAGAGAGGCAGCCCATAGAGGCTGGCCGGCGCCCCACCTAGGGATCCTAGTTGGACTAGGATTGGGGGGCGCCCCCTCTCCCTCTTTTCCTTTCCCTCTCTTCCTTCTTGGTGGACTCCTACTAGGAATAGGATTGCAATCCTATTCCTAGTAGGAGTGCCCTAGCCGCACCATAGGAGGCCGGCCGGCCCTCCCCTCTTGCTCCTTTATATACGGGGGCAGGGGGGCACCCAAAGACACACAAGTTGAATTGTTCCAGCCGTGTGCGGTGCCCCCCTCCACAGAAACACACCTCGGTCATACCGTCGCGGTGCTTAGGCGAAGCCCTGCGCCGGTGAATACATCATATCCGTCACCACGCCGTCGTGTTGACGAAACTCTCCCGTGAAGCTCAACTGGATCAAGAGCTCGTGGGACGTCATCAAGCTGAACGTGTGCTGAACGCGGAGGTGCCGTACGTTCGGTGCTTGATCGGTTGAATTGCGAAGAAGTTCGACTACATCAACCGCGTCACTTGACGCTTCCGCTTCCGGTCTACGAGGGAACGTAGACACACTCTTCCCTCTCGTTGCTATGCATCTGGTAGATAGATCTTGCGTGATCGTAGGAAAATTTTAAAATACTACGTTCCCCAACAGTAATGTTTTTTCTGTTCTGGGAATTTAGCTAATTTCCAGAGATCTGCTGTTTTACAGAAAAGTCCTCAAGCATCATGCAGATAATAACTTTTCACCCATGCATCGGAATCTAATAAACTTTATATAAAAAATGCTCAGAATTTCATGTAGATTAAAATTATGCCACTTTCATCCATGTTAAAAAAATGTTTAACTTGTTGTTTGTTTAATTTTATGATAATAACATGCTAAAATGGTTTTTTTTCATAACTAAATAACCTAGCTCCAAATTTAACAAACTCTATATGTAAATGGGATGGAAAAATGTGTAGAATAACATGGTGCATTTACTTTTGCTGCTTAATAATTTTAAAATATGTTTTAGGCAGAACCGTACCAAAATCAATAATTGCATGTGGGGATTTTCCGGAATTGTTGTTGTTATTTCCGGCCTCATTTAAATTGCCGAAATAGTTAGTTTACTTATGCTTAACCTCTTGCCATGTTAAGAAACATTTAATCTTGTCTTGTAAATAAACGAGAGTCAACTAAATAAATAAAATGTGGTGTTTTGTCAATATGCAACTCGTTGCATATTGAGCTCCACTTAACTTGTAGTCTTGCTTGTGCACCTTTTATGTCATGCATATTTAAACCGGACATGCATCATACTTGGTTGTGCATCATATGCCATGTTTATGCTTGTGTGTTTACCGTGTTGTTTGCTTCTTTCCGGTATGCTTCTCTCGTTAGCTTCGGTTTCGTTCCGGAGTTGTGACGTTTTGTTCGACTACTTCATGGACTTGTTCTTCTTCCTTCAGGATTACATGCAAGATGACTGTTCCCCGATATCACCTCTATCTTTGCTTTGCTAGTTGTCTCGCTCTATAGTTATGCCACGATGTCCATTCTTGTCTTGTCAGCCTCCTATGTTGCCATGAAACACTCTAACCGCCTTCCTAGCAAACCGTTGATTGGCTAAGTACGCTTTTGCTCAGCCCCTCTTATAGCGTTGTTAGTTGCAGGTGAAATTTGAAGATTGCTCCATGATTGGACTTCTTTATTCGGATAACACAATGTATATCTTATTTAATTAATGCACATATATATTGGTAATGGGTGGAAGGTTTGGCCTTCTGCTTAGTGTTTTGTTCCACTCATGCCACCTTAGGACCCGATAAACCGGTGTTATGTTCCTTGATTTTGCGTTCCTAACACGGTTGGGCTTTATGGCCCCCCTCGATAATTCACACTGCTTAAAGCTTTTCCAGTAAGGCCCAACTTTGGTTTTACCATTTGCCTAACAACTAAAACTTGCATAGGGAGTAATTAACCCGAGTTTTTAATCAACAACCCGGGCCAGTGCTCCTCATGAGTGTTGGTCCAAACTAGGCAGACTGCGGGGCCGCCTTGGGGAAACCTGAGGTATTTGGTATATACCTGTAGGCTGACCTATCCGGCCGTGGCCTGAGACGAGATACGCGCGGCTACTATCAGGGTGTCGGCACGTCGGGAGGTCTTGCTGGATTAGTTTTACCTTTGTCGAAATATCTTGAGCACGGGATTCCAAGAACACTCGGGTCTTCCCAACATGGAGTTGCGACTCCGCGGATCGTGAGTTTGTGATGGGCTAAGTTGGGACAGCCCTGTAGGGTTATGAACTTTCGAAAGCTGTGCCCGCGGTTATGTGGCAGATGGGAGTTTGTTAATATCCGGTTGTAAATTACTTGACACCATATCCTTAAGAATACACTACCTGTGTGAGTAACCGTGACGGTCTCTTTTTGAAGGGTTTTTCAAAACGTGAACACGGTGGGGTTATGCTTGAACGTGAGTAGCTAGGATCACTTATTGATCATCTTTGGCGACCGTTGGCACATATTCTCATCTCGCTCTGCTTCGTAAGCTAGTTGCTTAGTGCTTGCTGCAGACACTTTATTACCTCTCCACACCTAAAGGCTTTGTTAGTTTTGATACCCGGGAATGGGATTGTTGAGTCCTTGTGACTCACAGATTACAACACACACCAGATGCAGGTACACCTGAGTACGACACAGGAGATGGACAAGAACTTCACTGGGAGTTCGATGAAGAACGTGGTCATATGTATGTGACGTATCCCGACGATCAGTAGTGGTTCCTACTAGGGGCGATCAGGACTTGTGGTTGTGGTATCTTTTCTCGTTTGATTTCGTCCGTAGCCGGACTCTGTTTTATTTGGATGAATGTATGAATGTTGAATTAATTGTGTGACATGGCGAGTGTAAGCCAAGTATTTATCTCTTTTACCCCTATTCATTACATGAGTTGTGCAAAGATACCATGCTTGCGATCATTCCAGTATGCGATTATGTCTCTAACTCGTGCCTCGACACGTAGGAGCTATAGTCGCATCATGGGCATTACAAGTTGGTATTCAGAGCCTTCTCCAACCTAGGAGCCCCCTGATTGATCGAACCGCTGACGGGTGAGTCTAGGCACACACACAAAATGTTTTGATTCCTATATATATATATATATATATATATATATATATATATCAGAGAGTAGGATTTCTGTTTACTCCTCATCCCCTTCGTCACTCTGGTGAGGATTCCTGACGTGTTTTAACTTCACTATCCTCAAATTTCACCAATTGTTTTTAGGATCACGTGGGTATTGTTTGGGTTGTTCCGATATCTTTGACGAGAACATTGTTCTTGGTGCCTCCTGTCATTTAGGGGTTGTGGCAGTGTCCTGGGGAGTTGAGCTCCGAGGTGTTGTCGTCACAATTGTATCATTGTAGTTATAGAATACCAGAGGCGACCGACATCGAAAACTCTTCTATGCGTGTCTGGTGGTGAGATAACCCCGACGTCACCCAATACTGGTGGGATAGTTCGAGAGTATTGCCACAACTAGTATAGCAGATGCGTTTCGAAGGTCCGAGGTAAACGGTTTCCGAAGGTGCCTGGTTATGTGTTGACGGATGGATACAGCTGGATGTAGGATTATTAGTTGTGTGATATGCGGTGCTTCCCCTGTATCCCCAACACCAGATTGCATAACCGGAAAGCTTTGGGAATTAATATGTGGGATTCAAGTAGCTCTTAGGTAATCTTCCAACGGGTGCATGATATGAGGTTGGGGTTCAACATCTAGTGGAGAGGTTATCATGGTCGTTGTTACACTGGGGGTTGCATCTTAAAGAGTCCTTGGCTATGCTGGCTCGGGGATTGCAAGGCCCTTTGTAACACGTGCCATGGGGCATCAACACGAACATGTGGGACGAAACCTCTATTATGTATTTGTTCCATCTGTTATGTTGTTGTTTTATTCTATCCTTTTGTTCTCCCAAGTAGCTTCTCGACAAGTTGATGTATCATTAAGCTATGGAATTCATCCGTTCAATTTTTGTTCGGATGTTCGTTGTGAAGAGTATGTTGCAACATATCTATCCTTTGTTTTTGATTTGATTATGGTATTCGAGTTGCTTTGAAGTCAAGTGTTGATTCCATACCTTTCCTAATCGGTGTTCTCATATTTCTATGGGAGTGCTAGTTCTTAATCATCAAGATTGTCTTGTTAAATTCTTCTTAACTGGTGAGCTTCTCTTCAACTTAAAACGATCCTATCAATATGTGCAAGAACAATTTTTGTTTTTTCTCAATGGTGTCTGTTTCATTCGTCCCAAGTTGTCTTTGTTTTCCCCACCCTCCCACCCTTTTCTTTATGGAGCCAGAGTCCTTAATCAAGTGTCCTTATATTCTTGTGAAGTCTCTTCTCAACTTTTTCTTTAATGTCGTTATCCGATGATTCTAATGAAGATGCTCAGGAAGATTCAAGTTCATCATTCTTCATTCTCTTTTCTTCTCCGGTGGACTAAATTCAAGTTCCGGTGTTAATCATATCTTTTCCTCTTGTTTCACTTGTTTTTTCCCATGTTGGAATTTCTTATCCAAAGTCTCTCTTGTTTATTCAACTCTCTCTAATTCTTCTCCGGAGTGTTCAAGATATCTCGGAAGATTCGTATTCCCATTCTTAATCAGTTCAATCTATTTCGAGGTTGTTATCTCATTCAAGCCATTTAATTCAACCGATGCAATATCTCTTTCAAGTAATCATTCAACGGTGTTTCTTTTGAGTGGGCCCTAACCCACAGGTCTTTTCCCAGGATCTTACCTGACTCTTCTAATTTTTTTGAAGTTATGCTCAAATTCTTTTCAAAATGTGACGTAAGAATGGCTTCCATCAGTCATATGCCTTCTCCAAGATCATTTTAAAATTCTTGTCATCTTTGGTTCATCATTCCTATTCTCCATTGTTCTGGAGTGTCTCAACAATTTTGGGTGGTGCCTCATCGTCATTCTCAGTCTGAAGACCGAAGAAGATTTTCTCCGAAATCTTGGTCTTTTTCCTTCAAGATTCATGGTTCTAGCTTCATACCATCCTCATAGTTGTTTCGATCACGAGGAATCTTTTCATATCATCCGAAGCATTTCATGAATTCTTCCCATTGTGATCCTCCGAAGGCCATCATTTCAGAAGATTTCTTCGTTCTCAGTTTTCAACTTCGTCCTCCAACTATTCTTAATTGATGCCTCTTCGTTCGTCTCCATATTCTTCCCGGTGGTTCATTCTTTTTCTTCACTCGCTTTCAATTCTTACGTTGGTTCGTTCAAGATTTCTCTTCCTTTGTTATCGTATTAATTCATCCATTCTTTCAAAATCCTATCGATGAGTCGTTCAAGACTTTTCTCAAGTTTGGCTATATCTCTCTCCAATTCTTTTCAAGAAGAATAAGTAGTATGACAAATCAGTTGCTTGTCGTCAATTTAATTTGATGAAGGATAAGCATACAATAAATCTTATTCTTATTTTCTCGAAGTGATTATTCTCTTTTTATGGAGCTTGTTCATCTTATCATATTCTTGGTTCCAAGTTGTTCATCTTCTTTTCCGGAACTCCAAGTTATTTCAATTATATCTTTGCAAAGCTTCATCTAAATCATTGCAAGGCTTCAATCTTATTCTTTTCATCCTTCACTTCTCATACTTTTGTTACCGGAGTTCTTCATGGTGGTTCATCATGATTTAATTCATCATCGAAGTGTTCTTCAAGATTCTTGTCGAAGGAGCTCAAGTATTCTTCATCTTGCATTTTGAAGTGCAATTCTCTCTACCTTATCATTTGAGATGGCGGTATGTCATTTTTGACAATTTCCCTTCATCTTTCATGATTCACAAGTTATCAGGAATGAGATATTTAAACCCATCATTTTTACCTTATTCACGAGATCTTTTCAACCTTCAATTTCCTCGTTGGAGCAATCTTGGGTTATAATTCACCTAAAGCTTTCCCTAGGGAATGTTGCTATTTATGGTGCTTATAAATGACCCAAGTTCTTCATTTATTCTCTCGGTGAAAGAGTTTTCATCTCTTCGTTGATCTCTAGCAACAATTGGTTTCCGTTAGTGGCCCGTTGTCACCTCATAATTTTGAGATGTTTTCCATAAGCCCACAATAAGCTTATTCTTCTGTTGTTGATTATTTTCAACAACTCTGTTCAACCCTTCTTCGTAAGGATGATTTTCAAATTCATTTGTGCGAGAAGTTGTCATTTTCTTCTCCGTTCTTTTCTTTCCAACGATCTAGCATCTATTCTTTCATCCCGGAGGCATTGTGATGTTGCTCTCTCCAAACCATCATCTCGTTTTATCGAGATCATGTACTTTCCTTTACTTATCCATTCAACTGGAGTGTTGTGTCCTCCGTTCAAGTTCTCTCATCCTATCAAGTTTTTCCTCTCTTTTCAACCAGAGTGTCGTCTGAATTCCTTCTTACCCCTGGTGCCATTCTTTCTATTGTTCTGGAGGCAGTGTGCTGTTAATTTCATCAAGTATCATCCAATCTTCTAAAGTTCATGTTAAATTCCTTCCATTTTTCAGTCGGAGTGATGTCCGAACTATTTCATTCTTATTCCTTCTCTATCTTGTTTTAACCGGAGTGTTTTTTAAATTATTTTTGTGACCCTCGAGCTCTTGGTTCATGTCTATTAACCTACAAGGTTCTCGTTGTGTTCCTTGTTACTCTTTGCTAACAGAGTGTTTGCAATCTCGTTCATCCCCATTGTATTCTTTCTTTCAATTTGTTCAACCTCTCAAGGTTCGTGGTTTCACTCGTTTGTCAAGAAGCAACTTTGTTTTACCTCTTCCTTATCCTCTTCTATTCGGTGCCATCTCCAGGATCTCGGGTCGAGATCCTCTGTTAGTGTGGGAGAGTTGTGACGCCCCAAGACCGACACTC
This sequence comes from Secale cereale, assembly GCA_902687465.1. Taxonomy (NCBI): domain Eukaryota; kingdom Viridiplantae; phylum Streptophyta; class Magnoliopsida; order Poales; family Poaceae; genus Secale; species Secale cereale. The sequence continues at coordinate 143,534,886 of LR738710.1, forward strand.
CTCAGGACTTCCATATATTTCGTTGCCGTCGTGTGTTTTATTTTGTTTGTTGCTTTTCATCATCGCATCATCCGCATTGCATCCACATGTTTTCATAAAACTCGTAGTTGCCGCCTCCCTCTTTGTCGCTGTGTCATGTTGTCCGACCACTTGTCTTCGTTGACCATTCTCAACCCAGCCACAAACTTGGCCATGTCCTCCTAACGCCTCTTTGTGCAGTGCATTGACCCCTCGTGTGCGTCCGAAACTTCCCCGAACCCGAACCGGACTATCATGACAAATGGGTCCGGATCATCCCCAAACATCCCTAAAATATCATCAGTTTCTTCTTTGGCATCTCCTAGCCTATTTTCTTGGATCGTCCGATTACGATCGGAGGGATACAAATGACCCCTACCTAAATCCACTTGCTATATATAGTGACAACTCTAGAAATTAGGTCGTCTGTCCCATCCCTCCATTAGTACGCCGCCACCCGTAGCATCTTCCTCGTTTTCCCCATCGGACCAACCGCAGCCTGCGACCAGATCCATGTTTCCCGTAGTGCTGCCAGCCCGAGCGCTCGATCCCGAATGGATCAAGGCGCTACCTCCAGCCCGCAGCCATGTGGAGCTCCTCTGCGCCCGAGCTGTACCAGGCCCCGAGCGGCCTCGCTTCCCTGCCATCTCCGGCGCCGCGTCGGCAAGCTGCTCCGTCCGCCGCCCACGCTCCATCACCTGGCTCACGTGCAGCTTGCCTCCTCTCTCCCGCAGGAGCCCATACCCTGTCGCCATGCCCTCCGGCGTCATGGATCCCGCAGCCATCCGAGCGCCGCCGCGGACCCAAGCGAGCCCTGCCGCCGTGCCGCTCCCTTTCCCCTAGTCTTCGGTTTCCCTCACCTTGCTCGTCGTCTCCCTTGCAGGAGCAAAGAGGCCGCCGCCATGGACGGCCTGAAGGTCTGTCCTTCGCTCGATCTAGACGGGACCCCGACGAGTTCCCGCGACCGAATCCGGCCACCCCGACGCCCTGGTCGCCCTAGCCGCCGCTGCGCCAAGTCCCCGCTTCGCTCCCGCCCCTCCTGCCTCGACCGAGCACCACCACTGGCGCTGACCTCCTCTGCTGCGCGTTCTGGCATCCCCCCTCCCGTGCGTTGACCTCCTGCCGCTCGTCCACATCCAGCGTGGACCCGGTCCACATCACCCGCGCGAGCCTCCCCTGCTCGCCCGCGTGGGCTGCCGCGGCTGCAAGTGTCACATCCCTAGCTTCACCTTGCACTAGGACAACACTTGTCTGTTGCATCATGTTTAAGTTTCCCAGAAAATTGAAATGGGGTTGTCCAAACCCTAGCACTAGATGAATCCAACTAGGTTCAAATTAAACTAATTTTTCAATGAACCCAAACTGCCTTTGAAAATGTTCATGATTTTTGATAAAGGTGAAAACCTCTGCCAAAAATGATGCAACTATTTTTAGGCCATTCTTGATTTTTGGATTAATGTATATTGTATTATAATTGGAGCAAATAAAATCTATAAATAATTTTACTCCCTAGTTGTATTATAATTGTATTATAGTATCTTGATTGAAGAAGTTGGCCACCTCCCCATAAGGATTTCGTAGGATTTACTCCCTAGTTGTTCCTTATGGATTTTTGTGCTCCTGAATTCTGACCTTTTACTTGATGTTCTAGGTACCAAACCATTTTAATAAATGGGTTGTGCTAGCACCTCAAGGAGAACATTAGAAGCAGAGTGCTAAATGTCTCTCGGTCGATCATCCAGATTTTGTCCCTTGACTCCGCTAAGGTGAAATCTGAGAAAGTGTTATCTTCCCTTGCATCTGCATCGTCCATCATTATTCATCATGGTAGTATGTGGTGTTGCCAAGATCCTTGACACGGATATTGGTAAAACCTTGATGAATATGGGAATGCTCAAGTTCTTGAGAGCACGCACAAGCACTAGGTGTTATCACTGGCACTAACCGGGATTGCTCCCAGTGTTCTTGGTTATGTTATAACCTCTCAAAGAGTAGTTTCACTCTCTACTGTTGGCTTTCTTCCGAGTTACCAGAATTGTTCCCAGCATTTGCATTTTGTTCCCAGCTTGCACCACCATCGTGCCAACTTTCCATTGGTTGCCCTTCTCAACCACTGCTGTTCAGGATTATCTTCAGTAGTGGACTTGCCATGGGTCCCCTCCATCTCCGGTGATAACCAAAATCATCCCTTGTGTTGTCTTCAACAAGGTAGTCCACATCATCCATTCTGACCCGAGAATGTCATTCCTTCGGACTCCGTCAAACGATCGATTGTGTTTGCCTTAGGCTGGTATAGGGAATTTCAATGATCTCTATATCAAAAGTAATTCTTTTTGCCACTTAAGGGGATAATTCTACGAGTCACTTTCTCTAAGGTGCCCTGTCTGGTGGTATCGATCACCATCTTCTTAGGTGTGGAATTATTGCCACTAAGTGAACCTTCATCATTTGTTTCACTCCATCCCTCTGGATGTGTGTTCCGTGTCTCAGGTCAAGAGATGGTTCAACGTCTCACTCCATGAGTTGATATTGAGTTGCTCGATCTTTCTGGAGATCAATTTTGTAGAGTTTCTTTCATCGTCACCGTGTTGGAGAAAGACCTCGAAAGCAAGGACGTCAAGATCAACATGAGGCAAGAAATCAATATTTATATGAAGGACAGTTGGATCATGAAGATCGTGTTAGCCTTTTGTCCCTCTGTTTCTTACCCTACGCCTGAATCTCGGGACGAGATTCTTGTTTAGTGGGGGTGAGTTGTCACATCCCTAGCTTCACCTTGCACTAGGACAGCACTTGTCTGTTGCATCATGTTTAAGTTTTCTAGAAAATTGAAATGGGGTTGTCCAAACCCTAGCACCAGATGAATCCAACTAGGTTCAAATTAAACTATTTTTTCAATGAACCCAAAATGCCTTTGAAAATGTTCATGATTTTTGATAAAGGTGAAAACCTCTGCCAAAAATGATGCAACTATTTTTAGGCCATTCTGGATTTTTGAATTAATGTATATTGTATTTGAATTGGAGCAAATAAAATCTATAAATAATTTTATAGCTCCAAATGTTTTGAAAATTATTGTGGGTCTCTGGAATAACTCAGTTAACATCCACAAGAATTTTCAGCATCTATAAAAATGGTTTAGTGCCTAAACTAAATCAAAACACAGAAAACAAAATAGAAAAGGAAACAGAAAAGTTTTAGAAAAGCAGAGAGAGAGAAGCAGCTACCTGGGCCTTACCCTACAGAAGCAGCCCAACCCACCTGGGGCATACCTGTCTTCAACCTCTCCCTACTGGCAGAGGCAGGACCGAGCACGGTGCTCGCACACGCCGGCATGCAGCTGCCTGCCTGGCCCTCCCCTGGCCAGCGTGACGCCATAAATGACCTGGGGCAGACGTCTGGAACCCCCCTGACCTCTCACTCGCCCCCTTGGTCCCTCCCTTGTCTTTCCAGAGCCATGGCCGATGCGCCCGTGAGCACGCCGCCGCCGTAACTGCGTCCACCGCCACCCCCTCGCCTCTCCGCTGTGCCCCCGAGCTCCGCCGTGCCTCCCTCATCCTCTCCGTCAACCCATGCGACCGCGGGAGCCCTACAGCGTCGTCCCCGACCTCTTCTTCCTCCTTCGGCCGCCGAGATCGCCGGCGACCATGCGCCGTCCCTGATGCCTCCCCGGGCTTGCTGAGCTCCGCCTCGACTCTGCTGTGAGTACATCGTCGTTTCCCCTCTCCTATCTTCCTCGTTTGCGTGTCGTAGCCACACTAACCACCGGACCCAAGAGCTCACCGCCGCCGTGGTTCTTCACCGCCGCGGCCAGGGCCACCCCAGCTCGTAGCTGAGCGCGTCACCGTATTCGCTGAACTCCCAGGAGCACGCAGCACCCACCAGCTCCTCCCCTTGTGCACCGTAGCCTTGTTTCCATCAATGTTCGAACGCCGACCGCCGCCACGAGCTCAACTCCGGCGAGCCCGCTCCACCCCAGCTCCTCCCGCTTGCACCATCCGACGCGGACGAGTCTCCTCGTTCCGTAGATGGCCTCGGCCTTCAATTTGGTCGCCGTGGGACGAAACGCGAGCCCTTCGCCGCGTCTGTCGCCGCCGGCGTGTTTGACCTGTTTGACCGGTGGGTTGACCACCCCGGGTCACTGACGTATGGGCCCCACGCCCTTAGTCAACCACTAACTCGTAGACAAGTGGGGCCGCCCTGTTAATTAACCTAGGTTAGTACTAATTGTTTGGTTAGTTAGTTAGTCAGTGACATGTGGGCTCTGCCCTGTCTAATTATAGTTTAGGATTTAGTTAGTGCTAATTAACCCTGTTAACTAGCAGAGCCACTGACGTGTGGACCCCACACGTCAGGTTTGACCCTGGCCGACCCTGTTGACTAGGTGACGTCAGAGTGACACAGTGCTGATGTCATAAATGCTTTTCTGGGATTTTAAATAAATCAGAAATGATTTATTTATTTTCAGAAAATAGCCAAAACTTCTAAAAATCACAGAAAATAATCTATAACTCAGATAAAAATAATTTATATATGAAAAATGATCAGAAAAATTCAAGGAATCTGTTTATGGCATTTTCATGCATGTTTGAACAAGTTAAACGTGCTGATCATGTCAAATCAATTAAATGGCATTTAAATAATCACATATGGAGTTTGAATTTGAACCTTTGGTTCAAACCAACTTCATTTAATATGGTTGCTAGTTGCATTAGCTCAATCAACAGCATATTGCCATGTCATGATCATGCATCATATTGTGCATTGCATTGATTGTGTTTCTTTCTCTGTTGCCGGTATTTGTCCCCTCTCAGTAGACGTTGTTCCGACGATGTGATCGATGACACTGATGAAGACACCGTACCATCTTCGGAAGTGCCAGGCAAGCAAAACCTCTTTGGGCATTCCGATACAATCCCACTCTCTCGCTCTTGCTCGCTTATACTACATTAGGACAACAACGCCATAATTGTTACCTGCTGCGGTAGTTGAACCCCTTTCCTCTGCATGACCCGTCATTGCCACAGTAAATAGTTGAAACCCACTAGCATGAGTAGGAGTTGTTTGAGCCATGTTGTGCCTACTCATTCATGCTTTCTGGTTATGCCTGCTACTGCTTAGAGTTGTGTCAGGTCTGATTCATCGGGGATGAATTGGAGGGGTGATGAACATGTCCTACTGTGTGTGAGCTAAGCGTGTGAACACGATTTGGTAAAGGTAGCGATGAGATGCCATGTAGGAGTACATGGTGGGTTGTCTCATTGCAGCCGTCCTCAGGAACTGAGTTCTGTGTTTGTGATCCATAAAACAGCTACTACCACACATTGGGATCCTTAATTGACTCTCTTGACTTATTAATCAAGATGATCTCTGTCCAGGAGTTGCAATTAGTTTCTGGTGTTTGTAGTTACTGGAGGTCGTGCTCAGCGCTGACCCTCGGGGTGGGCTGTGACGCGGCAGGTATGTGGCATGGTGTACCGGTCGCCCGTTTGGTGACTCGGGAACCCTGTACACATCGTTTGGGGCCGTGAGCGACACACCGGCCGGATCTCCCCACGGATGGAACCCAAATAGGCGATAAACCTGGACGAGAGACTTGTGTGGTTAGTCAGGTCGTGGCCGACACCCTCGCCAGGCTTCCGCTTGAAGGTTGCCGAGATACATGACGTGTACATGGCAGTATGTGGCAAGAGCGTGTGTGAAGAAGTACACCCATGCAGGGTTATATATGATCTATTCGAATAGCCGTGTCCGCGGAAATGGAGTTCTGGGTTACCTGTACAGTTCATAGACAAGTGGAAGTGGATACTCTAAAACACGCAAGATAAGCGTGAGTGCTATGGATGGCTTTCTCGTAGGGAGACGGGAGCAGATCAATAGTGGTGTATTGATTGGTGAATATGTGGACTCGTGTGCGCCACCTCAAAAGAGTTACTTGCAATCGTAGTTCAGGTTAGCCACCGAGTTAAAGCTGGCTTGCTGCAGTCAAACTCCACCACCCTTTGTTGATACCGATGCATATGTAGCTAGTTCTGATGTAAGTCTTGCTGAGTACCTTTGTACTCACGTTTGCTTAATTTATGTTTTTGCAGAGAGACTTCAGTCTCGCTAGTGGTTCCGCGTGGACTTCGACGTTTAGCTTGTTACCTCAGCTACGATCTTGTACCCTTGGGAGGGTCTTGTAGATAGTCAGGCTCCTCAGCCTTTTTCAGTTGTAGTTGCCTGTACTCAGACATGTTATGCTTCCGTTGCCTGTATGCTCTGTATGTTGGGTCATGTGACCTCTGTTTGTAATAAATGCTATGATGGCTCTTCTGGGCCTTTATCTATATGAGTTGTTGAGTTATGTTGTGATGCCATGTTGTACAACACATACTTGCATGTTATGCGTATGTGTAATGTGTATTGCTATGTGTGGGATCCGACACCTAGTTGTTTATCCTTGGTAGCCTATCTTACAGGGAAATGTCTCCTAGTGCTTCCACTGAGCCTTGGTAGCTTGCTACTGCTCTAGAACACTTAGGCTGGCCGGCATGTGTCCTTCGTTCCTGTGTATGTCCCTTAGGGGAAATGTCACGTGTTGTTCCTTTAAGTCCTTGTAGCTTGCTACGACTTGTGTTCATACGTTGATGACCGACACGTTCGTTGCTGGGTCATGTATGCCTGTCTCTGTAATTTAGTGCCACTTTTGGTTTATAACTGGTCATGTCGGCCCGGGTTCTCTGTCATATGGATGCTAGCGACACTATCATATACGTGTGCCAAAATGCGCAAACGGTCCCGGGCCAGGTAAGGTGGCACCCGTGGGGATACCGTGCGTGAGGCCGCAAAGTGATATGATGTGTTACAAGCTAGACCTGTGTGACTTAGGATCGGGGTCCTGATAGCTTTGGTATCAGAGCCTGACTGCCTGTAGGATTAGTAAGCCAAACTGGTCGAAGTCGTGTCTAGAAATTCTTTAGTTATATAAGGGAATTGATGGTGGAAGGGAACGTAAGGCTCTTTTTACTCCTTTACCCCATGACCTTCTGATCTGAGTCACCTTCTTCTTCTACGGGGATTAAGAACTAGGATTCTCATTCTTTTTATCAGGATCACATTACTGGTGTATTCAACCCTCAGTTCAGTTCCTACTACTTCTGTTTGTTCAACTGTTGGACTCAGGACCTTGACTTTATGATGCTAAGTGGTTATGCTACCCTTTTGCTTGGATCTCAAAAGTATTTTCAAGCATTTACATCCGTTATGCTGTCCGAGTCATCCCAAGTTTCTAAATGGTTTGATGCATTTGCAAATCCGTTCTCCATGTTTCCGATGCTCCCTTGGGCCAGATTAACCACACTAACTAGTGTGATGAGGTACTCTGTTACCTCGACAAATAGGTTGGAGTTATTGTTATGACCCTAGGTGTCTAGAGTATCACCAGTAATCTAGCAATGCTTTGTATTCCAGTGTGATGATTCTGGCCATTATTCTCGAAAGCATCCCGTGATGCCATTTAGTTAGTAGGCATTCTACTCCTGGGTTCTTGAACCCAAGATTCACTCTACTTACTTCATGTTGGTAGTATTTGCTCGTCCCATTAGGATATTAGTAACCTTGTGATAGTCCTCGAGGTCTGTGGTTATCGTTCTTCCAATACCATGAACCATCCTTGGCAGAAGTTCTCCCGAACCAAAATATCACAATAAGAGTACTCTTGAGGAGTTCTTGTTTATATATTGTGACTCTGCCAGTCCTACCTTCTGCATGGGTTATCCGGAAGAAATATGTTGAACTAGTTCGACATACTAATCTATGCATCCAGAACTCGGATAGATATATGTTCCTTGAGTTGTCCCTTTTAGTCGTTTTATGACCCCCCCTCCTATCAGTTGATAGTCAGGAGTAGTCGTGCATTCGTGTTCATCGATGCCTTTTACTCTTGTGGTCCGTCAAGCCATTCTATTCTGGAATGACTAGGAGAAACAAACTCCAGTACCTCATCCATATCTAGAATTGGGTCAAAGCAGTTGCATTCCGCGGATCAAAATGCCAATCCAGCTTTTGCTCTGCTCTACCTTGGAGTGTCACCCTCCTTTATGTCAAGAATGTCCTGGGAATTGCACAACCTCCTATGAACTCTTGATACAGTGATACTTCTCACCATCATCATTCATTCCTCGGTCTCCGTGTTGTTGTAACTGGAATACTGACAAGTGAATCGTGATGTGTGTAATCAATACTCCTAGCAACTCCGTTGCTGGGTAGTTAAATGGACAATAACCTCATCCTTAGCGAGTTGATTATTGAATCATCACCCTAAGGTTGATCGTGCTACCTAGTCCACTTCCCTGGTGCACTCCTTGATTGATGAGTTAGGATTTTGTTAAGTCCTCGCTCATTTGATCATATCGTCTTGCCCTGAAAAGCAAGATTGTTCTCGATCTTAGTAACATATCTGTGGTTCGTGATTTTCCGGTTATCTTCCCGGAAGTATCACCAGGTTGTCCCCTGACCAATGCGTCGAGCTCGTGATCAAGTTGGTTTTATATAAACCACCCCGTCTCCAAGAATCTGTTTTGGATACCGTGAACTAGTTGGTTAAGCTAAACAACAACTTGGAGAGTTGGAAGATAAAAGCTTGACTGACTTTGTTCCTTCCAAGGGATATCTTTTGTGTGTGTGTTAAAGAAAGATGATATCTTGATCGATCGATCCTCTTGATCAATTGTTGGACCTATTGTCTTGCCAAAACTTTGGTTTGAGTGTGGGCTATCCTCAAATCAAATCGGAACCAACGATGTTCTTAATGTTGTCTTACTCGTGGGTGTCCCCCGAGCATACCTCATTATATCTCTTGGTCTGACCAATGCTTCCACCTTGTTCATATAAATTGTGGAATTCCATCTTCATGGATATCTCGATGACCCGTTGTTGAGCCCATCAACATCGTTTATCTTGACCACGATTCATGTTGAACAGTTAAGTTAGTATTGGGAACTTTTCAAGCATGGCCTTCGTGTTCCGTTCATGAGGTATATGTTTGGATGGGAGAAGTGATCTCCCCTAATTCACGTGTAAATGATGAAAGCTGCGACCGTGAATTTGAGAAAGCTTGTTTTACCTCCTCTGGAATCATCTCAATTCAGTCATGCATACATGCGAAGTATTCTATGGTCTGATAGACTGATCATCTTCATTCCATATGTGTCCCTAGCACACCAAGCCACTGATTGAGTTGTTCAAGAAAAGAAGTTTGTTGTGCTAATCCTAGGTCATGCATATGACTTCGCTATCTTCAATGATGATTCCCAATCCGAACTCGGTAGTATTTTATTATAAGACTACTATGTGGTCACGTTTGTCTGGGACAACGTGTTCACAGGTACGTAGCAGAACTAGCTCATGTTTTGGAGCTGCTATCGTAGTTCACTCCCCGAGAATCTCGCAACGCTGTCTCGTCGAATTGTGTTGCAAACTTTCATTTTTCTTTCTAGACTCGATGAGTCTGGAATATCCTGACACCAACCAGAACTGAATCTCAGGCAGATATGACGGTTGGAGCATTTTCCAAGAACTATAATATTGGTCTCTTGATAACCAGTAAAGTGGATGTCGTGGCCAACACACCCAGCCGGAAGACCTATTGTTGTAGTATCTTGATTGAAGAAGTTGGCCACCTCCCCATAAGGATTTCGTAGGATTTACTCCCTAGTTGTTCCTTATGGATTTTTGTGCTCCTGAATTCTGACCTTTTACTTGATGTTCTAGGTACCAAACCATTTTAATAAATGGGTTGCGCTAGCACCTCAAGGAGAACATTAGAAGCAGAGTGCTAAATGTCTCTCGGTCGATCATCCAGATTTTGTCCCTTGACTCCGCTAAGGTGAAATCTGAGAAAGTGTTATCTTCCCTTGCATCTGCATCGTCCATCATTATTCATCATGGTAGTATGTGGTGTTGCCAAGATCCTTGACACGGATATTGGTAAAACCTTGATGAATATGGGAATGCTCAAGTTCTTGAGAGCACGCACAAGCACTAGGTGTTATCACTGGCACTAACCGGGATTGCTCCCAGTGTTCTTGGTTATGTTATAACCTCTCAAAGAGTAGTTTCACTCTCTACTGTTGGCTTTCTTCCGAGTTACCAGAATTGTTCCCAGCATTTGCATTTTGTTCCCAGCTTGCACCACCATCGTGCCAACTTTCCATTGGTTGCCCTTCTCAACCACTGCTGTTCAGGATTATCTTCAGTAGTGGACTTGCCATGGGTCCCCTCCATCTCCGGTGATAACCAAAATCATCCCTTGTGTTGTCTTCAACAAGGTAGTCCACATCATCCATTCTGACCCGAGAATGTCATTCCTTCGGACTCCGTCAAACGATCGATTGTGTTTGCCTTAGGCTGGTATAGGGAATTTCAATGATCTCTATATCAAAAGTAATTCTTTTTGCCACTTAAGGGGATAATTCTACGAGTCACTTTCTCTAAGGTGCCCTGTCTGGTGGTATCGATCACCATCTTCTTAGGTGTGGAATTATTGCCACTAAGTGAACCTTCATCATTTGTTTCACTCCATCCCTCTGGATGTGTGTTCCGTGTCTCAGGTCAAGAGATGGTTCAACGTCTCACTCCATGAGTTGATATTGAGTTGCTCGATCTTTCTGGAGATCAATTTTGTAGAGTTTCTTTCATCGTCACCGTGTTGGAGAAAGACCTCGAAAGCAAGGACGTCAAGATCAACATGAGGCAAGAAATCAATATTTATATGAAGGACAGTTGGATCATGAAGATCGTGTTAGCCTTTTGTCCCTCTGTTTCTTACCCTACGCCTGAATCTCGGGACGAGATTCTTGTTTAGTGGGGGTGAGTTGTCACATCCCTAGCTTCACCTTGCACTAGGACAGCACTTGTCTGTTGCATCATGTTTAAGTTTTCTAGAAAATTGAAATGGGGTTGTCCAAACCCTAGCACCAGATGAATCCAACTAGGTTCAAATTAAACTATTTTTTCAATGAACCCAAAATGCCTTTGAAAATGTTCATGATTTTTGATAAAGGTGAAAACCTCTGCCAAAAATGATGCAACTATTTTTAGGCCATTCTGGATTTTTGAATTAATGTATATTGTATTTGAATTGGAGCAAATAAAATCTATAAATAATTTTATAGCTCCAAATGTTTTGAAAATTATTGTGGGTCTCTGGAATAACTCAGTTAACATCCACAAGAATTTTCAGCATCTATAAAAATGGTTTAGTGCCTAAACTAAATCAAAACACAGAAAACAAAATAGAAAAGGAAACAGAAAAGTTTTAGAAAAGCAGAGAGAGAGAAGCAGCTACCTGGGCCTTACCCTACAGAAGCAGCCCAACCCACCTGGGGCATACCTGTCTTCAACCTCTCCCTACTGGCAGAGGCAGGACCGAGCACGGTGCTCGCACACGCCGGCATGTAGCTGCCTGCCTGGCCCTCCCCTGGCCAGCGTGACGCCATAAATGACCTGGGGCAGACGTCTGGAACCCCCCTGACCTCTCACTCGCCCCCTTGGTCCCTCCCTTGTCTTTCCAGAGCCATGGCCGATGCGCCCGTGAGCACGCCGCCGCCGTAACTGCGTCCACCGCCACCCCCTCGCCTCTCCGCTGTGCCCCCGAGCTCCGCCGTGCCTCCCTCATCCTCTCCGTCAACCCATGCGACCGCGGGAGCCCTACAGCGTCGTCCCCGACCTCTTCTTCCTCCTTCGGCCGCCGAGATCGCCGGCGACCATGCGCCGTCCCTGATGCCTCCCCGGGCTTGCTGAGCTCCGCCTCGACTCTGCTGTGAGTACATCGTCGTTTCCCCTCTCCTATCTTCCTCGTTTGCGTGTCGTAGCCACACTAACCACCGGACCCAAGAGCTCACCGCCGCCGTGGTTCTTCACCGCCGCGGCCAGGGCCACCCCAGCTCGTAGCTGAGCGCGTCACCGTATTCGCTGAACTCCCAGGAGCACGCAGCACCCACCAGCTCCTCCCCTTGTGCACCGTAGCCTTGTTTCCATCAATGTTCGAACGCCGACCGCCGCCACGAGCTCAACTCCGGCGAGCCCGCTCCACCCCAGCTCCTCCCGCTTGCACCATCCGACGCGGACGAGTCTCCTCGTTCCGTAGATGGCCTCGGCCTTCAATTTGGTCGCCGTGGGACGAAACGCGAGCCCTTCGCCGCGTCTGTCGCCGCCGGCGTGTTTGACCTGTTTGACCGGTGGGTTGACCACCCCGGGTCACTGACGTATGGGCCCCACGCCCTTAGTCAACCACTAACTCGTAGACAAGTGGGGCCGCCCTGTTAATTAACCTAGGTTAGTACTAATTGTTTGGTTAGTTACTTAGTCAGTGACATGTGGGCTCTGCCCTGTCTAATTATAGTTTAGGATTTAGTTAGTGCTAATTAACCCTGTTAACTAGCAGAGCCACTGACGTGTGGACCCCACACGTCAGGTTTGACCCTGGCCGACCCTGTTGACTAGGTGACGTCAGAGTGACACAGTGCTGATGTCATAAATGCTTTTCTGGGATTTTAAATAAATCAGAAATGATTTATTTATTTTCAGAAAATAGCCAAAACTTCTAAAAATCACAGAAAATAATCTATAACTCAGATAAAAATAATTTATATATGAAAAATGATCAGAAAAATTCAAGGAATCTGTTTATGGCATTTTCATGCATGTTTGAACAAGTTAAACGTGCTGATCATGTCAAATCAATTAAATGGCATTTAAATAATCACATATGGAGTTTGAATTTGAACCTTTGGTTCAAACCAACTTCATTTAATATGGTTGCTAGTTGCATTAGCTCAATCAACAGCATATTGCCATGTCATGATCATGCATCATATTGTGCATTGCATTGATTGTGTTTCTTTCTCTGTTGCCGGTATTTGTCCCCTCTCAGTAGACGTTGTTCCGACGATGTGATCGATGACACTGATGAAGACACCGTACCATCTTCGGAAGTGCCAGGCAAGCAAAACCTCTTTGGGCATTCCGATACAATCCCACTCTCTCGCTCTTGCTCGCTTATACTACATTAGGACAACAACGCCATAATTGTTACCTGCTGCGGTAGTTGAACCCCTTTCCTCTGCATGACCCGTCATTGCCACAGTAAATAGTTGAAACCCACTAGCATGAGTAGGAGTTGTTTGAGCCATGTTGTGCCTACTCATTCATGCTTTCTGGTTATGCCTGCTACTGCTTAGAGTTGTGTCAGGTCTGATTCATCGGGGATGAATTGGAGGGGTGATGAACATGTCCTACTGTGTGTGAGCTAAGCGTGTGAACACGATTTGGTAAAGGTAGCGATGAGATGCCATGTAGGAGTACATGGTGGGTTGTCTCATTGCAGCCGTCCTCAGGAACTGAGTTCTGTGTTTGTGATCCATAAAACAGCTACTACCACACATTGGGATCCTTAATTGACTCTCTTGACTTATTAATCAATATGATCTCTGTCCAGGAGTTGCAATTAGTTTCTGGTGTTTGTAGTTACTGGAGGTCGTGCTCAGCGCTGACCCTCGGGGTGGGCTGTGACGCGGCAGGTATGTGGCATGGTGTACCGGTCGCCCGTTTGGTGACTCGGGAACCCTGTACACATCGTTTGGGGCCGTGAGCGACACACCGGCCGGATCTCCCCACGGATGGAACCCAAATAGGCGATAAACCTGGACGAGAGACTTGTGTGGTTAGTCAGGTCGTGGCCGACACCCTCGCCAGGCTTCCGCTTGAAGGTTGCCGAGATACATGACGTGTACATGGCAGTAAGTGGCAAGAGCGTGTGTGAAGAAGTACACCCCTGCAGGGTTATATATGATCTATTCGAATAGCCGTGTCCGCGGAAATGGAGTTCTGGGTTACCTGTACAGTTCATAGACAAGTGGAAGTGGATACTCTAAAACACGCAAGATAAGCGTGAGTGCTATGGATGGCTTTCTCGTAGGGAGACGGGAGCGGATCAATAGTGGTGTATTGATTGGTGAATATGTGGACTCGTGTGCGCCACCTCAAAAGAGTTACTTGCAATCGTAGTTCAGGTTAGCCACCGAGTTAAAGCTGGCTTGCTGCAGTCAAACTCCACCACCCTTTGTTGATACCGATGCATATGTAGCTAGTTCTGATGTAAGTCTTGCTGAGTACCTTTGTACTCACGTTTGCTTAATTTATGTTTTTGCAGAGAGACTTCAGTCTCGCTAGTGGTTCCGCGTGGACTTCGACGTTTAGCTTGTTACCTCAGCTACGATCTTGTACCCTTGGGAGGGTCTTGTAGATAGTCAGGCTCCTCAGCCTTTTTCAGTTGTAGTTGCCTGTACTCAGACATGTTATGCTTCCGTTGCCTGTATGCTCTGTATGTTGGGTCATGTGACCTCTGTTTGTAATAAATGCTATGATGGCTCTTCTGGGCCTTTATCTATATGAGTTGTTGAGTTATGTTGTGATGCCATGTTGTACAACACATACTTGCATGTTATGCGTATGTGTAATGTGTATTGCTATGTGTGGGATCCGACACCTAGTTGTTTATCCTTGGTAGCCTATCTTACAGGGAAATGTCTCCTAGTGCTTCCACTGAGCCTTGGTAGCTTGCTACTGCTCTAGAACACTTAGGCTGGCCGGCATGTGTCCTTCGTTCCTGTGTATGTCCCTTAGGGGAAATGTCACGTGTTGTTCCTTTAAGTCCTTGTAGCTTGCTACGACTTGTGTTCATACGTTGATGACCGACACGTTCGTTGCTGGGTCATGTATGCCTGTCTCTGTAATTTAGTGCCACTTTTGGTTTATAACTGGTCATGTCGGCCCGGGTTCTCTGTCATATGGATGCTAGCGACACTATCATATACGTGTGCCAAAATGCGCAAACGGTCCCGGGCCAGGTAAGGTGGCACCCGTGGGGATACCGTGCGTGAGGCCGCAAAGTGATATGATGTGTTACAAGCTAGACCTGTGTGACTTAGGATCGGGGTCCTGATAGCTTTGGTATCAGAGCCTGACTGCCTGTAGGATTAGTAAGCCAAACTGGTCGAAGTCGTGTCTAGAAATTCTTTAGTTATATAAGGGAATTGATTGTGGAAGGGAACGTAAGGCTCTTTTTACTCCTTTACCCCATGACCTTCTGATCTGAGTCACCTTCTTCTTCTACGGGGATTAAGAACTAGGATTCTCATTCTTTTTATCAGGATCACATTACTGGTGTATTCAACCCTCAGTTCAGTTCCTACTACTTCTGTTTGTTCAACTGTTGGACTCAGGACCTTGACTTTATGATGCTAAGTGGTTATGCTACCCTTTTGCTTGGATCTCAAAAGTATTTTCAAGCATTTACATCCGTTATGCTGTCCGAGTCATCCCAAGTTTCTAAATGGTTTGATGCATTTGCAAATCCGTTCTCCATGTTTCCGATGCTCCCTTGGGCCAGATTAACCACACTAACTAGTGTGATGAGGTACTCTGTTACCTCGACAAATAGGTTGGAGTTATTGTTATGACCCTAGGTGTCTAGAGTATCACCAGTAATCTAGCAATGCTTTGTATTCCAGTGTGATGATTCTGGCCATTATTCTCGAAAGCATCCCGTGATGCCATTTAGTTAGTAGGCATTCTACTCCTGGGTTCTTGAACCCAAGATTCACTCTACTTACTTCATGTTGGTAGTATTTGCTCGTCCCATTAGGATATTAGTAACCTTGTGATAGTCCTCGAGGTCTGTGGTTATCGTTCTTCCAATACCATGAACCATCCTTGGCAGAAGTTCTCCCGAACCAAAATATCACAATAAGAGTACTCTTGAGGAGTTCTTGTTTATATATTGTGACTCCGCCGTGCCTCCCTCATCCTCTTCGTCGACCCATGCGACTACGGGAGCCCTACAGCGTCGTCCCCGACCTCTTCTTCCTCCTTCGGCCACCGAGATCGCCGGCGACCATGCGCCATCCCTGATGCCTCCCCGGGCTTGCTGAGCTCCGCCTCGACTTCACTGTGAGCACCTCGTCGTTTCCCCTCTCCTATCTTCCTCGTTTGCGTGCCGTAGCCACACTAACCACCGGACCCGAGAGCTCACCGCCGCCGTGGTTCTTCACCGCCGCGGCCAGGGCCACCCCAGCTCGCAGCTGAGCGCGTCACCGTATTCGCTGAACTCCGAGGAGCACGCAGCACCCACCAGCTCCTCCCCTTGTGCACCGTAGCCTTGTTTCCATCAACGTCCGAACGCCGACCGCCGCCACGAGCTCAACTCCTGCGAGCCCGCTCCACCCCAGCTCCTCCCGCTTGCACCATTCGACGCGGACGAGTCTCCTCGTTCAATAGATGGCCTCGGCCTTCGATTTGGTCGCCGTGGGATGAAACCCGAGCCCTCCGCCGCGTCTGTCGCCGCCGACGTGTTTGACCTGTTTGACCGGTGGGTTGACCACCCCGGGTCACTGACGTATGGGCCCCACGCCCTTAGTCAACCACTAAATCGCTGACAAGTGGGGCCCGCCCTGTTAATTAACCTAGGTTAGTACTAATTGTTTGGTTAGTTAGTTAGTCACTGACATGTGGGCCCTGCCCTGTCTAATTATAGTTTAGGATTTAGTTAGTGCTAATTAACCCTGTTAACTAGCAGAGCCACTGACGTGTGGACCCCACACGTCAGGTTTGACCCTGGCCGACCCTGTTGACTAGGTGACGTCAGAGTGACACAGTGCTGATTTCATAAATGCTTTTCTGGGATTTTAAATAAATCAGAAATGATTTATTTATTTTCAGAAAATAGCCAAAACTTCTAAAAATCACAGAAAATAATCTACAATTCAGATGAAAATAATTTATATATGAAAAATGATCAGAAAAATTCAAGGAATCTGTTTATGGCACTTTCATGCATGTTTGAACAAGTTAAACCTGCTTATCGGGTCAAATCAATTAAATGGCATTTAAATAATCACATATGGAGTTTCAATTTGAACCTTTGGTTCAAGCCAACTTCATTTAATATTGTTGCTAGTTGCATTAGCTCAATCAACAGCATATTGCAATGTCATGATCATGCATCATATTGTGCATTGCATTGATTGTATTTCTTTCTCTGTTGCCGGTATTTGTCCCCTCTCAGTAGACGTTGTTCCGACGATGTGATCGATGACACTGATGAAGACACAGTACCATCTTCGGAAGTGCCAGGCAAGCAAAACCTCTTTGGGCATTCCGATACAATCCCACTCTATTGCTCTTGCTCTCTTATACTGCATTAGGATAACAACGCCATAACTGTTACCTGTTGCGGTAGTTGAACCCCTTTCCTCTGCATGACCCGTCATTGCCACAGTAAATAGTTGAAACCCACTAGCATGAGTAGGAGTTGTTTGAGCCATGTTGTGCCTACTCATTCATGCTTTCTGGTTATGCCTGCTACTGCTTAGAGTTGTGTCAGGTCTGATTCATCGGGGATGAATTGGAGGGGTGATGAACATGTCCTACTGTGTGTGAGCTAAGCGTGTGAACACGATTTGGTAAAGATAGCGATAAGAGGCCATGTAGGAGTACATGGTGGGTTGTCTCATTGCAGCCGTCCTCAGGAACTGAGTTCTCTGTTTGTGATCCATGAAACAGCTACTACCACACATTGGGATCCTTAATTGACTCTCTCGACTTATTAATCAATATGATCTCTGTCCAGGAGTTACAATTAGTTTCTGGTGTTTGTAGTTACTGAAGGTCATGCGCAACGCTGACCCTCGGGGTGGGCTGTGACGTGGTAGGTATGTGGCACGGTGTACCGGTCGCCCGTTTGGTGACTCGGGAACCCTGTACACATCGTTTGGGGCCGTGAGCGACACCCCAGCCGGATCTCCCCACGGATGGAACCCAAATAGGCGATAAACCTGGACGAGAGACTTGTGTGGTTAGTCAGGTCATGGCCGACACCCTCGCCAGGCTTCCGCTTGAAGGTTGCCGAGATGCATGACGTGTACATGGCGGTAAGTGGCGAGAGCATGTGTGAAGAAGTACACCCCTGCAGGGTTATATATGATCTATTCTAATAGCCGTGTCTGCGGAAATGGACTTCTGGGTTACCTGTACAGTTCATAGACAAGTGGAAGTGGATACTCTAAAACACGCAAGATAAGCGTGAGTGCTATGGATGGCTTTCTCGTAGGGAGACGGGAGCGGATCCATAGTGGTGTATTGATTGGTGAATATGTGGACTCGTGTGCGCCACCTCAAAAGAGTTACTTGCAGTCGTAGTTCAGGTTAGCCACCGAGTCAAAGCTGGCTTGCTGCAGTCAAACTCCACCACCCTTTGTTGATACTGATGCATCATGCATATGTAGCTAGTTCTGATGTAAGTCTTGCTGAGTACCTTTGTATTCACGTTTGCTTAATTTATGTTTTTGTAGAGAGACTTCAGTCTCGCTAGTGGTTCCGCGTGGACTTCGACGTTTAGCTTGTTACCTCAGCTACGATCTTGTACCCTTGGGAGGGTCTTGTAGATAGTCAGGGGTCTTGTAGATAGTCAGGCTCCTCAGCCTTTTTCATCTTTAGTTGTCTATACTCAGACATGTTATGCTTCCGTTGCCTGTATGCTCTGTATGTTGGGTCATGTGACCTCTGTTTGTAATAAATTCTATGATGGCTCTTTTGGGCCTTTATCTATATGAGTTGTTGACTTATGTTGTGATGCCATGTTGTACAACACATACTTGCATGTTATGCATACGTGCAATGTCTATTGCTATGTGTGGGATCCGACACCTAGTTGTTTACCCTTGGTAGCCTATCTTACAGGGAAATGTCTCCTAGTGCTTCCACTGAGCCTTGGTAGCTTGCTACTGCTCCGGAACACTCAGGCTAGCCGGCATGTGTCCTTCTTCGTTCCTGTGTCTGTCCCTTAGGGGAAATGTCACGCGTTGTTCCTTTAAGTCCTTATAGCTTGCTACGACTTGGGTTCATACGTTGATGACCGACACGTTCGTTGCTGGGTCATGTATGCATGTCTTTGTAATTTAGTGCCACTTTTGGTTTATAACTGGTCATGTCGGCCCGGGTTCTCTGTCATATGGATGCTAGCGACACTATCATATACGTGTGCCAAAATGCGCAAACGGTCCTGGGCCAGGTAAGGTGGCACCCGTGGGGATACCGTGCGTGAGGACGCAAAGTGATATGATGTGTTACAAGCTAGACCTGTGTGACTTAGGATCGGGGTCCTGACAGCAAGGCCCAGCCAGGCTCAGCCTCCCTCCTCGCCATCTTGGGCTTGTACCATGGGTGAGCGCCCACAACCCCTCCTCTCTGGTTGGCCCATGTTCTGTGTAGTTTCAGCCCGTGTAATGTTTTTTCGATTCTGGGTATTTAGCTAATTTCCAGAGATCTGTTGTTTTACAAAAAAAGTCCTCAAGCATCATGCATATAATAACTTTTCACCCATGCATCGGAATCTAATAAACTTTATATGAAAAATGCTCAGAATTTCATGTAGATTAATAATATGCCCTTTCATCCCTGTTAATAAATGTTTAACTTGTTGTTTGTTTACTTTTTTGATAATAACATGCTAAAATGATTTTTTTCATAACTAAATAACCGTAGCTCAAAATTTAACAAACTTTATATGTAAATGGGATGGAAAATGTGTAGAATAACATGGTGCATTTACTTTTGCTTTTTAATAACTTTAAAATATATTTTAGGCAAAACAGTACCAAAATCAATAATTGCATGTGGGGATTTTCCGGAATTGTTGTTGTTATTTCTGACCTCATTTAAATTAACTAAATAGTTAGTTTACTTATGCTTCACCTCTTTCCATGTTAACAAACATTTGATCTTGTGTTGTAAATAAACGAGAGTCAACTAAATAAATAAAATGTGGTGTTTCGTCAATATGCAACTCGTTGCATATTGAGCTCCACTTAACTTGTAGTCTTGCTTGTGCACCTTGCTATGTCATGCATATTTAAACCGTACATGCATCATACTTGGTTGTGCATCATATGCCATGTTTATGCTGTTGGGGAACGTAGCATAATTCAAAAAAATTCTACGCTTTCACCAAGATCCAACTATGGAGACATCTAGCAACGAGCAAGTAAGAGTGCATCTACATACCGTTATGGAGATTGCGAGCGGAAGCTTTCGAAGAAGCGTGGATGAAGTAGTCGTACTCTTCGCGTTCTTCGTCACCGATGATCTAGCGCCGAACGGACGGCACCTCCGCGTTCAACACACGTACGGTGCAGCAACGTCACCTCCTTCTTGATCCAGCAAGGGGGGAGGAGAAGTCGTCAGAGATCCGGCAGCACAACGGCGTGATGACGGATGCAGTGGAGATCGCAGCAGGGCTTCACCGGGCGCCCTGCGTGGGAGTATGGAGGTGTGACGGGAGGGGGAGAGGCGCCAGGGCAAGGGTGCGGCTGCCCTCTCCCTCCCCACATATATATAGGGGGCCAGGGGGTGCGCCAGGGCCCCTGCAGATCCAATCTGCAGGGGGGGCGGCGGCCAGGGGGGTTTCCTTGCCCCCCAAGGCAAGTGGAGCCCCCCTCCCCCTTAGGGTTTTAACCCTAGGCGCATGGGGAGGTGGGCCCCCTAGTGGTGCGCCAGACCAGAGGGCTGGACACTTCCCCTCGCGGCCTAGGGGCCCCACCGGGATGGGTGGCCCCACCCGGTAGACCCCCGGGGCCCCTCCGGTGGTCCCGGGACGCTCCCGGTGACCCCCGGAGATCACCCGTTGGCCGAAACTGGACTTCCTATATATCAATCTTTACCTCCGGACCATTCCGGAACTCCTCGTGACGTCCGGGATCTCATCCGGGACTCCGAACAACTTTCGGGTTTCCACGTGCATTTATCTCTACGACCCTAGCGTTACCGAACCTTAAGTGTGTAGACCCTACGGGTTCGGGAGACACGTAGACATGACCGAGACCACTCTCCGGTCAATAACCAACAGCGGGATCTGGATACCCATGTTGGTTCCCACGTGTTCCTCGATGATCTTCATCGGATGAACCACCATGTCAAGGATTCACTCAATCCCGTATGTTATTCCCTTTGTCCATCGGTACGGTACTTGCCCGAGATTCGATCGTCGGTATTCCCGATACCTTGTTCAATCTCGTCATGGCAAGTCTCTTTACTCGATCCGTAATCCATCATCCCGTGACTAACTACTTAGTCACATTGAGCTCATTATGATGATGTATTACCGAGTGGGCCCAGAGGTACCTCTCCGTCATACGGAGTGACAACATCCCAGTCTCGGTTCGTACCAACTCAACAGACACTTTCGGAGATACCCGATGCGTACCTTTATAGCCACCCATTTACGTTGTGACGTTTGGCACACCCAAAGTATTCCTACGGCATCCGGGAGTTGTTCAACCTTATGGTCTAAGGAATAAATACTTGACACCGAAAAGCTTATGCATTACGAACTATACGATCTCGTGTTATGCTCAAGTTTGGGTCTTGTCCACCACATCATTCTCCTAATGATGTGATCCCGTTATCACTGACATCCCATGTCCATGGTCAGGAAACCGTGACCATCTGTTGATCAACGAACTGGTAACTAGAGGCCTACCAGGGACTCATTGTGGTCTATGTATTCACACATGTATCGCTGTTTCCGTACAATACAATTCAAGCTTGAATAACAGACAATTATCACGAACAAGGAGATATAATAATAATGCTTTTATTATTGCCTCTAGGGCATATCTCCAACAGTGTCCCACTTGCACTAGAGTCAATAATCTAGTTACATTGTGATGAATCGAACACCCATAGAGTTCTGGTGTTGATCATGTTTTGCCCGTGAAAGAGGTTTAGTCAACGGGTCTGCTACATTCAGATCCGTATGCACTTTACAAATATCTATGTCTCCATCCTGAACATAATTCCGGATGGAGTTGAAACGGCGCTTGATGTGCTTGGTCTTCTTGTGAAACCTGGGCTCCTTGGTAATAGCAATAGCACCAGTGTTGTCACAGAAGAGAGTCATCGGGCTTGACGCGCTTGGAATGACTCCTAGGTCGGTGATGAACTCCTTCATCCAGACTCCTTCCTGCGCTGCTTCAGAAGCAGCTATGTACTCCGCTTCACATGTAGATGCTGCCACGACGCTTTGCTTGCAACTGCACCAGCTGACTGCCCCTCCATTCAAAATATACACGTATCCGGTTTGAGACTTAGAGTCATCCAGATCTGTGTCGAAGCTAGCATCGACGTAACCCTTTACGACGAGCTCTTCGTCACCTCCATAAACAAGAAACATATCCTTAGTCCTTTTCAGGTACTTCAGGATGTTCTTGACCGCTGTCCAGTGTTCCGTACCGGGATCACTTTGGTACCTCCCTACCAAACTTATGGCAAGGTTCACATCAGGTCTGGTACACAGCATGGCATACATGATAGAACCTATGGCCGAGGCATAGGGAATGACACTCATCTTTTCTCTATCTTCTGCCGTGGTCGGCGACTGAGCCTTGCTCAATCTCATACCTTGCAAAACAGGCAAGAATCCTTTCTTTGACTGATCCATATTGAACTTCTTCAATATTTTGTCAAGGTATGTACTTTGTGAAAGACCAATGAGGCGTCTCGATCTATCTCTATAGATTTTGATGCCTAATATGTAAGCAGCTTCTCCAAGGTCCTTCATTGAAAAACTTTTATTCAAGTCGGCCTTTACATTTTCCAAGAATTCTATATCATTTCCCATAAGCAATATGTCATCCACATATAATATGAGAAATGCCACAGAGCTCCCACTCACTTTCTTGTAAATACAGGCTTCTCCATAAGTCTGTATAAAGCCAAACGCTTGGATCACCTCATCAAAGCGAATATTCCAACTCCGAGATGCTTGCACCAGCCCGTAAATCGAGCGCTGGAGCTTGCATATCTTGTTAGCATTCTCTGGATCGACAAAACCTTCCGGTTGCATCATATACAACTCTTCCTTGAGGAAGCCATTAAGGAATGCTGTTTTGATGTCCATTTGCCATATCTCATAATCATAGAATGCGGCAATAGCTAACATGATTCTGACTGACTTCAGCATCGCTACGGGAGAGAAAGTCTCGTCGTAGTCAATCCCTTGAACTTGCCGATAACCCTTAGCGACAAGCCGAGCCTTATAGATGGTCACATTACCATCCGCGTCTGTCTTCTTCTTAAATATCCATTTGTTTTCTATGGCGTGCCTATCATCAGGCAAGTCCACCAAAGTCCATACTTTGTTTTCATACATGGATTCTATCTCGGATTTCATGGCTCCAAGCCATTTATTGGAATCCGGGCCCGTCATCGCTTCTTCATACTTCGAAGGTTCACCGTTGTCTAACAACATGATTTTCAGTACAGGGTTGCCATACCACTCTGGTGCGGAACGTACCCTTGTGGACCTTCATAGTTCAGTAGTAACTTGATCAGTTTCTTCATGATCATTATCATTAACTTCCTCCCTTGTCGGTGCAGGCACCTCAGGAATAGTTTCCTGTGCTGCGCTACTTTCTGGTCCAGGAGGGGTGACTGTCACCTCATCAAGTTCTACTTTCCTCCCACTCACTTCTTTTGAGAGAAACTCTTTCTCCAGAAAAGCATCCATTCTTGGCAACAAAGACTTTGCCTTTGGATTTGTCGTAGAAGGTGTACCCAATTGTTTCCTTTGGGTATCCTATGAAGACGCATTTTTCCGATTTGGGTTCGAGCTTTTCAGGTTGAAGTTTCTTGACATAAGCATCGCAACCCCAAACTTTTAGAAACGACAGCTTCGGTTTCTTGCCAAACCAAAGTTCATATGGAGTCGTCTCAACGGATTTCGACGGAGCCCTATTTAAAGTGAATGCGGCAGTCTCTAAAGCATAACCCCAAAAAGATAGCGGTAAATCGGTGAGGGACATCATAGATCGCACCATGTCCAACAGAGTACGATTTCGACGTTCGGACACACCGTTACGTTGAGGTGTTCCGGGCGGTGTCAATTGTTAAACAATTCCACAGCTCCTAAGGTGTGTGCCAAATTCATGACTTAAATATTCACCCCCACGATCCGATCGCAAGAACTTTATTTTTCTGTCACGTTGATTCTCAACCTCATTCTGAAATTCCTTGAACTTTTCAAAGGTCTCAGACTTGTGTTTCATCAAATAGATATACCCGTATCTACTCAAGTCATCTGTGAGGGTGAGAACATAACGATAGCCTCCGCGAGCCTCAACACTCATTGGACCGCACACATCGGTATGTATGATTTCCAGTAAGTTGGTTGCTCGCTCCATTGTTCCGGAGAACGGAGTCTTGGTCATCTTGCCCAAGAGGCATGGTTCGCACGTGTCAAATGATTCATAATCAAGAGACTCTAGAAGTCCATCTGAATGGAGCTTCTTCATACGTTTGACACCAATATGACCAAGGAGACAATGCCACAAGTATGTGAGACTATCATTATCAACTTTACATCTTTTGGCATCTACACTATGAATATGTGTATTACTACGTTCGAGATCCATCAAAAATAAACCATTGACCAGCGGGGCATGACCATAAAACATATCTCTCAAATAAATAGAACAACCATTATTCTCTGATTTGAAAGAGTAGCCATCTCGCATAAGACGAGATCCAGAAACAATGTTCATGCTCAAAGCTGGTACTAAATAACAATTATTGAGGTTTAAAATTAATCCCGAGGGTAGATGTAGAGGCAGAATGCCGACGGCGATCACATCGACCTTGGAACCATTCCCGACGCGCATCGTCACCTCATCCTTCGCCAGTCTCCGTTTATTCCGCAGCTCCTGTTTTGAGTTACAAATGTGAGCAACTGCACCGGTATCGAATACCCAGGAGCTACTACGAGTGCTGGTAAGGTACACATCAATAACATGTATATCATATATACCTTTGACGTTGCCGGCCTTCTTGTCTGCTAAGTATTTGGGGCAGTTCCGCTTCTAGTGACCCGTTCCCTTGCAATAAAAGCACTCTGTCTCAGGCTTGGGTCCATACTTTGGCTTCTTCCCGGCAACAGGCTTGCCAGGCGCGGCAACTCCCTTGCCGTCCTTCTTGAAGTTCTTCTTACCCTTGCCTTTCTTGAACTTAGTGGTTTTATTGATCATCAACACTTGATGTCCACCTCCGCTGATTTCAGCATCGAATACACCTCGGGAATGGACTTCTCCATCCCCTGCATATTGAAGTTCAACACGAAGCTCTTGAAGCTTGGTGGGAGCGACTGGAGGATTCTGTCAACGACCGCTTCATCTGGGAGATTCATTCCCAGCTGAGACAAGCGGTTGTGCAATCCTGAAATCTTGAGGATGTGCTCACTGACAGAACTGTTCTCCTCCATCTTACAGCTGTAGAATGCGTCGGAGACATCATATCTCTCGACTCGGGCATGAGCTTGGAAAACCATTTTCAGCTCTTCGAACATCTCATATGCTCCGTGGTGCTCAAAACAATTTTGGAGCCCCGATTCTAAACTGTAAAGCATGCCGCACTGAACCAGGGAGTAATCATCACTACGCGACTGCCAGACATTCAAAACGTCTTGGGCCGCATCGGGAGCAGGTGCATCACCTAGCGGTGCTTCTAGGACATATGATCTCTTGGCAGCTATGAGGATAATCCTCAGGTTACGGACCCAATCCGTATAGTTGCTACCATCGTCTTTCAGCTTGGTTTTCTCTAGGAACGCGTTGAAGTTGAGGGAAACCTGAGCGTGGGCCATTTGATCTACAAGAGATATTGTAAAGAATTTAGACTAAGTTCATGATAATTAAGTTCATCTCAATCAAATTTTAATGAACTCCCACTCAGAATGACATCTCCCTAGTCATCTAAGTGATACACGATCCGAATCGAGTAGTCCGTGTCCGATCATCACGTGAGACGGACTAGTCATCAACGGTGAACATCTTCATGTTGATCGTATCTTCTATACGACTCGTGTTTGACCATTCGGTCTTCCGTGTTCCGAGGCCATGTCTGTACATGCTAGGCTCGTCAAGTGAACCCTAAGTGTATCGCGTGTGTAAATCTGTCTTACACCCGTTGTATGCGAACGTTAGAACCTATCACACCCGATCATCACGTGGTGCTTCGGAGCAACGAGCTTTAGCAACGGTGCACAGTTAGGGGAAACACAATACTTGAAATTTTAGTGAGAGATCATCTTATTTACTACCGTCGTTCTAAGTAAACAAGATGCATAAACATGATAAACATCACATGCAATCAATTAAAGTGACATGATATGGCCAATATCATCTTGCTCCTTGGATCTCCATCTTCGGGGCACCATGATCATCTTGTCACCGGCTCGACACCATGATCTTCATCATCATGATCTCCATCATCGTGTCTTGAAGAAGTCGTCACGCCAACTATTACTTCTACTACTATAGCTAACGTTTAGCAATGAAGTAAAGTAATTACATGGCGTTATTCAATGACACGCAGGTCATACAATAATTAAGACAACTCCTATGGCTCCTGCCGGTTGTCAAGTTCATCGACATGCAAGTCGTGATTCCCTATTACAAAAACATGATCAATCTCATACATCACATATATCATTCATCACATCTTCGTTTTGGCCATACCACGTCACATAGCACATGCTGCAAAAACAAGTTAGACGTCCTCTAATTGTTGTTGCAAGTTTTACGTGGCTTCTATAGGATTTCTAGCAAGAACGTTTCTTACCTACGCCAAAACCACAACGTGATTTGTCAACTTCTATTTACCCTTCATAAGGACCCTTTTCATCGAATCCGATCCGACTAAAGTAGGAGAGACAGACACCCGCCAGCCACCTTATGCATCTAGTGCATGTCTGTCGGTGGAACCAGTCTCACGTAAGCGTACGTGTAAAGTCGGTCCGGGCCGCTTCATCCCACAGAACCGCCAAATCAAGATTGACTAGTAACGGTAAGAAAGTTGAACAAACTCAAACGCCCACAACTGCTTTGTGTTCTACTCGTGCAAGATGCTACGCATAAAACCTAGGCTCAGATGCCACTGTTGGGGAACGTAGCATAATTCAAAAAATTTCTACGCTTTCACCAAGATCCAACTATGGAGACATCTAGCAACGAGCAAGTAAGAGTGCATCTACATACCGTTATGGAGATTGCGAGCGGAAGCTTTCGAAGAAGCGTGGATGAAGTAGTCGTACTCTTCGCGTTCTTCGTCACCGATGATCTAGCGCCGAACGGACGGCACCTCCGCGTTCAACACACGTACGGTGCAGCAACGTCACCTCCTTCTTGATCCAGCAAGGGGGGAGGAGAAGTCGTCAGAGATCCGGCAGCACGACGGCGTGATGACGGATGCAGTGGAGATCGCAGCAGGGCTTCGCCGGGCGCCCTGCGTGGGAGTATGGAGGTGTGACGGGAGGGGGAGAGGCGCCAGGGCAAGGGTGCGGCTGCCCTCTCCCTCCCCACATATATATAGGGGGCCAGGGGGTGCACCAGGGCCCCTGCAGATCCAATCTGCAGGGGGGGGCGGCGGCCAGGGGGGTTTCCTTGCCCCCCAAGGCAAGTGGAGCCCCCCCTCCCCCTTAGGGTTTTAACCCTAGGCGCATGGGGAGGTGGGCCCCCTAGTGGTGCGCCAGCCCAGAGGGCTGGACACTTCCCCTCGCCGCCTAGGGGCCCCACCGGGATGGGTGGCCCCACCCGGTGGACCCCCGGGGCCCCTCCGGTGGTCCCGGGATGCTCCCGGTGACCCCCGGAGATCACCCGTTGGCCGAAACTGGACTTCCTATATATCAATCTTTACCTCCGGACCATTCCGGAACTCCTCGTGACGTCCGGGATCTCATCCGGGACTCCGAACAACTTTCGGGTTTCCACGTGCATTTATCTCTACGACCCTAGCGTTACCGAACCTTAAGTGTGTAGACCCTACGGGTTCGGGAGACACGTAGACATGACCGAGACCACTCTCCGGTCAATAACCAACAGCGGGATCTGGATACCCATGTTGGTTCCCACGTGTTCCTCGATGATCTTCATCGGATGAACCACCGTGTCAAGGATTCACTCAATCCCGTATGTTATTCCCTTTGTCCATCGGTACGGTACTTGCCCGAGATTCGATCGTCGGTATTCCCGATACCTTGTTCAATCTCGTCATCGCAAGTCTCTTTACTCGATCCGTAATCCATCATCCCATGACTAACTACTTAGTCACATTGAGCTCATTATGATGATGTATTACCGAGTGGGCCCAAAGGTACCTCTCCGTCATACGGAGTGACAACATCCCAGTCTCGGTTCGTACCAACTCAACAGACACTTTCGGAGCTACCCGATGCGTACCTTTATAGCCACCCATTTACGTTGTGACGTTTGGCACACCCAAAGTATTCCTACAGCATCCGGGAGTTGTTCAACCTTATGGTCTAAGGAATAAATACTTGACACCGAAAAGCTTATGCATTACGAACTATACGATCTCGTGTTATGCTCAAGTTTGGGTCTTGTCCACCACATCATTCTCCTAATGATGTGATCCCATTATCACTGACATCCCATGTCCATGGTCAGGAAACCGTGACCATCTGTTGATCAACGAACTGGTAACTAGAGGCCTACCAGGGACTCATTGTGGTCTATGTATTCACACATGTATCGCTGTTTCCGTACAATACAATTCAAGCATGAATAACAGACAATTATCACGAACAAGGAGATATAATAATAATGCTTTTATTATTGCCTCTAGGGCATATCTCCAATAGTGTCCCACTTGCACTAGAGTCAATAATCTAGTTACATTGTGATGAATCGAACACCCATAGAGTTCTGGTGTTGATCATGTTTTGCCCGTGAAAGAGGTTTAGTCAACGGGTCTGCTACATTCAGATCCGTATGCACTTTACAAATATCTATGTCTCCATCCTGAACATAATTCCGGATGGAGTTGAAACGGCGCTTGATGTGCTTGGTCTTCTTGTGAAAACTGGGCTCCTTGGTAATAGCAATAGCACCAGTGTTGTCACAGAAGAGAGTCATCGGGCTTGACGCGCTTGGAATGACTCCTAGGTCGGTGATGAACTCCTTCATCCAGACTCCTTCCTGCACTGCTTCAGAAGCAGCTATGTACTCCGCTTCACATGTAGATGCTGCCACGATGCTTTGCTTGCAACTGCACCAGCTGACTGCCCCTCCATTCAAAATATACACGTATCCGGTTTGAGACTTAGAGTCATCCAGATCTGTGTCGAAGCTAGCATCGACGTAACCCTTTACGACGAGCTCTTCATCACCTCCATAAACGAGAAACATATCCTTAGTCCTTTTCAGGTACTTCAGGATGTTCTTGACCGCTGTCCAGTGTTCCATACCGGGATCACTTTGGTACCTCCCTACCAAACTTATGGCAAGGTTCACATCAGGTCTGGTACACAGCATGGCATACATGATAGAACCTATGGCCGAGGCATAGGGAATGACACTCATCTTTTCTCTATCTTCTGCCGTGGTCGGCGACTGAGCCTTGCTCAATCTCATACCTTGCAAAACAGGCAAGAATCCTTTCTTTGACTGATCCATATTGAACTTCTTCAATATTTTGTCAAGGTATGTACTTTGTGAAAGACCAATGAGGCGTCTCGATCTATCTCTATAGATTTTGATGCCTAATATGTAAGCAGCTTCTCCAAGGTCCTTCATTGAAAAACTTTTATTCAAGTAGGCCTTTACATTTTCCAAGAATTCTATATCATTTCCCATCAGCAATATGTCATCCACATATAATATGAGAAATGCCACATAGCTCCCACTCACTTTCTTGTAAATACAGGCTTCTCCATAAGTCTGTATAAAGCCAAATGCTTTGATCACCTCATCAAAGCGAATATTCCAACTCCGAGATGCTTGCACCAGCCCGTAAATCGAGCGCTGGAGCTTGCATACCATGTTAGCATTCTCTGGATCGACAAAACCTTCCGGTTGCATCATATACAACTCTTCCTTGAGGAAGCCATTAAGGAATGCTGTTTTGACGTCCATTTGCCATATCTCATAATCATAGAATGCGGCAATAGCTAACATGATTCTGACTGACTTCAGCATCGCTACGGGAGAGAAAGTCTCGTCGTAGTCAATCCCTTGAACTTGCCGATAACCCTTAGCGACAAGCCGAGCCTTATAGATGGTCACATTACCATCCGCGTCTGTCTTCTTCTTAAATATCCATTTGTTTTCTATGGCGTGCCTATCATCAGGCAAGTCCACCAAAGTCCATACTTTGTTTTCATACATGGATTCTATCTCGGATTTCATGGCTCCAAGCCATTTATTGGAATCCGGGCCCGTCATCGCTTCTTCATACTTCGAAGGTTCACCGTTGTCTAACAACATGATTTTCAGTACAGGGTTGCCGTACCACTCTGGTGCGGAACGTACCCTTGTGGACCTTCGTAGTTCAGTAGTAACTTGATCAGTTTCTTCATGATCATTATCATTAACTTCCTCCCTTGTCGGTGCAGGCACCTCAGGAACAGTTTCCTGTGCTGCGCTACTTTCCGGTCCAGGAGGGGTGACTGTCACCTCATCAAGTTCTACTTTCCTCCCACTCACTTCTTTCGAGAGAAACTCTTTCTCTAGAAAAGCATCTATTCTTGGCAACAAAGACTTTGCCTTCGGATTTGTCGTAGAAGGTGTACCCAATTGTTTCCTTTGGGTATCCTATGAAGACGCATTTTTCCGATTTGGGTTCGAGCTTTTCAGGTTGAAGTTTCTTGACATAAGCATCGCAACCCCAAACTTTTAGAAACGACAGCTTCGGTTTCTTGCCAAACCAAAGTTCATACGGAGTCATCTCAATGGATTTCGACGAAGCCCTATTTAAAGTGAATGTGGCAGTCTCTAAAGCATAACCCCAAAAAGATAGCGGTAAATCGGTGAGGGACATCATAGATCGCACCATGTCCAACAGAGTACGATTTCGACGTTCGGACACACCGTTACGTTGAGGTGTTCCGGGCGGTGTCAATTGTTAAACAATTCCACAGCTCCTAAGGTGTGTGCCAAATTCATGACTTAAATATTCACCCCCACGATCCGATCGCAAGAACTTTATTTTTCTGTCACGTTGATTCTCAACCTCATTCTGAAATTCCTTGAACTTTTCAAAGGTCTCAGACTTGTGTTTCATCAAATAGATATACCCGTATCTACTCAAGTCATCTGTGAGGGTGAGAACATAACGATAGCCTCCGCGAGCCTCAACACTCATTGGACCGCACACATCGGTATGTATGATTTCCAGTAAGTTGGTTGCTCGCTCCATTGTTCCGGAGAACGGAGTCTTGGTCATCTTGCCCAAGAGGCATGGTTCGCACGTGTCAAATGATTCATAATCAAGAGACTCTAGAAGTCCATCTGAATGGAGCTTCTTCATACGTTTGACACCAATATGACCAAGGCGGCAATGCCACAAGTATGTGGGACTATCATTATCAACTTTACATCTTTTGGCATCTACACTATGAATATGTGTTTTACTACGTTCGAGATCCATCAAAAATAAACCATTGACCAGCGGGGCATGACCATAAAACATATCTCTCAAATAAATAGAACAACCATTATTCTTTGATTTGAAAGAGTAGCCATCTCGCATAAGACGAGATCCAGAAACAATGTTCATGCTCAAAGCTGGTACTAAATAACAATTATTGAGGTTTAAAACTAATCCCGAGGGTAGATGTAGAGGCAGCGTGCCGACGGCGATCACATCGACCTTGGAACCATTCCCGACGCGCATCGTCACCTCATCCTTCGCCAGTCTCCGTTTATTCCGCAGATCCTGTTTTGAGTTACAAATGTGAGCAACTGCACCGGTATCGAATACTCAGGAGCTACTATGAGTGCTGGTAAGGTACACATCAATAACATGTATATCATATATACCTTTGACGTTGCCGGCCTTCTTGTCTGCTAAGTATTTGGGGCAGTTCCGCTTCTAGTGACCCGTTCCCTTGCAATAAAAGCACTCTGTCTCAGGCTTGGGTCCATACTTTGGCTTCTTCCCGGCAACAGGCTTGCCAGGTGTGGCAACTCCCTTGCCGTCCTTCTTGAAGTTCTCTTACCCTTGCCTTTCTTGAACTTAGTGGTTTTATTGATCATCAACACTTGATGTCCACCTCCGCTGATTTCAGCATCGAATACACCTCGGGAATGGACTTCTCCATCCCCTGCATATTGAAGTTCAACACGAAGCTCTTGAAGCTTGGTGGGAGCGACTGGAGGATTCTGTCAACGACCGCTTCATCTAGGAGATTCATTCCCAGCTGAGACAAGCGGTTGTGCAATCCTGAAATCTTGAGGATGTGCTCACTGACAGAACTGTTCTCCTCCATCTTACAGCTGTAGAATGCGTCGGAGACATCATATCTCTCGACTCGGGCATGAGCTTGGAAAACCATTTTCAGCTCTTCGAACATCTCATATGCTCTGTGGTGCTCAAAACGTTTTTGGAGCCCCGATTCTAAACTGTAAAGCATGCCGCACTGAACCAGGGAGTAATCATCACTACGCGACTGCCAGACATTCAAAACGTCTTGGGCCGCATCGGGAGCAGGTGCATCACCTAGCGGTGCTTCTAGGACATATGATCTCTTGGCAGCTATGAGGATAATCCTCAGGTTACGGACCCAATCCGTATAGTTGCTACCATCGTCTTTCAGCTTGGTTTTCTCTAGGAACGCATTGAAGTTGAGGGAAACCTGAGCGTGGGCCATTTGATCTACAAGAGATATTGTAAAGAATTTAGACTAAGTTCATGATAATTAAGTTCATCTCAATCAAATTTTAATGAACTCCCACTCAGAATGACATCTCTCTAGTCATCTAAGTGATACACGATCCGAATCGAGTAGTCCGTGTCCGATCATCACGTTAGACGGACTAGTCATCAACGGTGAACATCTTCATGTTGATCGTATCTTCTATACGACTCGTGTTCGACCTTTCGGTCTTCCGTGTTCCGAGGCCATGTCTGTACATGCTAGGCTCGTCAAGTGAACCCTAAGTGTATCGCGTGTGTAAATCTGTCTTACACCCGTTGTATGCGAACGTTAGAACCTATCACACCCGATCATCACGTGGTGCTTCGGAGCAACGAGCTTTAGCAACGGTGCACAGTTAGGGGAAACACAATACTTGAAATTTTAGTGAGAGATCATCTTATTTACTACCGTCGTTCTAAGTAAACAAGATGCATAAACATGATAAACATCACATGCAATCAATTAAAGTGACATGATATGGCCAATATCATCTTGCTCCTTGGATCTCCATCTTCGGGGCACCATGATCATCTTGTCACCGGCTCGACACCATGATCTTCATCATCATGATC
>LR738710.1:143568975-143670670 GCA_902687465.1 Secale cereale
CATCATCGTGTCTTGAAGAAGTCGTCACGCCAACTATTACTTCTACTACTATAGCTAACGTTTAGCAATGAAGTAAAGTAATTACATGGCGTTATTCAGTGACACACAGGTCATACAATAATTAAGACAACTCCTATGGCTCCTGCCGGTTGTCAAGTTCATCGACATGCAAGTCGTGATTCCCTATTACAAAAACATGATCAATCTCATACATCACATATATCATTCATCACATCTTCGTTTTGGCCATACCACGTCACATAGCACATGCTGCAAAAACAAGTTAGACGTCCTCTAATTGTTGTTGCAAGTTTTACGTGGCTTCTATAGGATTTCTAGCAAGAACATTTCTTACCTACGCCAAAACCACAACGTGATTTGTCAACTTCTATTTACCCTTCATAAGGACCCTTTTCATCGAATCCGATCCGACTAAAGTAGGAGAGACAGACACCCGCCAGCCACCTTATGCATCTAGTGCATGTCTGTCGGTGGAACCAGTCTCACGTAAGAGTACGTGTAAAGTCGGTCCGGGCTGCTTCATCCCACAATACCGCCGAATCAAGATTGACTAGTAACGGTAAGAAAGTTGAACAAACTCAAACGCCCACAACTGCTTTGTGTTCTACTCGTGCAAGATGCTACGCATAAAACCTAGGCTCAGATGCCACTGTTGGGGAACGTAGCATAATTCAAAAAATTTCTAAGCTTTCACCAAGATCCAACTATGGAGACATCTAGCAACGAGCAAGTAAGAGTGCATATTCATACCGTTATGGAGATTGCGAGCGGAAGCTTTCGAAGAAGCGTGGATGAAGTAGTCGTACTCTTCGCGTTCTTCGTCACCGATGATCTAGCGCCGAACGGACGGCACCTCCGCGTTCAACACACGTACGGTGCAGCAACGTCACCTCCTTCTTGATCCAGCAAGGGGGGAGGAGAAGTCGTCAGAGATCCGGCAGCACGACGGCGTGATGACGGATGCAGTGGAGATCGCAGCAGGGCTTCGCCGGGCGCCCTGCGTGGGAGTATGGAGGTGTGACGGGAGGGGGAGAGGCGCCAGGGCAAGGGTGCGGCTGCCCTCTCCCTCCCCACATATATATAGGGGGCCAGGGGGTGCGCCAGGGCCCCTGCAGATCCAATCTGCAGGGGGGGGGGGCGGCGGCCAGGGGGGTTTCCTTGCCCCCCAAGGCAAGTGGAGCCCCCCTCCCCCTTAGGGTTTTAACCCTAGGCGCATGGGGAGGTGGTCCCCCTAGTGGTGCGCCAGCCCAGAGGGCTGGACACTTCCCCTCGCGGCCTAGGGGCCCCACCGGGATGGGTGGCCCCACCCGGTGGACCCCCGGGGCCCCTCCGGTGGTCCCGGGACGCTCCCGGTGACCCCCGGAGATCACCCGTTGGCCGAAACTGGACTTCCTATATATCAATCTTTACCTCCGGACCATTCCGGAACTCCTCGTGACGTCCGGGATCTCATCCGGGACTCCGAACAACTTTCGGGTTTCCACGTGCATTTATCTCTACGACCCTAGCTTTACCGAACCTTAAGTGTGTAGACCCTACGGGTTCGGGAGACACGTAGACATGACCGAGACCACTCTCCGGTCAATAACCAACAGCGGGATCTGGATACCCATGTTGGTTCCCACGTGTTCCTCGATGATCTTCATCGGATGAACCACCGTGTCAAGGATTCACTCAATCCCGTATGTTATTCCCTTTGTCCATCGGTACGGTACTTGCCCGAGATTCGATCGTCGGTATTCCCGATACCTTGTTCAATCTCGTCATGGCAAGTCTCTTTACTCGATCCGTAATCCATCATCCCGTGACTAACTACTTAGTCACATTGAGCTCATTATGATGATGTATTACCGAGTGGGCCCAGAGGTACCTCTCCGTCATACGGAGTGACAACATCCCAGTCTCGGTTCGTACCAACTCAACAGACACTTTCGGAGATACCCGATGCGTACCTTTATAGCCACCCATTTACGTTGTGACGTTTGGCACACCCAAAGTATTCCTACGGCATCCGGGAGTTGTACAACCTCATGGTCTAAGGAATAAATACTTGACACCGAAAAGCTTATGCATTACGAACTATACGATCTCGTGTTATGCTCAAGTTTGGGTCTTGTCCATCACATCATTCTCCTAATGATGTGATCCCGTTATCACTGACATCCCATGTCCATGGTCAGGAAACCGTGACCATCTGTTGATCAACGAACTGGTAACTAGAGGCCTACCAGGGACTCATTGTGGTCTATGTATTCACACATGTATCGCTGTTTCCGTACAATACAATTCAAGCATGAATAACAGACAATTATCACGAACAAGGAGATATAATAATAATGCTTTTATTATTGCCTCTAGGGCATATCTCCAACATATGCTTGTGTGTTTACCGTGTTGTTTGCTTCTTTCCGGTATGCTTCTCTCGTTAGCTTCGGTTTCATTCCGGAGTTGTGAGGTTTTGTTCGACTACTTCATGGACTTGTTCTTCTTCCTTCGGGATTACATGCAAGATGACTGTTCCCCGATATCACCTCTATCTTTGCTTTGCTAGTTGTCTCGCTCTATAGTTATGCCACGATGCCCATTCTTGTCTTCTCAGCCTCCTATGTTGCCATGAAACACTCTAACCGCCTTCCTAGCAAACTGTTGATTGGCTAAGTATGCTTTTGCTCAGCCCCTCTTATAGCGTTGTTAGTTGCAGGTGAAGTTTGAAGATTGCTCCATGATTGGACTTCTTTATTGGGATAACACAATATATATTTTATTTAATTAATGCACATATATATTGGTAATGGGTGGAAGGCTTGGCCTTCTGCTTGGTGTTTTGTTCCACTCATGCCACCTTAGGACCCGATAAACCGATGTTATGTTCCTTGATTTTGCGTTCCTAACACGGCTGGGGTTTATGTGCCCCCCTCGATAATTCGCACTGCTTAAAGCTTTTCCAGCAAGGCCCAACTTTGATTTTACCATTTGCCTAACAACTAAAACTTGCATAGGGAGTAATTAACCCGAGTTCTTAATCAACAACCCGGACCAGTGCTCCTCATGAGTGTTGGTCCAAACTGGGCAGACTGCGGGGCCGCCTTGGGGAAACCTGAGGTATTTGGTATATACCTGTAGGCTGACCTATCCGGTCATGGCCTGAGACGAGATACGCGCGGCTACTATCAGGGTGTTGGCACGCCGGGAGGTCTTGCTGGATTTGTTTTACCTTTGTCGAAATATCTTGTGCACGGGATTTTGAGAACACTCGGGTCTTCCCAACATGGAGTTGCGACTCCGCGGATCGTGAGCTTGTGATGGGCTAAGTTGGGACAGCCCTGCAGGGTTATGAACTTTTGAAAGTCGTGCCCGCGGTTATGTGGCAGATGGGAATTTGTTAATATTCGGTTGTAGATAACTTGACACCATATCCTTAAGAATACACTACCTGTGTGAGTAACCGTGACAGTCTCTTTTTGAAGGGGTTTTCGGAAAGTGAACACGATGGGGTTATGCTTGAATGTGAGTAGCTAGGATCACCTATCGATCATCTTTGGCGACCGTTGGCACATATTCTCATCTCGCTCTGACTTTGTAAGCTAGTTGCTTAGTGCTTCCTGCAGACACTTTATTACCTCTCCACACCTAAAGGCTTTCTTAGTTTTGATACCCGGGAATGGGATTGCTGAGTCCTTGTGACTCACAGATTACAACACACACCAGATGCAGGTACAACTGAGTACGACGCATGAGATGGACAAGAACTTCACTGGGAGTTCGATGAAGAACGTGGTCATATGTATGTGACATATCCCGACGATCAGTAGTGGTTTCTACTAGGGGCGATCAGGACTTGTGGTTGTGGTATCTTTTCTCGTTTGATTTCGTCCGTAGCCGGACCCTGTGTTATTTGGATGAATGTATGAATGTTGAATTAATTGTGTGATGTGGCGAGTGTAAGCCAACTATTTATCTCATTTAACCCTGTTCATTACATGAGTTGTGCAAAGATACCATGCTTGCGATCATTCCAGTATGCGATTATGTCTCTAACTCGTGCCTCGACATGTAGGAGCTATAGTCGCATCCTGGGCATTACAAGTGTAGAATCAACATTCCCAATTTCAAATCCTTTATCAATAAGTAACTTGGTCAAACATTTATACCATGCTCTAGGAGCTTGTTTAAGACCATAAAGAGATTTGTGAAGTTTGTAGACATGATTAGGTTTCTTAGGATTGACAAAGCCGGGAGGTTGTTTAACATACACCTCCTCCTCAATTTCTCCATTAAGAAAAGCACTCTTAATGTCCATTTGATATAGAGTGATATCATGGTGATTGGTATAAGCAAGTAAGATGCGCATGGACTCAAGTCTAGCAATGGGGGCATATATCTCACCATAGTCCATACCTTTGACTTGTGTGTAGCCTTGAGCGACGAGACGAGCCTTCTTGTGTACAACTTGTCCATCTTAATCTTGCTTATTCCAAAACACCCATTTGGTCCCAATGACATTGCGATTGTCGTTGGGCTTTTCAACCAATGTCCACACTTGATTCCTCTCAAAGTTGTGTAGCTTTTCGTGCATAACATTCACCCAATCCGGGTCCTCAAGAGCTTCTTCAACCTTCATAGATTCAACACTATAAATTAATGAGTAGTGTTCACAAAAGTTAGCCAAACGAGTCTTAAAGCGAGTAATTCTCCCGGTTTGAATATCATTGAAGATTTGTTTGACGGGGTGGTCTCTTGTGACTCTTGCTCTAAGTCGTGAGAGCTTTTGTTTGGGTTGGGGTGGAACATCCTCTTCATTGTCTTCTTGTTCTTCTTCATTTTTGTTAGCGTAGTCGTACTCTTGTGGAGGTGGACAAGGAGGCTGAGGTGGTTCATCTTGTTGTACTCCCTCATTTGCTCCGTCTTGACGTGTTCCACTTGTGGACGCCTCCAAATCAACTTGTGGTTCACCTTGATGTGATGTTGAGGCTTCCACTTGAATGGAAGAGGTACTCTCCTTCACCTCCGTTGGGCGAATCTTGCCAATGGAAAAATCTTGGATTGCTTTAGAAGGATATTTGTCTCCTACATCAATTGGCAATTGCTCTACTTGTGAGCCGTTAGATTCATCAAACTTCACATCTACCGTCTCTTCAACCTTTCGGGTGAAATTGTTGTAGACACGGTAAGTGTGAGAGTTTGAGCCATAGCCGGGGCCATAGGCCCCTTTGTGGTTCGACGAGGGGGGGGGAGTCACGTTGCACAAAGAGCGGAAGCCATGAAACAACATGGCGACATTGATACTGGTGGTTTCTACCCAAGTTCGGGCCATCGTGAGGCGTAAAACCATACCCCTGCTTTTGTGGAATTGATGGGATAACCCGGAGAAAACGTAGTTCTCGTGCCCGACAAGGAAGCCTTGGGGAGAGCAACTACGTGCATACAAGTACATGAGGGTCTGAATCCTTTCCTAGCTAGCCCCGGGCCTCCTTTTATAGTTTAAGGGGTATCCAAAGTGGCAAAAACTCACTATTTGTTGATTAGATAGCCAACAGTGCTATCATACCTAACTCTGGCAGTTAGGACAAAGTGCATTAAATGCGCTGCTAGGTGTCATGCTGAGGACGGAGCCTGGCAAGCCTACCACGCCTCTTAACCATCTCCTACTTATTTGCTTGAAACACCTCTGGACGGGTGTCATTTGGAGGTAATCCGTCTTCCAAGCGGCTGCCATGTGCTTAGTGGAAGCCACTTAATCATCTAAGGGCTCGACACCGCACTGATAGCTAATTTGTGTTGCGATGCGGTGGAGCGGTAACACCTTGGCGGGGAGATTCTCCCTTGGCCGGCCCGGCAAGCCTACCGGGGAAATCTTGAACTTGCCCTTGAGGCGGCCTTGACCTGGCCGGGATCTCCTGCCCGGCAAGGGAGGCTTTCCCAAGGTGATATCTTCCTGTCTTGGTCTTCCTGGTCCACTCTTTGACCTCTCAAAGAGCTGGTTCTCTAGGTTGGCCTTGCTACACATGCTGGAGTTGAATATAGAGGGCCGCTGCGCCTGTGTATGGTCCGGGCAATGAACATAAATGTTCATTGTACCGACAGACTTAGGAGAAAATTCGAGCGACGATGCTTATCAATAATGTAACACTTTGAGCCAAATACTCGAAAGTATCCAACTTGGGGTTTATTACCATTGAGAAGCTCGTATGCCGTCTTACCGAGAAGCTTGTGAAGATATAGTCGATTCGTAGCATGACAAGCTGTCTCAACCGCTTCTGCCCAAAAGTGTCGTGGCGTCTTGTATTCATCAAGCATTGTTCTCGCCATCTCAATCAGCGTTCGGTTCTTCCTCTCAATGACTCAATTTTGTTGAGGTGTGTACGTAGCCGAGAACTCATGTGAAATCCCTTCTTCGTCAAGGAAGGTATCCACATTTATGTTCTTTAACTCCGTTCCATTATCATTTTGAACCTTCTTGATCTTCACTTCAAACTGATTATGCGCCTTCATGGCGAAGTTCTTGAAGATCTTTTGGACATGTGACTTATCATCGAGAAAGAACACCCATGTAAATCTTGAAAAGTCGTCAACAATGACCAAACCAAACGAGTTACCACCGAGACTCTTGTAGGCGTTGGGACCGAAAAGATCCATATGAAGTAGCTCAAGCGGTCTTCTCGTGGTCATGATGTTCTTCACAGGATGACTTCCTCCAACCTGTTTTCCTACTTGACAAGCACAACAAAGTTTATCCTTGTCAAATATGACATCTTTAACACCAAGGATGTGATCACCTTTAATAAGCTTATCAAGATTTCGCATGTCCACATGACCTAACCTTCTCTGCCATAACCAACCTTTAGAAGATTTAGCAATTAAGCAAGTGTGAGGTTGAGCCCTCTTAGTGAAATCAACAATGTATAGGTCACCTCTACGAATACCGGTAAACACCATATTATGATTATCTCTACGAAACACTGGGGAATCTATTTCAGTAAATAGAACACTGAAACCGAAGTCTCCTAGTCTAGATACGTAAAGAATATTGTAACCAAGAGATTCAACAAGCATACCATCTTGGATAGAGCTATCATTGGAAATGGCCACCTTACCAAGGCCAAGTACCTTACCCTTGGAGTTATCTACAAAAGTGACATACTTGCGTGGACTGTCGTTTTTAGCAAGCTCACGTAACATGTCTTTGTCTCCGGTCATATGATCAGTACATCCACTATCGAGAATCCATTACTTTCCTCCAGCCATGTAACCACGAAAGTTAGCCATAAGACCAAAGTGTCTCATCGACTCATCAAGGTCAAAGTCACTATCATCATCCTTATCATAATATCCATGCTCAGTGTTATCATGTGAATGATCATCACCTAGAGAGAGTGATTCATTAGATTTATGACCATGCCAATGTGCATGTTTATGAATTCTAATAGTTTGCGAAATGATGCTACTAATGACTTCAACATTTCCTTTGGCACACATAAGGTCACGGAGCTCAAATAGACAGTCATCAAATTTGGGATCAGTAGGATCCATAATTTGAAAAGAAATGGACGTTTGAAGAATCTCATCTAGATTTGTCAAGGAATAGTTTGGAAAGCACCCCTCAAGATATTTCCATATAGTGTAAGCACATTCAAATGTAGGCAAGCATACAAGTAAATTTCTAGGTAATCCTCTAATGATAAGATCAATAGTTCTAATATTGCGGGCCATGTCAATATACTCATCCGGGGTAGGATGAAAAGGATCAATGGGGGGCACATACGGGCTAGTAATATACTTGTTCAAATCATATTCATTGAAAATCTCAAGCATCTCACTCTTCCAAGAACTATAGAACTCTCTCTGAAGCATAATCACTCTATGTCTAATACTCCTA
Source organism: Secale cereale (assembly GCA_902687465.1). Classification (NCBI taxonomy): domain Eukaryota; kingdom Viridiplantae; phylum Streptophyta; class Magnoliopsida; order Poales; family Poaceae; genus Secale; species Secale cereale. The sequence goes on from LR738710.1 coordinate 143,576,873, forward strand.
ATCGTGGTCTCGTCCATCTTCCTCCAATGATGATTAAACCAAAGCAATGGAGACCAATGCTCTGATACCAATTGAAAGGATCTAGAAGAGGGGTCTAGAGGGGTGGGTGATTAAACCCTCAACAAGTAAAAGTGGCAATTTTTAATTTGTTCAAGTTAAGGTGGAGTTTTAGCATAATTTTAAGAATTCACCATACATTTCAAGCAAGAATGACAAGAGTATATGCAGCGGAAAAAGGTAAAACATGCTAATTGCGAGAAAGTAAAGGAATGGGATTGGAGTGTGCAAACGCAATGAAGACACAGAGATTTTTGACGTGGTTCCGATAGGTGGTGCTATCGTACATCCACATTGATGGAGACTTCAACCCACGAAGGGTAGCGGTTGCGCGAGTCCACGGGAGGCTACACCCACGGAGGGTCCACGAAGAAGCAACCTTGTCCATCCCACCATGGCCATCGCCCACCAATGACTTGCCTCACTCGGGTAGATCTTCACAAATTAAGCGATCTCCTTGCCCTCACAAACTTCTTGGTTCAACTCCACAACTTGACGGAGGCTCCCAAGCGACACCTAACCAATCTAGGAGACACCACTCTCCAAAAGGTAGTAGATGGCATGTTGATGATGAACTCCTTGCTCTTGTGCTTCAAATGATAGTCTCCCAAACACTCAACTCTCTCTCTCTCTCTCTCTCTCTCTCTCACTGATTTGGATAAGGTGGAAAGATGATTTGAGTGGAAACCAACTTGGGGAAGGCTAGAAATCAAGATTCTTGTGGTAGGATTGGTATATCTTGATCTCAACACATGAGTAGGTGGTTTTCTCTCAGAAAATGTATGTTGGAAGTGTAGGCATGTTCTGATGGCTCTCTCTCGAATGGAGAAGGGGGTGGAGGGGTATATATAGCCTCCAACCAAAATCCAACCATTACAGACGTTTGACCCAACTCTGTTAGACCGAATAGATGAACTCAGCGAGACCGGTTTAGTTCAAAATGTGAACGTTAGGAATCTTGGTGGGACCGACTAGAACAACTCGTTGGGACCGATGTTCTAGGCCTTACGGAAAACCTCATCTCGGTGGTGTTTATTGCATCAACTCGGTGAGACCGAAGTGAAATAGTTGGGCAACAGAGAATTGGTCAAGCCATTTCAATGAGAGCGATTGCCATTTCGGTGAGACTGAAATAACTGATAACAGTGAGTTGGCAAGGCCATCTCAATGAGATCGAGATCCATATGAGTGAAACTGAAGTGCTAGGGTTTCTGGCAGTGGCTATGACATGTGAAATCGGTGGCTCTGGATGGGATGAATCGGTGGGGCCAAGTTGGAGTTTAGGGTTTTGTCATATTTGGAATGAGAAAGTGGTTGAGGGATTTGGAGCAATATCACTAAGCACTTGAGCAAGCAAGCCATTAAGCAACACCTCATCCCCTTTTAATAGTATTGGATTTCATATGGACTCAATGTGATCTTGGATCTCTAAAATAAAATGATGAGTCTTGAGCTTTTGCCAATATGTGTCCTTAGAATTTTGAGGGGTCCACATCTCTAGTCCTTTCCACGCCATTGTTGAACTTGTCTGAAATACACCAGATAAAAGCATTAGTCCAACAATAGATATGTTGACATTAATTACCAAAATAACCCACGGAGCACTTGTGCTTTTGGACCGCCTACCCGAGATCTGCGGGTATTGACACCGATGTTGGTGCTTTCATTGAGAGTTCCTCTGTGAGATCGCCAATGGATTTATGGCTCGCTTGGTCATCAGCGACAGTATCACCACCACGGACATCTTTGTCCCCGACCAACTCTTCGGGTTCAACAACATCGTCTTGCACGCCGATCCGACGGGCCGTCTAGGCCCAGTTGAAACTTTTGTCCTCGGACAAGAGATCAAGCTCGGGAACCTAGAGTTTGTTTTCGATTCTGTGGGAGATCTTTCCCTGGCCAAATTCACGGCCTCTCCCGAGGAGCCTGCGAGCCCCAAGTCACCGGTGCTAGATGCAGTGCACCCCGCCGTCGAGGTTATGACTACATTAAGTTTGGTTTTGAGCAGGGACTCACCCAACATTCATGAACCGACCCCAGCGAAACACCCTCCAAGCGCGACCTCATACGCTCCTGGAGCGGCTATACTACAGATCGACCCCGAGCACTCTAAGACCATGGAGCCGATAGATCTCTTGTCATTAAATGAGCTACTGGATCAGATCCAAGCTATATGAATGTGTGACGGCCAGAACTCGGTCTACGATCAGATCAGACTTAGACCTGACGACATAGAAATCTACATCCCACCTATCACGCACTTGGTTGCTATTATCGAGGACCTAACGAGGGCTTGCCCCACCAACCACCGAAGCCGAGGACGGAGTATGTACCGGTGGCCGATCACCTTGGCTGATCCTCTAGGTCGGAACCCGATCCCTGGACCGGACAGAGCTCGGCGTCGAACTCCAATTCAACGAAGGACCCAGAGTCCCCGAGCTCACACCCGATTGAGAATCCAGACCCCAAGCTTAACACACTGATGACGCACAAGTATAGGGGATCAATCATGGTCCTTTCAATAAGTAAGAGTGTCGAGCCCAACGAGGAGCAGAAGGAAATGACAAGTCGTTTCCAGCAAGGTACTTTCTGCAAGCACTTAAATTGTTGGTAACAAGTTGTTTGATTGCAAGATAATTTGTAACAAGTGTCAAGTAGCAAGGGTAACAGTAGGTGCAGCAAGATAGCCCAATCCTTTTGTGGCAAAGGCCAGGCTGGAACGGTCTCTTATAATAAGCAAAGCGTTCTTGAGGACACACGGGGATTTCATCTAGTCACTTTCATCATGTTGGTTTGATTCGCATTCGCTACTTTGATAATTTGATATGTGGGTGGACTGGTGCTTGGGTGCTGTTCTTACTTGACCAAACCTCCCACTTATGAGTAACCCCCTTCGTAAGCATACACAACTACGAAAGAAGAATTAAGATAAAATCTAACCATATCATAAACTAGGGTTTAAGCTTCTGTCACTCTAGCACCCATCATCTAATAACTACTCCACAATGCACTCTAGTCTACGTTCACATGACACCACTACATATCATCAAAATATCAAACGAATATCAAATTTATATGATTACTGATGACAAGATTTATCCATGTCCTCAAGAATAAACGTAACTACTCACAAATCATATTCATGTTCAAGATCAGAGGGGTATTAAATAGCATAATGGACCTGAACATATTATCTTCCACCAAATAAATCAACTAGCATCAACTACAAGATGTAATCAACACTACTAGCAACCCACATGTACCAATATGAGGTTTTGATACAAAGATTGAATACAAGAGATGAACTAGGGTTTGATATGAGATGGTGCTGGTGAAGATGTTGATGGAGATTGATCCTCCCATGTTCAGAGGGTTGTTGGTGATGATAATGGCTTCGATTTTGCCCTCCCGGAGGGAAGTATCCCTGGCGTAATCTCTCCGCCGGAGAGCAAAAGTGAACCTACCCAAGTTCCGCCTCGAGACAACAACGCTCAGTCCCGAAAGCCCTCGCTTTTTTCTAAGGGCAAATTTCAATATATACCAGAAGTGGGCCAGGGGGCCACTACCCACTAGGGCGTGCCTGGGGGGGGGGGGGGTCTTGTTGTCTTGTGGGCACCTGGGTGGCCTCCTCCGGTAACTCTTTTCTCCGGTATTTTTATATATTCCAAAATAATTCTCCGTAAAATTTCAGCCCATTTGGAGATGTGCAGAATTGGTATCTCTGACGTAGCTTTTTCAGGTCTAGAATTCCAGTTGCCGGTCTCCCTCTTTGTGTAAACCTTGCAAATTATGTGAGAAAAGGCATTAGAATTACTCCCGAAAGTTTTATAAGGATAAAAACACTAAAAATAACGGTAAGAAAACATGATTGAAAATGTGCATATCAACTCCCCCGAGCTTAGACCTCGCTTGTTTGTGTCGCCCTAGATTATAACTGTCATATGATGAATATTATCCAACGATATCACCGATCCAGAGATTTTCACATATTGTTCTTGCTAAGTTACTACTCTTGCTGCTATTGTTACAATTGCTACAAAACTACTGCTACTACTGTTACCGTCACTACTACTATCAAAATTGTCATACTATAGTTCTACTGATCACTTTGCTGTGGATATGTAATCTCCAGGTGTGATTGAATTGACAACTCAACTGCTAATACTTACAAATATTCTTTGCATCCCCTTGTGTTGAATCTATAAATTTGGGTTGAATACTCTACCCTCGAAAACTATTGCGGTCCCCTATACTTGTGGATTATCAAGACCAACCTCAGAATCTTGCCCTCAAATAGACGTTCAGCAACGCCCCCCGACGACAACGCCGAGATCCTAACGATCTATGAGACGTTCCCATCAAAAAATCAGAGGAAGAGAGCTCTTCAAGAACTCGACCAAATCGACCAGGTGGCGACGAATTTATGCACTACAAAAAATACACATCCTTGACATTTTGGCCCAAACGAAAAAAATATGTCATGCTTATGCCACTTCTATGACTATAATTGTGACAAAAACCCAGCTCATCATAGATGTGGTGGGCTCCTACTTCTATGAAAAAAATCATGACACAAAATGTGCTTTTTGTTCTGGGTGGGCCAGAGACGCAACTGCATGACATTCTTTGGGCCGTCCATGACGGAAAAGATCGTGGTAGAAGCAAGGTCGAGCAAAATTTTAGTGAGTTCCCGGTTATGGTGGGTGGTCGGGGCGGAGCGATGCACGGATGTTAGCGCGTTTCTATCATATACGTACACACATGTTTGTGAGTCATTGGGCTCTAACTGAACCCAAGTGAGGTGTTCGCTTACTGAACCCAAGCGATTGCACTAGTCACGTTACTAAACCCGAGCGATCGATCCCTTGGCTGTTAACTGAACCTGAGCGATTCCTTCGCTACTGCTGCTAACTGAAGTTGATCGAACCTGCCTCTTGATGAACAGTGACCATTGTTGGGGGTTAGCTAAACAGTTTCGATGGGGGTTGGATGAACATGACCTGTGGTAGTAGGCCATTGCTACTGGATGAACAGGACCCCGAGGAGGCCGCCACACCCGAGCAGGTTGGGGGTGGATGAACATGACCCCATGGAGGGCTGGTTGAACAGTAGCCCGTGGAGGCTGGATGAACAGTAGCCCGTGGATGAACAATAGCTGGTGGAGGTAGGAGGAAGCCAAAGTGGATGAATGGTATTAGGTGGAGGTTGGAGGAAGTCGACGATGTATGAATAATAGCCCGTGGAGGCTAGAGGGAGGCAGTAAACGGTGGATGAACAGTAGCCCATGGAGTTCCGTTTTGCGGTATGCCACACCCCTCCCGATCAACAGGACCCCGTTTTGATCGTAGGTGCTCCAACAGAAGTCCGTTTCATCTGTTTTGCGGTACACCACAACACTCCCGATCAACAGGACCCCGTTTTGACCATAGACACTCGAACAGAAGTCCGTCCCTCCGTTTTGCGGTATGCCACACCCTTCCCGATGAATAGGAACCTGTTTCGACCATACACGATTGAACAGAAGGTCGTCTTCCTCTATTTTGCGGTAGTTTTGGAGTGTGGTTCCACGTACGTGTACTCCATATGTACGTATGTGCCCGTAGTTTTGGAGAGTGGTTGTACGTACATGTACTCCATTTAGACGGGACTGCATGGAATGCTACGTAGGGGGCGGACTATACTACGACACGTGCCGCTGCTTGCTCGGCCATGGTTCATCTTGTAGAGACACCGCGTATGTACGTACACATTGGCGACCAGACATACAACGCTATGTACACTTCAACCGGGTGGGTCCCAGCTGTCAGAGGGGATAGGCAGGCACTTCTTTGCGCGCGAAGATATAGATGGTTGGTCCCAGCTGTCAGCGGGAGGAATCATTTTTTGCGCGTAATATGGAGAAACTTCCTTGCGTGTGAAGATATAGCTGGCGGGTTCCGGCTGTCAGCGGGAGGAATCATTTTTTTGCGAGTAATATGGAGGCACTTCCTTGCATGCGAAGATGTAGCTGGTGGGTCCAGCTATCAGCGTCGCCGCGTACAATTGTCTTCCGATGGCTGTCATTCATTCACCACGTTGAACACGCCACACCGAGAGAACCAAGGCAGTGGATGACAGTGAGGGCCTAGGAAGGGAATGATGCGGAGCCGGGGAAGACCCGGCAGTGGATGCCCACGCAGAGGGAGTACAAGGGTTGAATTGTTCGACTATGGTGTGAGGCTGCCGTCACCGCAGAATAACAGGGGGTGTGGATGAGTAGAGGATGGCCTAGCCAGAGGTTGGAGTAGGAGGGGCGGTGAGGCCTGGGCGTTAGCACAGCCGGCCACGAAAGGCAGGCGCACGCAGTCCCGCCGGCGCTGGTTTGGGCGACTGTATCAAGAAAATCAGAGGTTGAAGAAGCAGACCAACAGCTGGATTCACATCCAATGGTCACTGCTGATAGAATCGTTTGTTGACTAAGCCCCGCGTATGCGTCAACTGAGTAGGGCCACAAGTCAGCCTCCAAATACGATGGGCTTCAGTTGACAAGGGGAGCAATCATTATTTTTTTCTTAATAAGGAGGCACTTCCTTGCGTGCAAAGATATAGCTGGTGGGTTCCAACTGTCAGGCAGAGGATTCCTTTTTTCGCATAATAAGGTGGCACTTGCTTGCATGTGGCCATGGACCATGTGGGTCCCTACTGTCAGCCTCTCCAAGTACATCCCTCTTCCGATGTTGTTGTTTGTTGACAACATTGACCACACCGAGCCGAGAACACCAACGTGGTGGATGACGTCAAGCCCTAGGAAGGAAATGACCCGGAGGCAGCGAAGCCATGGCAATGGAGGGATGTGGGTGATTAGAGGGATGGCCTCGCCAATGGTGGGAGTAGTAGTGGCAGTGAGGCTAGCACGGCAGCACATCCGGACACGGGAGCCGGGAGCAGGCTGTCCCGCCTGCGGTGGATTTGGTGGCTGGAGCAAGAAGATTAGAGATTGAAAAAGCACGACGGCCGTTGGATTGACATCCAACGGTTACTTCTGCTAGAATAGTTTGTTGACTAATATATAATAAGTAAAAAATCTTGCATACGCGCCAGCTTAATAGGCCCACAAGTCAGCCAATTTCCTATTTTTTAAAATAATTTACAGCTCATTTGCAACTTCTTATGCAATTTATTGCAATCCATTTTCTTTTTGTTGGCAAGGGCCAGGGTTAAAAATTTAAAATAAATTTCGCACATTTCGGAGGGGTTCGAACTATTTTTAATACCGAAATGTCGAGCCAGATTTACAATACTTTCAAGATATATTTAAATTAGGTTCGAACCCAATGAAATTGGAATATGAAAATGTAAAAAAAAATCGTAAATTTGAAAGTAATTGCCAATTTGTTGTGTGTTTTTATATTTACAGCCCATTTCATATTACTTTTAATATTTGCAGCCGTCTTAAAAGAGTTGCAGCCCAGCAGGGCAGAGAAAAATAAGTAGGCCTGGGATGGGTATGCGTGGATTGGGTATTCTTCAGAAAAAATAAAATGGGCTAGCCATTTTCACAAAGATAAAATAGTTGGGATGTTCATGTGGTGAACGTAAAATAGAAGCCTGGGCTAGACAAACCACAGCCCAGTTGAAACCCTACTCCGTCTCAACAATAACAAAAAAACAATACTGCTCGAGCAACTACGTCCCAGGTGTCAACCGCTCTTGTGTAGTTCTCTTGTGTATTGACTAAGAAAATGTTGTGGGTCCTAGATGTCAGCAAACCACTAAGATGAAGCATTTTATTTTTCTATGCACTAACAATGGAGTGTATAACAAAAAATGAGGAACTTGCTATAGTCCTCCCCCTGAATCCTATCGTTTGTTGACCATGTTGACAACGTGAGATGGCGGCACCGTGGTAGCGCACCAAAGCGTGCGGAGGACGAAGGCGAGGCCTCGGACGGGAACAAACATGAGCTAGGGAAGATGTGGCTGTGAAGTCGCGAGTGAAGGGAACTACAAGGGTTGATTGGTTCGGGTGCGGGGTGGGGCTGACATCGGCGTTAACGATTTAGGATACGATGGGGTAGCGACGTGTGCGCTGAGGCGCAGCCAGCCGTGGCATGCGGGAGCAGGCGGCCCCGCCGGCGATGGTTTGGTTTTGGCGACTGGAGGAAGACGAGACTGAAGAAACACAACAGACTATAAAGCAGCAGGAGTACTTAACAACCTTAACTGAAACCAGCAGGGGCACTTAACAACCATAGCTGAAAGCAGTATGAGTACTTATACATGGTCAACCGTACAAAGCACACCTCAAACAGTGCTACTTTTCCTACAGTAAACCAAGAGTGAGGAGACCAAGCCCCAAGACAAGGCCCAGGCGCCACCCCACGCAGCCACAACCTTCTGAAGGCGGCTTCATAACGCAATGTGGTCAATAAATAGGATATTCGCTTTAGAGCCATGGAAAAGCATGAACATAACCTTCCGATCTATTCTCCAAGATCGACATGCCTTCATTATTTGAGGCCACCCATGAATAAGTATCTTTAACCTCTAAGGGAAATGGTCTAGGTCGACATAAACATCATGTTGTGACCAAGCACAATTCTGACCCGACCATGGTCAGACATATGTATAGGAACAATAAACCGGGGAGTTTCTGTTTCAAGAAGATCACATCTGTAAAACTTTGCATAACCAAGAGTTTATGAACAACATATATAATAGAAAACAACTCATACTATCTGTTTCTGGACACAGTTGTACCTGTTCAGCGTGTGCACCAGTGACACACATATCCCACGTGGCCTTCCACCATTGAAACGCCCCATAAGGACCTCAAGACGATCAATAAAGTGTAGGAACTGGTGGATGTCATCCCAATCAACTTCAGTGCCATCAGGAACAACCGAGTTATTATCAGATAACAAACGAGTAGTGTCCTAAACTTTGTAATAACCTACATGTGCCACCAATTATAAGAAATATTAGTTAGAAGTAGCATCTTCGTGAGAGAAGGGAATCACAAATTGTTGCTACTTCTAAAGTCAAATTGTGATTAGTTAGACAAAATAGGTGTATTAATAAGTAATCAAGGCAACATGCAAGGAACAGATACAAAACTAACATGGATGAACTACTGGATTAACGTCGGACTGGAAGGTCACAGTGAAGATGAGACCAGGTTCTGCTATTTCCATCAACATTTGTGTGCCAACTTTCAGTCTATAACACTTCAGAAAGTTTATCCCAGTTCGGCCATAAAAAAAGAGCGATCTTCTTGGTTCATGAACCCAACTGGGTACTTATATCCATGGCGTGTCTTCAATGTGACAATTAAACTAGTGTATTCAGTTATGGCAAGGCCGACCATTTTGAGTACATGTGTTCTGGCAGAGCGAGGGATGCACTGCAGGAAAAATAAGATGAGAACATAATTTATTAGCTATCCAAATTTAGAAATAATTTCCTCTTTCAAGTCAGTGTTGACCATGGTACTACTACCTTTTATCCAAATACAACAATCGAAATTTCCAAATTAGTCGACAGCGTGTTCAAAAACCCCAACCCTCCTCGAAAGAAAAGATGATTCTAGGAACATACTGTGCGCGTTTAAAAATCCAGTGTTAGGATGAGACAGAACAAGTCTGGCGTCTCGCCAAGGGCGCAGAAACCTGTAGGGTCCTCGTACTTTGGGCATTGCAAATGAAACACACTTGATTCGGTAGGAAGAGAAATGCATCAACGACAACTCCTGGCATTCTAGGATTACCGGCCACGAAGGGACTAGGATTTATCGAGGATGGATGAAGAATTCGTACCTGGTTCTCTATGAGAAAACCCAAATCAATAGCAGAGAGGAGGTTTTCTCTGAACAAGCAGACAAGGGAGAAGGGTATCCAGGCCCAGTGAAATATTGTTGCTTTGTCTGACCAGCTTACTGCTACTGCTGGAAAGGTGGGCTTTTTATGATTTGATGGCTCATTGGGCATTATTGTGGCGCTACGACTAGGGTGAGTCTACTGTCTAGTTGTGCACTCTAATTTGGTGCATAGAATGTGGACCCCCTTGCCGGACGCCCCGCATATCAGCAAAAGGAAGTACAAAGGCACGAGTAACTAGTTACACATAAATATATTGTTGATAGAAAGATACTCCCTCTGTAAAGAAATATAAAAATCTTGGTTTTTTACATATATGCCCCTGGTTCCTTAGTTGTACTCATTCATACCCACACTCTTAACTTTTGCTCACTTTTCCCCACTCCCTTGCCCGAAACCCTCACAAATGGCCAAACTGGACGTTGCCGTTGGGTCAATGGTTTGACCGTCAATTCTTACGAGTGGAGCCGCGCTGGACCGTGTCGCCCGTTGTACCTGACAATGGGGCAGCCTTTGACAGTGGCACTGTTCGACCGTTGGGTCATGTTTCGTTGGAGTGTCGGGCCGTTGCATGAAACGCCCGCGCCCGCCGCCACGACAGAAGTCTGCAATGCATGCACGACGTATCTAGCTAGTCTACTATGCATGCACACAGCTAGCTGATAACCCACAAGTATAGGGGATCAATTGTAGCCTCTTTCGATAAGTAAGAGTGTCAAACCCAACGAGGAGCTAAAGGTAGAACAAATATTCCCTCAAGTTTTATCGACCACCGATACAACTCTACGTACGCTTGACGTTCGCTTTACCTAGAACAAGTATGAAACTAGAAGTACTTTGTAGGTGTAACGGGATATGTTTGCAAGAATATAAAGAGCACATAAATAAAAACTAGGGGCTGTTTAGATAAAGAAGCAATAAATTTAGTATAGCGAATGTGGAAAAGTGGTGGTAGGAGTTGCAACATTGTCGCTAAGCAATTGACTACGTTACTAGACCGATAACAAGTTTTATGTGGGAGAGGCCACTTCTAGCATGTCACCCGTGACTTGGAATTCTATGCACTTATGATTGGAACTAGTAGCAAGCATCCACAACTACTAACGTTCATTATGGTAAAACCCAATCGTAACAATAAGATATATTGGTCCCCCTTCAATCCCGTATGCATCAATTTCTATGCTAGGTTGAAGCTTCTGTCACTCTTGCCCTCCAATACATAGTCCTATCAACATACAACTAACCCAATGGTGTGATACACGCGCGCGCTCATATGATGGACACCAAAGGACATCAACATAACCACAAGCAAATTAAACCAATCATAGCAATTCACCAATTACCGATAGGACAACGAAAATCTACTCAGACACCATAGGATGGCAACACATCATTGGATAATAATATGAAGCATAAATCACCATATTCAAGTAGAGTGTACAACGGGTTGCGGGAGAGTGGACCGCTGTAGATAGATGGGGGGAGGTCATGAAGATGTTGGTGAAGATGACGGAGGTGTTGGTTTAGATCACCGTCACACGATGATGGCCCCGGTAATGTTCTGGATCCACCGAGAGAGAGGAGGAGAGAGCCCCCCTCCTTCTTCTTCTTCCTTGACCTTCCCGCTAGATGGCAGAAGGGTTTACCCTCTGGTCCATGGCCTCCATGGCACGGGAGGGGCGAGACCCCTCCGAGATTGGATCTGTCTCTGTGTCTCTCTCTGTTTCTGCCTTCCAGATTTTGGCTTTCACCGTTTCTTATATTCCCAGAGATCCGTAACTCCGATTGGGCTGAAATTTTAACACGATTTGTATCTGGATATTGGCTTTCTTGCGGAGAAAGAAGGGCACCAACTGCCTTACGGGGTTGAGGGTCAGGGGCGCGCCCCCTACCTCGTGGCCCCCTCGGGCATCGTCTCGTGTTGATTCTTCTTCCCAAAAATTACATATATTCCAAAAAAATCTCCGTAAGTATTTATTCCGTTTGGACTCCATTTGATATGGATTTTCTGCGAAACAAAAAACATGAACAAACAGGACCTGGCACTGGGCACTGGATAAATATGTTAGTCCCAAACATAGTATAAAAAGTTGTCAAAAGTATGTAAAAGTTGTAGAATATTAGCTTGAAACAGTAACAAAATATAGATATGACGGAGACGTATCAGCATACCCAAGCTTAATTACTGCTCGTCCTCGAGTAGGTAAATGATAAAAAAGATATTTTTTTATGTGGAATGCTACCTAGCATAATTTTGATCATGTAATCTAATCATGGCATGAATATTAAGACACGAGTGATTGAAAGCAATAGTATATCATTTGACATAAAATAATTTAATACTCGGGCAATCCAACAAACAATCAAGTCTTTCAAAATATCGATGCTAAAGAACGTTATCCCTAGAAAATCATATAGTATTTGTCGGCGTCCTGGGAACCAGGGTACCCAGACTTGCATGTCTGCGGGCCGCGACGCGCTCCTGCTACGACCTGGTACGGCCCAGATAATCGGTTAGATGTCCAAGACCCTCGCGAGGGGGCTAAGCCTAGCGAGGAGAACAACGTCAAGACTCCCTCAGGAGCAGCCTCAGCAAGGTGCTCCGGAGGGGCGGAGAATCCAAGGCCAAGTCTGCCTCAGGAGGAGGTAGAGACGTCAGTAGTGACGCACCGCGCTAGTGGGTGCCAGCGCAGTTGCCATTTCGGTGCAAAGGAGGCAGCGCAATCGCAGGTTCCCGAGGAGCGGGACAAAGGTTTCCCCTTTGGTGCAACAAGACCGAAGACCGCAAGGACGACAAGGAGGATGTCACCGTTGAGCCCACCACCGCGTCACCGCCTTATCCTTTTGCACGCGAAGACCGCTTTTGTCAGGATAGGAACGTCCTTGTGTTCCCGCTCAAAAATGGCCGTTGTGGGATCCCTTCCCGCCTAAACATTTCGGGGGAAGAGGACCCTGGCCATCTATATAAGTAGCTAGGACCCCCACTGTGGAGGGACAAGTCAAACCAAGCCCAGCCAAGTAGAGCAGACCCATAAACTCTGCCACCACGCAAGGAGCAAGAACACTTGCCTCCTGACCCTCCTAAGCTCACCTCCTAAGCTCAGGAACCAATGTACTAGATGGTATTCCAGCCCTCCCGAGGCCAATCCACCAAAGCAGGAAGTAGGGTTTTACACCACACGATGGCCCGAACCTGGGTAAACTCTTGCGTGTTCTATTTGTTGTTTGCTTGAATTCCTTCACCAAGGCGAGAGCGAGACGCTAGGTAGGCGCGAGTGGGAGAGATCTTCGTTCATGCCTCTGTGTTCGAACTTCTTGGGTTTTGCGGAGCCCTAAATTCGACATTTGGCGCGCCGGGTAGGGGGCGTATCGAGATCTCACTTCTCCGACGACCTCGTCCCGATCTTGTCGTCGACTTCGCTCCACAGCGATGGTGGACACACGCCGAGCTCGCGCCGCCCGCCGCGCCGTGAACGTCACTCAGACGGCGCCCGCAGGCAACGATGCACCGCTCCGCCCCAACTCTGTCACACCTTGATTTTCATGCCACTAAACTTAAGCTAATAATCATGATAAAATATGGTTTAACAAAAACTTTTGAGTGTTTTGGACTTTGCTTGATTTGATTTTTGTCTGTTGTTTGCAAGTGCTCTAAAAATCAAATAAATCCTCCAAATCTTATACTTCATCCCCTTGCCCCAAACTTTTGCCCAATGACCATACCATGTGTGTAGAACAGTATAGTATTTTCTTACAAAAATAATTTGGCCAAATAGTATTTTCTAAAATTAGTTTTCCAAAAACCCCTGAATTGAGGTTTGTACTGCATGTACCTTATTTAGGGTGTGAAAAATCTTTCAAAAAGTATATTTGAATCCTATTAGGTCTAGGACTCCCATAAACCACAAAATTATTATTTAACTATTTCAAAAATATTTTTTCAAAATTCATGGAAACACATAGGTCATATATTGTCCATATATAAGAGTTTCAACACATGGTCATGTTCAAAATATTGGGCAAATCCTTCAAAAACCCTTTCTGGATATTTCAAGCTTTTGAAATATTTACAAAGGAAATATTCTTTAAAAATTGCAGGAAAATTCTATCATGTCAATAAGGGCATATTTGATGATCTTACGAAGCCTCATGCCTTGAAGATCAAGAAAACATCATCAAATCCCCTCCAAACCATTTCTGTCCATTTTGAAGTTTGAGCAACTTTACATTGCCAAACTTGTCCAAATGCTCTCAAACTTGGTGCACATGCTCAAATGATGTAAATATGCACCTATGACAAATGGCACAAGTTTTGGAGAAGGATAACTTGATCTAAGTGCCCCAAAACTTTTTCTGACCAGATCCAAATTTGAACAACTCTACATTACCAACCTTTTACTCGTGACCTCAAATTTTGTGGACATGATCACAATCCCAAATGATGACACTACACCAAGTGGTGCATCAAGGAGGGATGATTTGCATGGCTAAATCTTGGAAAAGCCATTTCTGTTGATTTCTAGGGTTTACCAAAGTTACATTGGCAAGTTTCTTCAAATGAGCTCAAACTTGGTGGAATACCCTATTTCTATATGCCATTTGATCCTGTTAATGTGAGGACCAGTCTTTCAGTAAAACAATTACCGGAAGACCGACCTTTTTATTAAACCAGCGAGGAATATTATTACCTGCTGGCGGACAAATCCTTGATACAGAATTCCAGTACACTGAATATTTTACAAGGTTGAGCTAGGGTTGCTCAACAATTTTATTACAAGCGCGCCAATATAGTACATAGAGGCGGATATGACACAAGGCAGGGTGGCATACTACTAACTCGTAATAAAAGGCGATGGATATGTCACAGTAAAGTGGGTGATGTGACTCCAATATATTACAGTTCATCGAGTGTCGGAGTGAGACCCGATGAATTTATTTGGTGATAGGCGGAAGCGGTTATAAAACAGTGATCAACTCCAGGATCGCAAGGGACTGACTGGGACTCCACTAGACGTCGGACTCGCTATCAAACTCTTCATCCATGAGATCGCCTTCGTCCACATCTGGCCAAATCAACAAGCCAGGTGAGTACTTTGAATGTACTCGCAAGATAGTTCGGACTTAAGATATAATAAATGCCAACATGATGCATATGACTATTCCAGCAAAAATGCGACCGGAATAAAATATTAATGTGCTGTATGCAATGATGGAAGTCGGGCGGTAATCCTCCCGAGATCCAAAAGATAAATAGAAGAAGACCAAACGAGTGTCTGAGTGACGCCTCGTAAAATAATAAATGACAGCAGGCCACAGTCGGGCGTCTAAGCGACGCCACATAAAGGGCTATAGCAAAATAAATAACAAGAATGCCTCAGTCGGACGTCTGAGCGACATCGCATAAAGGGCTTATAAATTAAAGGAATGCCACAGTCGGACGTCTGAGCGACATCACATAAAGGGCTTGTAAATTAAAAAGAAAGCCATAGTCGGACGTCTGAGCGACATCACATAAAGGGCTTATAAATAAAAAGAATGCCACAGTCAGACATCTGAGCGACATCAGATAAAGGGCTTATAAATAATAAGAATGCCACAGTCGGACGTCTGGGCGACATCACATAAAGGGCTTATAAATAACAAGAGTATAACGATGAAATACTTCTGGAAGTAAATTAATTCAGAGATAGTTGGTGAGTTCATCAACCAAGTAAACTTGACGAAAACACTGCTCTGGTTACCAACAAGAATATACTAGAGACGGTCACCGGGTTGACATGAAGAATTTACCCTAGGCCATAAACATGGCTACTGAAGGAATTTAACTCTGCAAAGTTTGTACTATTAACTCATAGCCAACTGATTCTACTAGCCACGGGGGCTAGTGCCGTCTACGGTGTTTTAGTAGAAACCCAACTAACCAGTACGCACCCATTTAACTTCCTGCCGTCCAGAATCACCCGCGACAACATTCACGAAAAACCTTAAGACGGGGAGGCTACAACCTCGAATAGCATGGGATCAAATTTATATATGTGCGCTCTAAGGGGTGCCCCCCTCTCGGTCCCAACCGGAAACACCCATGCCCCCTGACCGGATGACGGGCTTTAATCCAGGGCCATGGAACCCTCATCCCGGCCCCTCTACTTGGTGTGTACTCAGGAAGTGGTTTACAACTGACTAGACCGTAATCTCAACAGACGACCTATGATAGTACCAAAAAAGGAGATGAACGGAATCACGACATGATCTCCGTTGATACTGAGTTAACCAACTACTGGCATGCTCCAACAATACCAGCATTCCACCCATCACATCAGCATATGATCGAGGTGGTTCAAACATTATCATTCGGGGCTCACCCGAAGCTTTCTTGCATGAAATATAACCATACACATATGCCCATATGATCATGCTTATGAAACGGACTTCTCGAGCAAACATGCAACACACCCATCATATCAAAGGTTCAAACATGCTTGCCTGGTTCTGAGAAGTCAGAGTCTAACTCGGTGTGGTTCGCGGCTCCGTCACGTCCTTCGGTATCTACGTATTCAAACAAATGTATACTAACATAAATACCACGCGTGCAAATAAAGTTGCTTCAAAAATTCCCACATAAATATGACAAAAAACTAGACAGAAAACTAAAGAGGACAGAAAAAGAATCAACTCAAAATCAACTTTAGTTAAAAAATATTAGAGTTTCTGTCCAGGGACTCATTTGTAATGAAACAGAAAAGTTCCAGGGGCTAGAACAGAAAATAGCAAAGCGAATCGGTACGCAGTACGTCAACCACAGAGGGGAAACATACTTTGCCCGAAGGCGCTTACAGAAAACGGTTCGGGGGGGAGAGGTGTGAGGCTAACAAGGGGCCCCACATGTCAGGTTTGAAATCTGGAACAGAGTCGCACCGGCGCCGGTGCTGCGGTGGTCGCCGGCGCCGATCCACGACGAGTTAGGGGAGGGGAGTGATACGTACGGCTTCTCGGTGATCTTCCGCGTCGAATGGTGGTGGAGTTGAGTGTCAGCGAGCCCCACGTCGACGGCGACCCTGTCTCCGGCGGACGGCGGCTCGGGTGGTCGTGGGCCTCGTCGGAGAGGGTTCCTGGGATCAAATTGAAGTGGGGGTTAGGTCTGGGTGGGTGCCAGGGTGCTACGCTCGAGTCCACGACGGCGGAGAAGCTCTCACCGGAGTGAATGATGCTGGAGCCCGAGGCGGAGGGGGTTGTCCGGAGCTGGAGGAGAAGGGCCCCTCGAGGCTCTTCGAGAGGCTGGGCGTGGTCTAGGGAGGTAGTGAAGATGTGTGGGCTCGAGAACGAGCTCGGGGGTGCCTTATATAGCCGGCCCGAGGCGGTTGCCGTGAATGGATAAGTCCAGTGAGTCGATTACGATGATGTAGTGGTTGGACGGCGGATTTAGGGGCTTGAGCATCGTCTAGGAGGTGTAGTGGTTCCATTCCCGCACCTAACTCAGCAGGGGAGAGAGAGTTACGGGCAATCCTCGACGGAACGGCCGCGCGGCACGTCGGCGGCAGAAAACGCGCTCAGCGCGTGCCAAGCCACGGCGACGGTGCGGCAGGCGTGCGCTGGCACTGGAGGTGAACACGCAGAGCGCTGGGGTGATTTGGGCGGCGCTAAACGGCGTCGAGCTGCGGGGTTACTTCTGTCAGCCGCCACGGGCGACGCTGTTGCCGTGGCAGTCGCCGGCGCGGTCGGGCCAGGGCGCCACCAACGCCCAGAAGCAGCCAAGCAACCGTGGGACGCTCTGGATAAGAAGATTGTGTAGTGCAGCGTCGAGCCAAGGAGGTTACTGGTGAGATTGTCGAAGCTGCCTGACGAAACTGACGAACTGTCGAGCTGTCTGTCAACAATTTCAGTTAACAGTTTTTGAACTTGACAGTACAGTGCATGCTAAGTGTTTGATGAAATGTTTCTGGCATGTGTGAAATATTTCTGGTGATGATATTTGGTGGAGTGGCCTCTTGATGCATCTAGAGGCTGCCTGCTTTTTCACAGGATTTTTGGAAGAAGATAAATATGAATTTCACCAAATTTTGCAAATCTGGTCCAAACTTGCAGCAGGTGAAACTTGAAAATTTTGAACTGTGGACCAGTGAAACAAGATGGATATAGGTTGTGGGTACTAAGGACCATCTAGGAGAGTTGGTTTGGAATCAAATATCTAGATGGAAATGGTGGCTCCTTTGTAAATCACCAAGGTCCACTATAAAAGACAGAAATAGTTTTGGAGTGAAATAAATAGGGGGAAAATCCCAATAAGGTCAAAACTTACTGGAATTGATGAGAAACTTGTCCTAAGGTGTGAAGAGGGTTTTGGAGATAAATATTTCTATTGGGGCTATGGCAAGATGAAGGATGGAGGGGAGGATCAGTCCAAGATCAAATTTGAAAGGCATAACTCAAGTAGGGGAGAATTCAAACAACCTCTTTGAAACTCAACTTGGGCTTGAGCCAACCCAAGAGAAGATCTTCAAGGTCAAAAACCAAGCTTGAGAAAACACCAAAAACTCTGGCCAGAAAGATTTTAGAAGAGGCTCAAGAAAAGATCAAACAACCCTCTTCCAAAAGGCCAAAAGTTTGGAAGAAAACCAACTCAAAAATTTGGGGTGTTACAGTTAAGTATCATGTCAATTGGGAATCATCTACTTGCCCAAACCATTATCAAACACCTTCTCACACTTTACCAAAATTCCTTTTTTGACATCTTCCACTAATCTCCATGGCCTCAACTTTTTACCACAGCTACTCCTAGGTACCTTCTACCTCTATCAAGACTTGCCAGCCCATAGCTCAATGATTGAAGGGTGAAACATCACCATTTACCCTTCTTGACAACAACATTTTTCTCCTTTCTCACCTCCCTCCTCATTCTAGTGGCCCTCCATGGCATCCAATTCCCCTCCCACATTATTTACTACCCCCTAGAGCTACCAGACACACTTGGCCGCGCCCACATTGCCAAAAAATGGCCATGCCGGCCACACACGCGCTCTGGAGCGCGCAACCGCACTGTAGCCGCCCCCTGCCAACCACCTCGGGCCTCCTCAGCGCGCCTGACGAGACGCCTCGACGTCCGAGACACGGCAGCTGGTCGGCCCCCTTCTTCCTCTCTCTCTCTCCTGCCCCTGGTCGCACACGCACCATGGCCGCCCGAGAGCTCCAATGAGCACGCTCACACGCGTGCTGCCCCAATGCTACCCCGCTCCTTCTCTCCCTTCCTCTGGGCATAGACCACCCCTACAAACACCCCGGACACGCCCACGTGAGCCCTGTGGCTTGCAGCGACGACAACAGCCTCGCCGGTGCATGAGCTCATGGTGCACCATCGCCCCGCCATAAAAGGCCACCCCCAAGCCCTCTCTGGCATCCGTTCGCTCCCTCTCCCTCCTGTGCATCACCTCGACCAGCTCACTCCTCTCCCCGCGCCCTCCTTGCACCTCTATGGCCGGAGCCGAGCCGCCGACCGCCGCCAAAATTCCGGCGCCTTAACCCCTCTCTCTTTACCCTAGCCATTCCAGAACCCTCTCCTCACCACCGTTGATCCACCCCGGGATCCATTTCATCCCATCCCTCTTCGCATCGCCGTGCTCATCTTCACCGTCACCGGCCTCCGCCACGGCCGACGTTGCGCTCACAGCCGACCGCCCTCGAGGTCGTGGCGCACCTCTCCGGATGCGGCGTGACCCCCTGAACCGGCCGGTGTGCTGGGCGTCGCCGGAGGTAGCCGGGACCACCGGGGGGAAACACCGGCGCCCGCTCGGCCTCGCCTCCCCTGCCTCTGCTCTGTTCAAGCGGGAGGGCCCCGCCCGTTTAAGTGGAAACGGCATCAGGCGAACCCGTTTCCCCCGTGCGAAGGCGTACTAGCGGGAAGCCGCTTTTGACGTCGCCCGAGCGCCGCGTGGCTGAGCCACTGGGCCGGCCCAGTGGCTATCCTGCGCCCTGTGCACGCTTTAGGTAAACCCTAAACCTTTTTCCTTTTTCCTTTTTCCAGACAACTTGTAAAACCCATAAATAATTCAAATGAACTCCAAATTTGATGATTCAAATTTCTAGGGGTTCATAAAATCATTCTCTATCACATGGTGCCCTTTGCACATTTTTGCAGATACATTCTATTCACAAATATTTATCAAAATGCTATTTTTTCATTTCTGTGATGAACTTTAGAAAATCACACAGAGCTCATACATGATCCAAATCCATTGATTCAAATTCCTAGGTACTTATATGTTCCTAACTTAGTTTTTGAACATTTTCCCAATGCTTTCTGTTCCACATCAAATATTGGTCTATTTATCCATGTATAGCCAACTTTGCAAAATCATAGGAAATTCTTTTGAACTCCATATCAAGTGAAACCAACTCCTAGATTCCTTTAAAATCATTCCTTGTTAGATGGGTGGCTTTGCCCATTTTTCAAAATAATTCTTCTGTACACTTCTCATGGATCCACTAAATCCCTTGTGTCCTTGATAATGACATGTTCAGAGATATCCATTGATCCAATGCCTATGAAACCACCTTGGTCATTTTTCATATGACCAGAGGTATCCTAGAAAAGTCCAACTCCTATTTTTAGAGCACTTTTATTTTTGCCTTGTTGTGTTGCTTATTGTGATTGTTTCCGATGTTAGTTGACGAAGTATACGGAGCACTTGGAGATGGACCAGAAGCTTTGAAGACTCTGAGGAACAAGGCAAGCAGCCCTTTGAAGACTCTGAGGAACAAGGCAAGCAGCCCTTTGACCATGTCTACGAACCTCACGAGCAACCCGCATGGCTCGCGTCTTCAGCTACCCCAACTCTTCTTCGACAAGCATCATGTGATGTTTCAGGTACCCAATCGAGGGAGCCCCCGGGCTGTATCATCCTCGGACTGCTGGGGGCTGTTCCCCCGCAGTTGTCTCCTTTTTTTGCATAATCAAGGCTAGTTGTTTCTTTCCATTCGCATTATCTGCATGCTTGGCGTCCTCACCACCACTAAGGTCATGAGCCCTTGTGAGCCCACTCGTAAACGCCCCATGATTAATGACTAACACGGCGTCTGTGCTCGGGTCCGTCCCTGCAGCGTCGCTAAACCCAAGGGCTGAGCTCTGTCTCGTGAGCCATTCCCGTGACATCACCTCCCGTCGTCCTTGGTGCCTTGTTCTTGCATGGGCTAATCATGGATGGGTAAGTAGGGGCCCGTGGCAGGTGCCTGGCTCACGCGGGAACCGCGCGCCGGTTGTTTTTCTTTTGGATTGTTGCATGAGAAGACTGGGCATGACGTCTGTGCTCGGGTCCGTCCCTACAGCGTCGACAAACCCAGCGGCTGAGCTCTATCTCGCGAGCCATTCCCACGTCACCTCCTGGGGTCGCTGGTGCTGCAGCCTTCCATGCGATACCCTCTAGAGATGCACTCAGCGCAGGTCGACACAACACCTCTCTTTTCACATTTTGCAGAAGAAGACTCAGGCGAAACCCGCCTCAGGGTAGGGTCTCGTGGGTGATGCGTAAACTCACGAGAACTTCCCCAGAGTTGTTCAACTCGTCCTGAGGAGGGCCCATATACACCTTGGCTGTCCTACCGTGCAAGCCACGTGTCAGGACGGGGCTGTACACGCCCCGGAGTCTCTCTCGGTGGGAGGCTCCCACCCACGGTCCAGTGGAAGTACCATGCTCCGCGTTGGCAGATCCAATCGAGGAGCGGTTATGCACACGGTCCAGTGGAAGCACCAAGCTCCACGCTGGCCGCTACAACGGAGGCGCGGTTATGCCCACACTCCGCGCAAGTGTGGTAGCTCTATGCTCCGCGCTAGTTATAAACAACTGAGGGTGGGCCCCAGTGGTTGCACTAACCTCAGGGAGCTTTTCAGCTCACGACGCTCACATCTTCTCCTTGGATGGGTGTCGTGAGGGGGGCCAGGCACGGGGGCTATGCTTAGGTCTTGCCTGGCAGCCGCCACCCCACCAGGTGCCCAGACACCTGGCCTTCTCGCGCCCCCATCCTAGGTGAAGGCTCGTGGGCAAGGTATGGTTATCGTTCTCCTTCATGAGAGCCATTCGTACGTCAAAGGGGACCCCTCGGCATCACGACCCACGGGCCTAACTAGCCACGTAGCCCCTCATCCCTTGAGTCTAGTTATGACGATAACCCCGGTCACCCGGAGGGCTCAATGGCGATCAAGGTATGCACGGGGTTGGGCCCTGCCGACGCAAAACACAAACGAGATCGCTTGACTGTCAAGGGGGACCCCTGGGCATCGCGACTCAGGGGCCTCACTAGCCACATAGCCCCTCATCCCTTGAGTCTAGTTATCGCGATAACCCCGGTCACCCGGAGGACTCAATGGCGATCGAGGTATGCACGGGGTTGGGCCCTGCCGACGCAGAGCACCTAAGCAAACATGAAAGGAAGCAAGCACGGAAATCATCTAGCTATTACAATAATACCAAGTTTTTCAAATTCAAACAAAGTTCTCACGCCTCCCCGAGGCACTCGCACTTCTCTCTCTGAATAGGAACAGATCATGCATCACCAAGCACGTCATAGCCAGTCTCCACCTCTTCGGTTGCGGTAGCAGTGGCCTGGAGAAACGCCTCCACCAGCTCTGTGACCTTCGCCCCCATGGCTTCGGCTGCCGTCCCCTCCATGGCCGTGGTCACGGGCTCGGACACCGAGGCCAGGTCAAGGGTGGGGTCACGAAGACTTAGGTGGATGCACACCTGCGTCAGAACCAAGGTAAGGAGCGTGCGGCTCTCGACGTCGGCTAACTGGCCAATTGCGGCCGCGATCTCGCGCAAGGACTTCACAAGCGCGGCGAGGATCCCGGCTGGGCCTCCCTCCGGGGCGGCCAGCGGTTCTTTAAACCCTTCCCCATAGGCGGCCTGCAGTGCCTTGTGGGCCTCAAGGTCAAAGGCGGTGAGGGCCTCGGGACTCACTGCTGCCGAGGCCGCAAGGGCATCCTCCTTGTCGCGAGCGGCTTGGCTCGCCTTGGCCTGCTCAACCTCAACCTTCAGCTTCTCTAAGGCCGCGCGGTCAGCAAGCTGCTCTTGTTGCAGCCTGGACGTCTCAGCCTTCTGCGCCTCGAGCTCCTTCTCCAACCTCTTGAGCTCCAGGGCGCGCCCGGTGCCTTCCTCGCGAAGGGCCTCTAGCTCGCTCTCCGCTTTGAGGTAGCGCTTCTCGAAGGAAGCAGCATCGGCTCGTGCGATGTCGCGAGCCCGCGTGGCTGCCACAGCTTCCTCTCGACCCTTGGCAGCAATCGTCGAGGCCTGGTCCCAGGAGGTCCGCGCAGACTTGTCTGCCAGGAGCCACCCGCGGATCAGCCCCACGCGCCCTTCCATCAGGCCGCCCTCACCACCTTGCAGTTTGACATGAAGCCGACCCAGCGTGGCGAAGGCAGCCTCCAAGGTCTCAGGGCCAGGCTGCGCCGGCTGGTGCACGGGCATCGTCAAGACCAACTGCTCGACAAGGGGCTCGGGGGCTCCGGCCCCCCTCGCCAGAGCAGCCGGAGCAGGAGCCACTGCGACCTCGCAAGAAGCAAGGACGCCCTCAAGCGACGCCGCCACCGCGTGCTTAGTGGCCTGATCGACCGAGACGCCCAGCGTCACGGCATCCTTCCCTGTGGTCGCATCAGCAGCGGGAGGGGCAGGGCATCGCGACGTGACCTCCCCCTTCTCCTGCTTCATCACACCACCCATGCTACTGCATCAGGAGGAGCACATCAGGGACACAACAACTAAGGATAGCGAGAAACTGCACACTTATTCATCGGAAGCGAGGCGTGCCCTTCTCCTTGCCAACAGGTTAGCAATGGCCACTGGCGCTATGAGCTTGTCGGTAGTCCGGATCTTGGCAAGGTGCGAGGTCACAGTCATGGGCGCGGCCGTGGCCGCCAGATTCGCTGGCATGGTACTCCTCGGCGGGGTCGCCACATTGCTTCCCCCGGGCGCAACGCGTCTGGATCAACCGGGAGTGGCCGCCTGGGACCGTCCGGCGGCACGTGCACTTGACGTCGTTGCTCCAGCAAACACCTCGGAGGAGTCCCCCTCGTCGTCCAGGGTCTCCTCTGAGCCCCCCTCGTCGCTCTCGCCACCAGAAGACACGTCAAATGTGGGCGGAGCGCCCACGGGCGCGCCAAAACCCGACACTGCCTTCAACAGCTCAGCCTTGTCAGGGTGGCTATACAACGGCAGGTGGGTCCCGGGGAGGTCCTCCGGAACCATCCCTAGGAGGGTGGCCGAGGCGAAGTCCAGGTCATCCTCGGCCAGCGCCCTTGAGTGCAGTCGGAGCCTGACGTCGTCGCCCATCAGCTCCGACATGGGGCGCGAGTGTGCCTGCAGTGGCGCCAGACGCTGCCTCAAGAACTCCTTCACAATCTGGCCCCCTTCGAGCCTCGAGCTCAGGTCCGCCTCAATCCTTGCCAGGCCAGGCCCGGCAAGGGGGTCGGAGAGCTTCGCGTAGCTCCAGCCAGCGTGTTTCGCCAGACGGGCAGTAGGCAGCGCCAGCAGAGGGTGGACGCGTTAGGCATCCAGATAGACCCATCTCTTCCGGTGGGAGTCTATCTTCTTCCCAGCCGTCATCAGCCGACATCCCTGGCGCTGGAAGATGAAGGAAACGCAGCCCGAGCACGGGCCATCGTCGTACCGGCGCATGGAGAAGAAATGGCGGAAGAGGGCGACAGTCGGCCTCACCCCCACGAGCGCCTCACAGTAAAAGGCGAAAAGCGACAGGACGAAGATGGAGCGAGGCTGGATATGGAGAGCATGCACCTGGTAATGTTCCAGGATGATGTAGAAGAACTCTGAGAAGGGCGGCACGAGCCCCACGGAGATGTTGTGGAGGAAAAAAGGGTAACAGGACTTCGGCAGGTTCCGTGGAGGAGGCCGAGGTGGAGGAAGTTGGGACGGCAGGAACTCGCGCCAAGGGTGGCGCGAACAGCCTCGTGAAGACCACTGGCAAGAGCAGCCTCGTGACGCCCCTGGCGTGACTAGCCTCGCGAGGGTCGCCCTCAGGGCAATGGAGGCCTGCCTCCGCTGCCGCCAGCGCCAAGAAGGAATGACGACGACCGCCAGGGAGACGGAGCAGGGGGCCTCCAGGAGCCGCGTGCAGTCGCATGCATCTTGGGAGGAGCCCATGCTCCGGCTTCCCATCGCATCTTCAAGCAGTTCGCCCGTGAGGTGAATGCGGTGCTTCCCAGGCCCAACGCCGTGCGCAACCTCAGGTGGACCAAGCAAGTGATTGCCTTCGACCCCAAGGACCAGCTCAAGTGCACCGCGGCCCGAGGCGCTCACCCAATGCTCTGCACCCCAACCATCAGCAACGTCCTCGTGACCAAGAACCTCATCGACGGCGGAGCAGGACTCAACGTCCTCTCCATCTAGACCTTCGAGATGCTCCAAGTCCCCTATGATCAGCTCCACTCGA
Source organism: Secale cereale (assembly GCA_902687465.1). Taxonomy (NCBI): domain Eukaryota; kingdom Viridiplantae; phylum Streptophyta; class Magnoliopsida; order Poales; family Poaceae; genus Secale; species Secale cereale. The sequence continues at coordinate 143,602,213 of LR738710.1, forward strand.
CCAAGCCATTCTACGGAGTCACGGATGGCTCCACACTCCCAATGGGGCAGGTCCGCCTTCCCGTCACCTTTGGTGACCGCGACAACTACCACACCGAGCTCATCGACTTCGACGTCGGCAACATCCACCTCCAGTACAACACCATCCTTGGGTATCCTGCACTCGCCAAGTTCATGGCGGTGACCCATCACGGCTACAACGTCCTCAAGATGCCTGGGAGCGGCGGAGTCATTACGATCGCCTCCGACAAGAAGGAAGCGGTGCGTTACCTGGAGCGCGCCTAGCAGACTGCAACAGTCGAATGCTCCGACGAGGATGGAGCTATCCTCACCCTGCAGACCACCCCCAAGAAGAAGAACCTGCACGTCAATGGACCTCAGGACGCAGGGGCTCCTGACGGCCCGGCCTCAGGACTCGCCTGCTGACGAGGCGCCCTCCACCCTCGCATAGGGGGGCGCGCCAGACGCCCCTCTTGTGACGGGCTCGGGGGCTCTCCTCTGGAGTGTCTCCGGACTCACCAGTGTCTCAAGGGAGGTGTTCGAGCACCACCTGCAAGTGTGTCTTTACGGGCGTTTTTGTGAGCCCAGCGCAAACCGCTCAGTGCTGAGGGCTCAGGACTTCATCAACCAAGTTACCGAGGAACTTCAGTACGCAAGACTCATCTGCGGTGGGCGTAACCGCACAACCCCGAGCTCACCTGCTCGCAGCCCGAGCGACCGTTTCCGCGTCTGCATCGACATCGCGGATTTCAACCGAGCCGCCTCTCAGGAGCCATTCTGGCCGACGGTGGTCGGCTGAAGGAGGGCCCTCCCCATGCAGTTACGTCCGCACACTCTTCGGCTTCAGCAATGCAGCTGAGACGTTCCAGTGTCTCGCGCAATAGGCCTTGGGGGCTCGGGAGGCTCTGTGGCAGGCGGTCCGGACGGAGCAAGAACCGGGCCCGCGCAACCACTTAGAGCCTTCGGAGCCCCTGGGCCTCAGGAGCCCGACAAACCTCAGGAGCAACCCGCATGGCTCGCATCTTCAGCTACCCCAACTCTTCTTCAACAAACATCAGGTTACGTTTCAGGTACCCGATCGAGGGCGCCCCCGGGCTACATCATCCTCGGACTGCTGGGGGCTGTTCCCCTGCAGTTGTCTCCCTTTTCTTGCATAATCAAGGCTAGTTGTTCTTTCCATTCGCATTACCTGCATGCTTGGCATCCTCACCGCCACTAAGGTCATGAGCCCTTGTGAGCCCACTCACAACCGCCCCATGATTAAGGACTGGCACGGCATCTGTGCTCGGGTCCATCCTTGCAGGGTCGCTAAACCCAAGGGCTGAGCTGTGTATCGCGAGCCATTCCCGTGACGTCACCTCTCGTGGTCCTTGGTGCCTTGTTATCGCATGGGCTAATCGTGGATGGGTAAGTAGGGGCCCGTGGCAGGTGCCTCGCTCACGCGTGAACCGCGCGCCGGTTGTTTTTCTTTTGGATTGTTGCATGAAAAGACTGGGCACGATGTCTGTGCTCGGGTCCGTCCCTGCAGCGTCGACAAACCCAGCGGCTGAGCTCTGTCTCGCGAGCCATTCCCGTGACATCATCTCCTGGGGTCGCTGGTGCTGCGGCCTTCTCATGCGATACCCTCTAGAGATGCACTCTGCGCAGGTCGACACAACACCTCTCTTTTCACATTTTGCAGAAGAAGACTCAGGCGCAACCCGCCTCAGGGTAGGGTCTCGTGGGTGATGCGTAAGCTCACGAGAAGTTCCTCAAAGCCGTTCAGCTCGTCCCGAGGAGGGCCCATATACACCTTGGCCGTCCTACCATGCAAGCCACGTGTCAGGACGGGGCTGTACACGCCCCGGAGTCTCTCCCTGTGGGTGGCTCCCTCCCACGGTCCAGTGGAAGTACCATGCTCCGTGTTGGCAGATCCAATCGAGGAGCGGTTATGCCCACGGTCAAGTGGAAGCACCAAGCTCCGCGCTGGCCGCTACGACTGAGGCGCGGTTATGCCCACACTCCACGCAAGTGTGGTAGCTCTATGCTCCGCTCTAGTTATAAACAACTAAGGGCGGCCCCCAGTGGTTGCACTAACCTAAGGGAGCTTTTCAGCTCACGACACTCACAGCTTCTCCTTGGATGGGTGTCGCGAGGGGGGCTAGGCACGGGGGCTATGCTCAGGTCACGCCTGGTAGATGCCACCCTACCAGGTGCCCAGACACCTGGCCTTCTCGCGCCCCCATGCCAGGCGAAGGCTCGTGGGCAAGGTATGGTGCTCGTTCTCCTTCATGAGAGCCGTTCGTACGTCAAAGGGGACCCCTGGGCATCGCGACCCAGGGGCCTAACTAGCCACGTAGCCCCTCATCCCTTGAGTCTAGTTATGACGATAACCCCAGTCACCCGGAGGGCATATTGGCGATCGAGGTATGCGCGGGGTTGGGCCCTGCCAACGGAGAACGCAAACGGGATCGCTTGAACGTCAAGGGGGACCCTGGGCATCACGACCCAGGGGCCTCACTAGCCACATAGCCCCTCATCCCATGAGTCTAGTTATCGCGATAACCCCGGTCACCTGGAGGACTCAATGGCGATCGAGGTATGCGTGGGGTTGGGCCCTGCCGATGCAAAGCACCTAAGCAAACATGAAAGGAAGCAAGCACGAAAATCATCTAGCTATTACAATAATACGAAGTTTTTCAAATTCAAACAAAGTTCTCATGCCTCCCCGAGGCACTCGCACTTCTCTCTCTGAATAGGAACATATCAGGCATCACCAAGCGAGTCATCGCCAGTCTCCACATCTTCGGCTGCGGTAGCAGTGGCCTGGAGAAACGCCTCCACCAGCTCAGTTCCCTTCGCCCCAGGGCCTCGGCAGCCGTCCCCTCCATGGCCGGTGTCACGGGCTCGGACAGCGAGGCCAGGTCAAGGGTGAGGTGACGAAGAGTTAGGTGGTCGCACACCTGCGTCAGAACCAAGGTAAGGAGCGTGCGGCTCTCGACTTCGGCTAACTGGCCAATTGCGGCCGCGACCTCGCGCAGGGACTTCACAAGAGCGGCGAGGAGCCCGGCGGGGCCTCCCTCCAGGGCGGCCAGCGGTTCTTTGAACCCTTCCCCGTAGGCGGCCCGCAGCGCCTTGTGGGCCTCAAGGTCAAAGGCGGTGAGGGCTTCGGGACTCACTGCTGCCGAGGCCGCAAGGGCATCCTCCTTGTCGTGAGCGGCTTGGGTCGCCTTGGCCTGCTCAACCTCAACCTTCAGCTTCTCTAGGGCTGCGCGGTCAGCAAACTGCTGTTGTTGCAGCCTGGACGTCTCATCCTTCTGCGCCTCGAGCTCCTTCTCCAACCTCTTGAGCTCTAGGGCGCGCCCAGTGCCTTCCTCGCGAAGGGCCTCCAGCTCGCTCTCCACTTTGAGGTAGAGCTTCTCGAAGGACGCAGCGTCGGCTCACGCGGTGTCACGATCCGGCGTGGCTGCCATAGCTTCCTCTCGACCCTTGGCAGCAATCGCCGAGGCTTGGTCCCAGGAGGTCCACACAGACTCGTCTGCTAGGAGCCACCCGCGGATCAGCCCCAGGCGCCCTTCCATCAGGTCGCCCTCACCACCTTACAGTTCGACGCGAAGCCGACCCAACGCGGCGGAGGCAGCCTCCAAAGTCTCAGGGCCAGGCTGCGCTGGCTGGCGCACGGGCACCGACAAGACCAACTGCTCGACCAGGGGCTCGGGGGCTCCGGCCCCCCTCGCCAGAGCAGCCAGAGCAGGAGCCACCGCGACCTCGCAAGAAGCAAGGACACCCTCAAGCGACGCTGCCACCGCGTGCTCAGTGGCCTGATCGACCGAGCCGCCCAGCGTCGCGGTATCCTTCCCTGTTGTTGCATCAGCAGCAGGACGGGCAGGGCATCGCGACGTGACCTCCCCCTTCGCCTGCTTCATCACACCACCCAGGCTGCTGCGTAAGGAGGAGCACTTCAGGGACACAGCAACTAAGAATAGCGAGAAACTGCACACTTAGTCATCGGAGGCGAGGTGCGACCTTCTCTTCGCCAACAGGTGAGCAATAGCCGCTGGCGCTATGGGCGTGCCGGTAGTCCGGATCTTGGCAAGGTGCGAGGCCATAGTCCTGGGCGTGGCCGTGGCCGCCAGATTCGCTGGCACGGTACTCCTCGACGGGGTCGCCACATTGCTTCCCCCGGATGCAGCGCGGCCGGATCGACGTGGAGTGGCCGCTTGTGACCATCCGGCGGCACCTGCGCCTGTCATCGTTGCTCCAGTGAACGCCTTGGAGGATTCCCCCTCGTTGTCCAGGGTCTCCTTTGAGCCCCCCTCGTCGCTCTCGCCACCAGAAGACACGTCAAACGTGGGCGGAGCGCCCACGGGCACACCAAAACCAGACACGGCCTTCAACAGCTCGGCCTTGTCAGGGTGGCTATACAGCGGCAGGTGGGTCCCAGGGAGGTCCTCCGGAACCATCCCTAGGAGGGTGGCCGGGGCGAAGTCCAGGTCATCCTCGGCCAGTGCCCCTGAGTGCAGTCGGAGCCTGTCGTCGTAGCCCATCAGCTCCCACATGGGGCGCGAGTGTGCCTGCAGCAGCGCCAGACGCTGCCTCAAGAACTCCTTCACGATCTGGCCCCCTTCGAGCCTCAAGCTAAGGTCGGCCTCAATCCTTGCCAGGATAGGCCCGACAAGGGGGTTGGAGAGCTTCGCGTAGCTCCAGCCGGCGCGTTTTACCGGACGGGCGGTAGGCAGCGCCAGCAGAGGGTGGACGCGTTGGGCATCCAGATAGACCCATATCTTCCGGTGGGAGTCTATCTTCTTCCCGGCCATCATCAGCCGACAGCCCTGGCACTAGAAGACGAAGGAGACACAGCCCGAGCACGGGCCATCATCTTATCGGCGCATGGAGAAGAAATGACGGAAGAGGGCGACAATCGGCTCACCCCCATGAGCGCCTCATAGTGAAAGGCGAAAAGCGACAGGATGAAGATGGAGAGAGGCTGGATATGGAGAGCATGCACCTGGTAATGTTCTAGGATGACGTAGGAGAACTCTGAGAAGGGCGGCACAAGCCCCACCGAGATGCTATGGAGGAAAAAAGGGTAACAGGACTTCGGCAAGTTCCGCGTTGTGGTGGATCCGGCCCAGACCCCCGTCGGGCCATGCTCGTTGTGGACGCTTGGCAAGAAAGGTTGGACCTCTGAGAAGTCCTCCTCCTTGGTAATGGAGGACTCCTCGAGCGCCACCTCAAGGGAAGAAGCAGATCCAGACGCCGGCGCAGCACCCTTGTTCCTCTTCGCCATTGCTGAAGGGGTCGAAGGACGCACGCGATTTAGGAAGGCAGGAGGCGCAGGAGGGAGAAATCTGAGTAGGAAGGAAGGGAAGCGATAACTCCCCTGGCGGAGATGGCCCTTTTTGTCAAGACGCACGGTTGCCGAGACAGCGTGGGGAGCGGGGTCACCCGCTTCCAATCCAACCGTCACGCGCCAGCCTAGCCCGCAGCCTTTTTGGGGCCCGCGGTGCTTCGTCCTCGGCTAAGGCTTCGCCCTAAAGACAACTCCGCGCGCGCCTTGGGCCCGAGGGATATTGTTGGCGTCCTGGGAACCAGGGTACCAGACTTTCCTTTCTGCGGGCCGCGACGCGCTCCTGCTACGGCCTGGTACGGCCCAGATGATCGGTCAGCTATCCAAGACCCTCGCGAGGGGGCTAAGCCTCACGAGGAGAACAACGTCAAGACTCCCTTAGGAGCGGCCTCAGCAAGGTGCTCTGGAGGGGCTGAGAATCCAAGGCCAAGTCTGTCTCAGGAGGAGGCAGAGACGTCAGCAGTGACGCACCGCGCCAGCGGGTGCTAGCGCCGGCCAGCGGCACAGTTGCCATTTCGGTGCAAAGGAGGCAGCGCAGCCGCAGGTTCCCAAGGAGCGGGACCAAGGTTTCCCCTTTGGTGCAACAAGAGCGAAGACCGCAAGGACGACAAGGAGGATGTCACCGTCGAGCCCACCACCGTGCCACCACCACCTGATCCTTGTGCAGGCGAAGGCCGCTTTTGTCTGGATACGAATGTCCTTGTGTTCCCTCTCAAAAATGGCCGTTGTGGGATCCCTTCCCGCCTAAACATTTCAGGGGAAGAGGACCCTGGCCGCCTATATAAGTAGCTAGGACCCCACTGTGGAGGGACAAGTCGAACGAAGCCCAGCCAAGTAGAGCAGACCCATAAACTCTGCCACCACACGAGGTGCAAGAACACTTGCCTCCTGACCCTCCTAAGCTCACCTCCTGAGCTTAGGAACCACTGTACTAGTTGGTATTCCAGCCCTCCCGAGACCGATCCACCAAAGCAGGAAGTAGGGTTTTACACCACATGGTGGCCCGAACCTGGGTAAACTCTTGCATGTTCTGTCTGTTGTTTTCTTGAATCCCTTCACCAAGGCGAGAGCGAGACGCTAGGTAGGTGCGAGTGGAAGAGATCTTCGTTCACGCCCCTGTGTTCGAACTTCTTGGGTTTTGCGGAGCCCTATATCCGACATTATTTTATGCTCCCTTTTCTTAACACAAGGTACCCCTCATGCCCATCCCGGTGTCAGCCAAGCAATTGTTTTCATACTTTACTTTTTCGAACCTTTTCAACTCTTCACGCAATACATGAGCGTGAGCCATGGACATAGCACTATGGGTGGAATATAAGGTGGTGATAGACAAAAGTAGGTAGAAAGTCTCACATCGACTAGGCAAATTAACGGACTATGGAGATGTCCATCAATTGATATCAATGTGAGTGAGTAGGAATTGCCATGTAACGGGTGCACTAGATCTATAAGTTTATCCAATCTCAAAAGAAAACTAGTGGGTGTGCATCAACTTGCTTGCTCATGAATACCTAGGGCATTTGAGGAAGCCCGTCGTTGGAATATACAAGCCAAGTTCTATAATGAAAAGTCCCACTAGTATATGGAAGTGACAACATAGGAGACTCTCTATCATGAAGAACATGGTGCTATGATGAAGCACACGTGTGGTAAAAGGATAGTAACATTGCCCCTTCTCTCTTTTTCTCTCATTTTTTGTTTTCTCTTTTTTTGACGGGCTTCTTTGCCCCTTTTTTTTATTTAGGCTTCTTTGGCCTCTTTTTTGTTTATTTCCTCACATGGGGCAATGCTCTAATAATGATAATCAACACACTTTTATTTACTTACAACTCGATACTAGAACAAAGTATGACTCTATATGAATGCATGCGGCGGTGTACCGGGATGTGCAATGATCTAGCAAAGCAATGCCATCAAAAAATAGACGAGCCATGAAAACATCATGCTAGCTGTCTTACGATCATGCAAAGCAATATGACAATGATGGTGCGCGTCATAATAAACGGAACGATGGAGTTACATGGCAATATATCTCGGAATGACTATGAAAATGCCATAATAGGTAGGTATGGTGGCTGTTTTGAGGAAGGATATAAGGTGGTTTGATGTACCGGCGAAATTTGCGCGGTACTAGAGTGGCTAGCAAGGTGGAAGGGTGAGAGTGCGTATAATCCATGGACTCAACATTATTCATACAGAACTCGCATACTTATTGCAAAAAATCTATTAGCCCTCGAAGCAAAATACTATGACGCATGCTCCTAGGGGGAGGTTGGTAGGAGTTAACCATCGCGCGCCCCCGACCTTCGCGCAAAGATAAACAAATCAAAATACAATGTGCACCAATTTGGTTACATAGTTAGGACACCATACATGCATGCTTCAGGAATCACAAACCTTAACACCAATATTCTTACTAAACCACAATCATTCACTAGTACCTCCCACATATTAGCATCTCTATGTCGCAAAACTATCGCAAGGAATCCAACATATCATATTCAGCGATCTACAAGTTCTATGTAGGATTTTATGACTAACCATGTGAATGACCAATTCATGTCAACTCTCTAAATAGATATATAAGTGAAGCTAGAGAGTTTAATTCTTTCTAAAAAAAAGATATGCCCACGCTCTAACAAATATAAGTGAAGCAAAAGAGCATTCGACAAATGACGGTTTTCTATGTGAAGAGAAACGAACAATCCAAACTTCATATGATATAAGTGAAGCACATGAAGCATTCTATAAAGCCATACTGAAAAGATATAAGCGAAGTGCAAAGAGCATTCTATAAATCAACCAAGGACTATCGCATACCAGCATGTTGCATTTATTAAAATAAAAATAAAAAGCACACGACGCTCCAAGAATTTACACATATCATGTCGACAAAACAAAAAACAAAACATACTGATAATTGTTGAATAAAGATGGGATGCCTTCCGGGGCATCCCCAAGATTAGACGCTTGAGTCTCCTTGAATATTTACTTGGGGTGCCTTAGGAATCCCCAAGCTTGAGCTCTTGCCTCTCCTCCTTCTCCTCACATCAAGACCTCCTCGATCTTCGAACACTTCATCCACACAAAACTTAACCGAACTTTTAGTGGTGGGTTTAGTGCATATGATAAATGAAATCCCATCATGTACTGCTCTAACATTATTGTATAATTATGAACAAACATTACCCACTGTATGCTATCACAATTCTATGGCCCCAAGTCAAAGAGGCTTCAACAAGAATTCAAACATATGCAAATAATGAAGCTATAACAGCAATATGTGAAAACAGGACAGTCTGTAAAGATTTGCACATTCACCATACTTCTGTAACTCTAAATATTCTGGAAAAATTAAGAAAAATCAACAATTTGTATAGCAAGACTATGCAAAAAGTTTCAAATCCTTTCGACGTTCCAATAAAAAACGTAAATCATGCACTACAGCCAAAGTTTCTGTTTTTGCACCGCACAAACTAACAAGCAGTTTAATCATCCTAAAGGAAACTCTTGGCACATTATTTTTATAATACAATGGAATGTTACAAGGGTATAATTATTTTTATGAGAAACTTCCATGAAAAATTCTACATTGTTTCCATAAGCATGAACACAAGTGTTCAAGGTCGACCCTTATCTCCACAATGCATCACCTTTCAATCGCTTCTCTTTTTTGAAAAAGTTTTAGATTCCCCTCTATATTTTTTGTTTTTAAAATTTATAAAAGCACACAACAGAAATAAATGACTCTCTAAAACTTCCGGGTTGTCTCCATGGCAGCTCTTTCTTTAAAGCGATTAAGCTAGGCATATAGTGCTCACGTAATGAATCCACCCAGATCCCAATGTATATGAAAGCCAATTTTAATTAACAACGATTTGTGATTTAGTAGTGAGCACAAAGTAACATATATCATGCAACAACGAAGTCTGACTCTCTTCCTATGCATCGGCATGTCATAAAAGAACAATTCATGAACACATAGTAAAGGCCAATGCATAGTATAAACAGTTTCTTGCAATTTTATCATATTGGAAACATAGAGAGGCGGAGATGTAGTTCCTCTCTCATAATAATTGCAAGTAGGAGAAGCAAGCACATGCATATTATATCTATCAAAATCATCATGTGTAGTAGTAGAATGCAACCCATCAATATAGTCCTTAATAAGTGCAAACTTCTCTGATATAGTGTAGTTGGAAGAATTCAAAAAGATAATAGGACTATCATGTGTGGGTGCAATACCAACAATTTCATTCATAACATAAGGAACTATAGCAAGTTCATCTCCATAAGCATAATTCATATTGGCATCTTGGCCACAAGCATAGCAAGCATCAAGTTCATCAAAAAGGGATATTTCAAATGGATTCAAGGGATCATAGCAATCACCATAGCATTCATCCTTCAGTAAGCACGAAGGGAAATTAAACAATCTATGAGTTGAAGAGTTACTCTCATTAGACGGTGGGCACGGTTAGCTAATCCACTCTTCCTGCTTTTGTTCTTCGCTCTCCTCATTATATTTTTCATCTAATGAGCCCACAGTGTCATCAATTTATTCTTCCATAGTTTCCTGCAAAATATTAGTCTCTTCTTGGAAAACGGATACATTCTCAATAAACACATTAATATTGGCATTGTGTTTATAATTCAAGTTGCAATATTTCAATATAGCAAGGTTTTCAGATCTATAAACAACATCATCATAATTTTCATACTCTTCAAACAAACATTTAATTTCACAAGCACCCTTAAAAGCAACAAATTCTTATATTTGTTCAACATCATAGTAATCATATATACCATTAGCATAAGATTCTAAGGTTTCATTATCATTAAATTTGCATGAAAAGGGAAGGTGTGGAGCCTTCATCCTAGAGCAACAAGTATAATCATATCTCAGGCATAGTTGCCGAGCATACCAATGCAACATATGAATTTGATCCCATAACAATTTCCCTTTATGAGTCAAGCGATAATCCCTAAAGTATTCACATTGGTCCAACGTGTCTCCCATTATATAATAGAATGGGGTTTTCTCAGCATTATCAAAGTAGTACATAATATCTTTCACATAATGAGCATCGAGAGTTTTAGGAGGTTCCCAATATCCATGAGTAGCAAGTACACCTATTTTTTCGGTATTTCATGTTTCATATCCATAACTAAATATAAAGAACAACTTAGAAGAGCAAACAAAATCTAATTTGTGATAAAGCAAACAAGCACACACGATAATATTCACCCCACACTATTGCTCCCCGGCAACGGCGCCAGAAAAAGGTCTTGATAACCCACAAGTATAGGGCATCAATTGTAGCCTCTTTCGATAAGTAAGAGTGTCAAACCCAACGAGGAGCTAAAAGTAGAACAAATATTCCCTCAAGTTCTATCGACCACCGATACAACTCTACGCATGCTTGACGTTCGCTTTACCTAGAACAAGTATGACTAGAAGTACTTTGTAGATGTAATGGGATAGGTTTGCAAGAATATAAAGAGCATGCAAACAAAAATTAGGGGCTATTTAGATAAAGAAGCAATAAAGTTAGTATAGCAAGTGTGGAAAAGTGGTGGTAGGAGTTGCGAAATTGTCCCTAAGCAATTGACTACGTTACTAGACCGACATCAAGTTTTATGTGGGGAGGCCACTACTAGCATGTCACCCCTGACTTGGAATTCTATGCACTTATGATTGGAACTATTAGCAAGCATCTTCAACTACTAACATTCATTAAGGTAAAATCCAACCATAGCATTAAGATATATTGGCCCCCCTTCAATCCCGTATGCATCAATTTCTATGCTAGGTTGAAGCTTTGTCACTCTTGCCCTCCAATACATAGTCCTATCAACATACAACTAACCCAATGGTGTGATCCACGCGCACGCTCATATGATGGGCACCAAAGGACAGCAACATAACCACAAGCAAATTAAACCAACCATAGCAATTCACCAATTACCAACAGGACAACGAAAATCTACTTAGACATCATAGGATGGCAACACATCATTGGATAATAATATGAAGCATAAAGCACCATGTTCAAGTGGAGGGTACATCGAGTTGAGGGAGAGTGGACCGCTATAGATAGATGGGGGAAGGTGATGAAGATGTTGGTGAAGATTACAGAGGTGTTGGTGTAGATCGCCGTCACACGATGATGGCCCCGGCGGCATTCCGGCGCCACCGGGAGAGAGGGGAGAGAGCCCCCATATTCTTCTTCTTCCTTGACCTTCCCCCAAGATGGGAGAAGGGTTTACCCCCTGGTCCATGGCCTCCATGGTATGGGAGGGGCGAGAGCCCCTCCAAGATTGGATCTGTCTCTCTGTCTCTCTGTGTTTTTGTGTTCCAGATTCTGGCCTTTCACCGTTTCTTATATTCCCAGAGAACCGTAACTCCGATTGGGCTGAAATTTTAACACGATATGTATCCGGATATTGGCTTTCTTGCGGCGAAAGAAGGGCACCAACCTCCTTAAGGGGTGGCCATGAGGGTCAGGGGCGCGCCCCCCTACCTCGTGGCCCCCTCGGGCATCGTCTCGCACTGATTCTTCTTCCCAAAAATCACATATATTCCAAAAAAACACCGTAAGTTTTATCCCATTTGGACTCAGTTTGATATGGATTTTCTGCGAAACAAAAAACATGCAACAAACAGGAACTGGCACTAGGCACTTGTAGCGACCAGACCTCAAACAGTCTGATCTCTGTGCATCAGTGTCATCCCTGGATCAGTAATGCTGACACGCACAGTACTTGAAGGATTTATAACAGAGTAGCAATCACACACTTATTACATCGATAGTCCAACGATGACTTTATTACAAATAATATGGCTGAAGGCCATCTAATACGATAACAGCGAAAGGCTTGGAAGATAAGTGAGTCCATCAACTCCAGCGGCATCACTGAGTATAGAACCACGACCTAAAAGGGCATCTTACTCGTCGTCTGAAAAGTCTGCAACATGAAACATTACAGCCCGAAAATGGGTCAGCACAAGGAATATGCTGGCAAGGTAACACAAGAGAATGCAATGAAAGTAAAGCTATACTATATGCAATATGGCTGGTGGAAAGCTCTATGGTTAAGTTTTTGCGTAAAGACAATTTTTCCCTACTTCAAAGGAATGCATTTTAATTAACTATCATGGTAGTTGAAACATCGTTGAGAAGATAGACATCCTCTCAACCCTAATTAAAGTTCATCATTAAACCTAACAATATTAAATTAGAGTAACATGATGAGATGCACATGAAAATCCAAGTATTAAATTAGGGACACGGCTAATCATGATCAGTTTGTACACTCTGCAGAGGTTTGTGCACTTTTCCCACAAGACTCGATCGCCTCCGTTTGGTTTCTCGCACTGCATGGTGTTTGAGAAACGGATGACCGAGACATAGTCTTTCAGAAGCGCTAGCACCTTACGATCGGGCGGACCGTACCAACCTACATCCCCTACATCTGCTAGTCCACCACTGTAAGAGTTCGCACGACTTACTCATACTATGCTAGAGCCCATAATAGCATTGTGGCTGCACACGGAAGTTTCTAGTATGAATAATCTCATGATCCCTTTGAGCCTGGGTGGCGGTCCAAAAGAAAAACAAGCAATCGCTGGAATACCCAGGTGCCTCAATCCACCCAGATGTGTATTAATGTTGCCACCTTAAGTTGAACCATTAATTAACAAACTCACATCTGTCATGGATTTCACTCACCCAATCCACGTCTACGAGCATAGCATGTCCTAACAGCAAGCGTAGAAGTAACTCCCAAAGGTTTGTATGTAATGCAGGTAATAGGTACTACCTCAAACTACTTCCTAATCCCACAAGTTAATTGATCCTACTCATGCAATGTGTGAGGGTTTGACTAATGCAATGAAAACTGGGTAATTGGAAAGTATGATCAAAGTGTTACTTGCCTTGCTGATGATCCGCAAAACCTAGAGACTCAAAGTAGGAAGCGGCGCACTCCGGGTACTCTATCGCAATCAAACAAGCATACAATAAGTACTTAACTAATGCATGGGTAAAACTCAAATAAGAGATCTAACCAGAAAGTTCAACTTAAGAACTCCGGTTTGCAAAAAGAATCAACGCGAAAGAAGCAACAAAACTCAAACTGCAAAAGAAACGAGCTCCGGTTTACTAGTTGGCCTAAAGTCAATTTTTACAGTAGTGAAAACTTTATTCCAGTTGATTAAACGTAAAGAGGGCTTCGAGACGAAGATCTGGGATTTTGGATCACCTGATTTCGACTCTCGAGCGAAAAGAAAAACGAAAAACAAAATCAGGGCAGAAATCACGATCGGAATAACCGCGGATAAATACCCCGAAAAAGAAAAACGACGAACAGGCTAACGAACAAACGTTCGCTGTCTGCGGTTAACTAACGAAAACCGTTCGTTAAAACGAACGTACGGACGAACGTCCGCTAATTAACTAAACCGGCGAAAAAAACCGAACCGATCTATTCTAAAAAAACAGATCTAGGTTTTCCTAAAAACAAAACCGATCGGTAAAACGGGAAAAACCGAGAACTACCTCGGGCAAGAACTCCGGCGAAACTCCGGCGGGCGAGGTGGCGGGCTCCGGCGGCGGCGGCGCGGCACGCGGGCGGTGGCGGGGCAGTGCGGCGGCGGCGGCGAGTGGCGGTGCGGCGGCGCGTAGGCGAGGCGGTGGCGGCGGCGAGTGGCGGCGCGGTGGCACGCAGGCGAGGCGGCGGCGGCTGGCGAGCGAGGTGGCGGCGGGTGGCGGCGCGGCGGCGCGCAGGCGAGGCGGCGGCGGCTGGTGAGCGGCTAGGGTTTGGCGCTGGCGGGCTGGGCGTAACGGGCCGGCGGGGCTGGCTTATAAAGCCCAGTCTCCTGGTCCTTCACGAGTCTAAGTCGGTTTCCTATTTTTTTTTTTCTAAAAGAGTCCCAGCGCAGAAAAACTAACGAAAGAAATACCAAACGGACTCCAAAATTCCCGAAATAAATTTTCACCGTCCTCTAATAATATTTAGGTCAAAGTGAACATTTTTCCCGGACCTAAATGCAACTTTGAAAAACGCATATTTTTCGTATGCAAATAAATTCGCAAAAAAATCCAGAAAAATACCAAAAGTGATTTTAATATTTCTTCCTCCAATATTTCTGTTATTTTGGATAAGTCATATTATCTCCGCTCATATTTTGTATATAGAAATATTTTTAGGAGAGAAAAATTATTAGAATCACACTGTCCTCGTACCGATATTCGAGCGAACTCAAATACGAAAACGGTAAAATCCCCAACTCTCTCCGTAGGTCCTTGAGTTGCTTAGAATTTCGAGGAACTCCACGAACAAAAATGCAAAAACATGAAATGCAATTATGATCTATGTATAACATTCCAAATTGAAAATTTGGGATGTTACAAACCTACCCCCCTTAGAATGAATCTCGCCCTCGAGATTCGACTTGGCTAGAGAACAGGTGTGGGTGGTCCTGGCGTAGATCATCTTCTCGTTCCCAGGTGGCTTCTTCCTCGGTGTGGTGACTCCACTGAACTTTGCAAAGCTTGATAACCTTACTGCGAGTAATTCTGCTCGAAATTCGAGAATCTTAACAGGCTTCTCCTCATAGGTCAGATCACTGTCCAACTGAATTGCTTCCAGGGGTACTGTGTCTCTAAGCGGTATATCGGCCATCTCCGCGTAGCACTTCTTAAGCTGCGACACGTGAAACACGTCGTGCACTCCTGACAATCCTTCGGGCAATTCCAACTTGTAGGCAACCTCTCCCATGTGTTCCAAAAATCTCGGGGCTAACTTCTGATGCGGAGCATCCTACGGCTATCTCCATGTACACCGTCATAGCACCTCATGCCCCTAGTGGTCCTAAGGTGAACCCGCTCCTCTTCAAGTTTGACATGTATATCCATTGGACTTGGTCACTACCTCACCATGGAACGTTATGCATTCTTAGGTATTTCAGAGATTGCTACGAGGAAGCACGAAGGAATCACCAAGTTCATCGGATGAACCAAGAAGAAGGGCCTATCCAGTCCGAAACGGGCGGTACTACCGCCTACAAGCGATACTACCGCTCCCATGCGGCACTACCGCCTACAGGCGGTACTACCGCTCCCAAGCGGTACTACCGCCCGAGGTCCGGTACTACCGCCCTGCCTGTGTGCAGCCGCGGGCCTTTGGCCTTGTATCCCTCGCCACTTACCCCTTCATGTCATAGACTATAAATAGACCACCTCCACCTCCTTTCTAAGGTTAGCAAATATGATAGCTCATTTGTATGTGAGCTTTGCTCCTACCTTCTCCTCTTGAGAGAGTGAGACTACCTCCACCTTGGAAAAGATCCCTAGTGGATGCAAGACCTCCCACGGGAGAAGAATCCGTGTGGATTATCAAGACCTCCCACGGGAGAAGAATCCTTGTGGATTATCAAGACCTCTCTCCTCATAGGATTGGGATGAACTCTACCATGTATCTTATTTCCCTTTGATTGTTTGTGTACCTTGTGGATCTCATGTGTTTGTGAGTCTAGGGGATGTGTGATTGGACTTGTTCTTGAGTGTTTCTCTTGTGTTCTTCCCTTGTTTCCTTCTTGTTCTTGGGGATTCCCCTCCAATTCGTGTAAGATCTCCACCTAGGGTTCCACCCTACAACATCATGGTATCTAGAGCTATGGTTTCTCACGAAATTGGAGCCCCCCTTCGTGTTTTCTAGCCTTGTTTTGTTGTGTTCTTGCCCAATTTCGAAAATCCCCACCAAAAATAGCCCCAATTTTTTTGTGATTTGTTGGTTTGATGATGTTTTGTTGGATTTGATCCATGGATTTGCTTGGTTTCGAGTGGATCTAGCATCTCCCCAAGTTTCACCACTTTCCATCCACGAAATCCATCCAATTTCGCCCCCGAAATCATCCATTTCCGCCCCAAATTCACCCCGATCCCGATTTGCGAAGTTTTTCCCGACACCAGCGGTACTACCGCCCATCCAAGCGGTGCTACCGCCCTACAAGCGGTACTAAATTTTTAGTTCCGCTCAACCAAAGCGGTACTACCGCCCCGCACTTTTTCAGCATTCCGAGTTTCACCGTTTTGACCATAACTAATTCATCCGGAGTCCGATTTTGACGTTCTTGAGCTCGTTTTGAAGCTCTTGACATCCCCCATAACACAAAAATACTAGCATAATCATTTGACTCCATCAAATTTTGTCAAATTTGGCAAGTTTGCCTAGGCCCTCCACCACATCATCCACTATACCACCACCGACTTCCGCAACCTAACCATTTTGTTTCCCATAGTATTTGTGGTTGCTTGAGTAGTGACTTGAGTCTCCTAAGGTGTTTCGGCTACTTAGGGACGAGTGCTTCTTCATCAACCACCACCACTACTTCCGCATTGCCATCTTCGACACCACCACCATCGCTTTCCGCTACCACCATTTGACTTTGGCCTTTGAGATTTTGAGTTGTGGTTTTTCCGTTTCCTAAGGTGTTTCGGCTAATTAGGAACGGGTCACCAAGGACAACACCGCCTCTCATCATCATCATCGGACGGTAACCTCGACGACACCATTATATATACCCCTTGCAATTGCATTGTTAACCCCTAGCCCATTTTGCGTCACTTGCCCATCGAGACTAGCCATTTGAGTATTGCCGGCAACGTTACTTGTGCACATTAGCGGTCATCGATATACACCATCCATTGCATATATACCATATCATATTGGTGTCATCTTGCTATCATAGTACCATCCCTTGTGTCACAAGATTGTTCCCGCATAAACACAATTGCTATCTTGGTTTGTGCATAGTGGCCATATAAAAAAAAGAATAAGCTTTTAAGCAAAAAGAGAGCAAAGAGCTTGTAAGCAATAGCCATAGCATCGCCACATTGCATATCATACTACCATATTGATCATCTTGGATCATCGTGTGCGAAACACCGGAACATCATACACATAGCATACTTGGGATAGCAAATTCATACATTTTGCATCTTATAGGTTGTGCACAAGTGTCGTATCCGCCTATTGAGCAATCGTGCTAGCGTCTCTCTTGAGTTGTGCAACACGAGCATTTTCCGTGGATTCCACATTTTGTGCTCATTCCTTGGTTGCATGACCCCATTTATCTATCCGTGTGTGTGTTTCCGTGTGCCACATATTGCTTTTGGTCTACTTGTTACATTTGCGAATTTGTGAATCTCTTTCAACATTATTGACTCTTTCTAACATTTTGCATCAAATTTTTGTGCCACTTATCCTAACCGAGCCACTCGATAAGCTTTACTTGATAGGTGTGAGTGAACAAGTCCGGTACCAATTCCACTATTCTTTCATTTCACATTGAGTGAAACAGGATACATCCTCAACTTTGGGAAACAGTATCTTGGTATTGTTTATCTCATTTCCTACTCACCCTCTACTCGAGTCTTGTGATGGATAGGCAAAGCACATCATCTCCGGTCTTCGACAACGATGGCGCGAACAACTACATCCATGCGCAAACCATCGGACTACAACGAGCAATGCAAGAGCGCGTCGACAACATCGCCATCGACTTCCGACACATGGTGGCCGACATCAAGTCTTCTTTCACTTCGTCATCTTCTCGGCGGCGACGTTCAAGTCACAAACTTCAAGAGCACATAAGAAGACCGCGAGACAAGCACACCCAAGTCGGAGCTACGGCTACAACCACCACTTCGGCATCTTCGCCAAGTGCTAGCAAGGCATCTTCGCCTTCGGACGTACGGCATCTTCGCCTACTTCCCATGAGTTCGCCTACATCGACATCTCCAACTACAAGGAGACCACCTACGAGCGAGGGTGACACTTCCATCTTCGGAAGCTCCCCACATCAAGATGGCGACAAGATGGTCGATCAAGGGCCATCCCCTTCGACTACGGCGACGAGCATGAACCTCTTCAACAACATGAAGACGGCGCCCAAATATGACGACTACTCCGAGTCAAGCTACGCGAGCGCACATGATACATTTCCTTTGGTCTCGGAGGAGAGTGATGATTTGCCACACCCTACGGCATTCACCTTTGGAGGCGTTATGGATGAGGCGGCGAAAGGAGTTGAGTTTGGAGACGTGTGCACCTACATCTCTCCGACACACATATATCATGAGATGCCGCAATTTCCATGTGAGGAGAGACACCACCATATGAGTGACATGAGTGACTCCATCATATGTGAGGTTGAGAGCCATTTGAGTGACTCCACCAACCATACGAGTGAGAGCATCCAAGAGGAAGTGAGTGAGCCACACCACTTAGTGAGTGAGGTAGTTGAGAGGGCATTTGAGGCCATTATGATTTCTAACGACTTAACCTCTACTCCGAGTGTGTTTTCTTTGGTGCTAGGTCTCCTACATGACGACATGCCTACCCTCGACGAGTCCATCCCTCCAATGGACAAACCGATGGCTATGGTGGAAGAAGATGCACCACCCACATGGTTCCATCATGATGAAGATGAGAACGATTGGATCTTGAGCACCTCACCTACAACGCATGAGCGACACTCCAAAGGTAAAATAGGTGAAGGTGATGCTCTTGTCCCACTAGTGGACTATCTTGACAATGATTGCTTGCATGATGTTGGCACACCTATTGCCATGCTTCATGCTAGTGCGACTTCATCATGTCTTGACTTACCTATTTATGATGAATATGATGATGAGCATGTTGAGTTGCCTAGTTGTGATGCTATGCTCCATAGGATATCATGTGAAGATTCTTTTGGTCACATCATGTTTGATAATCCTTTGAGCTTGTCATATGCTATGAGTGAGATCTCACATATTGTATCATTTCAATCTCAACATAGTATCTATGCATGCCCCATTAAAGTAAATCCTATTTGCACTTGTGGCATAGATGACAAGATGATGGTCATTGGCTTGTGTTTCTCTTGCGATGATATTGACATGCTCCCTTTACATGATTTGCGCAATTTATCAACTATGCCATGCCATGAACACATTGTTCCAAATATGCTTTGCTCTGGATGTTGTCAATATTCTCCATGTGAACTTTCCAATAATGCTCATGAGGAGACCCCCATAGTTTCATCATACATACTAGGAGATCTTGATGCATTCCATTCCTTGCATGATTACCATGATTGTGTGCACCATATGCATTCCATGAATAACAATGCTCTACATACTTCTCATGATGTATTACAAAATATGAGTCTCCATTATGCCATAGATAACAACAAACCTCTCATGATGGATGACATGTTTCTATATCACGCATCTCATTTATTTGAGCATTGGCTATTTTGTGCTAACGAACACATGCACGTGCGCATCATGATGGATGATGTGTACATATACCACGCACACACAATTTTCCCTTTGTCTTTGTTTTGTGTAGGTACTCATGAACATTTTTCAACCTCACAATCCCATGAGTTGACAAGACGAGCTCTTGAGAGCAACGATGACTTGGGATTCCGTGGAATCTACTTACCACCATTCTCTTCGCGCAACCACTACGCGCATCTCTTTTACTTGGCTCTCACACGGCTATGGGCTATTTGCCACTTATCACATTATGCCCATACTATCGTGTTCACTTTGCATGTTATGCCTCTTGCTATGACTTTGCCATGCAATTGTGACCCTTGCTTGCCTTTACACATGATTCACCATTATGCTACTTATATGTGTATTTGCATGCTTGGTGGAGATACTTGTAGCTACTACCATGATTTCTTTGTGCCCCATGCTAGTGATGAGACTTTGTTCATTTCTCGCTTAAATGCTTGTGATAGGCCATGTGCATTATTCATGCCTACTATTTGCACACATGACATGATTGCCATGATTACCTCTAGTATGTTGCATCTTCGCACTACTAGCTTGTTTGACTTGATCACTATGATTGCTTGCTATATTGCATCACCCATGTTCCACTCTTACTTGCTTTCTTGGGTTGATGACATCTATGTTCATGCTTTTCACATGATATATCTTGATCATTGTCACTTGTCTCCAATAGTTGCATCTCTCATATTCACTTGTTGTGAGTGCAACCATGCTATACTTGTTGATCTCGGAGACTTGGACACCTTACTTGTGATGCATGCTTGCTTGTTTGAGCTTAATGCCTTTGGTTGTTATTGCATCATATGCTTCCATACATTGCCATGTCCCTTTGTCTTTCTTATGATAAGAATGACGAACATACTTGTTGGGTGACTCACCACACGAATAGGTTTTGCATCTTCGCTAACCTCATTTGTTTTTCCGAGTGTTTGTCATGTTCTTTCATTTTGAAGGATTCACAAGGCGGTACCATCATGAGGCATCTTGGGCATGTGAAGGCGCACACGTTGCGCGACAACAACATTTTCGACATCCTCATCAAGGTGCATTCCTTCCTAGTGAGCCATCCTCACATACGCTTGGATTTCATGGATGCACCACCGGTGTACCACTATTGCCATGACTTTGAGCATGGGTATATCAACACTCCTTTGGCACATTGCACCCAAACCTTCATATTTATTGATTGTGTGCTCACATGCCATGCTCCATGGTCATATCATACCCATAACAAATTTGCATCTTATGCATGGATTGACTCACATTGTGATTGCCTTGTTGCATCTGTATTGCCATGTCATCCATGATATATGCGCTTGTGCATTTGCTTAGCAAATTTGTTGTGATCTTTCTTGATGGACTCTTCATAGATATTGATCACATCGCCAAGCATCAATTGCATGATCACATACTCACATTGAGCATCATTTACCATGTTCATGCTTTTGATACACAATCCCATTACGACATCATTTTGCATAATGGTAGCATTTGCAACTTCTTGCACAATGAGCTTGATCACATGAATGCATTGTATGTCATGCTCTTTCATTTTGCTACAATTCATGCTCATTGCCACTACCGATTTCATTGGACGAACTCATGCTTAAATGATGGACCCCTTGCGTCCGCTAACAATTGTATTTCCAAGTGTCCCTTGTGTTTGCTCTTTTTGCATGTCTACCATTCCGATGACATCTTGGAGTACTTTGCTCGCGGCGTGACATACACTTCGTCCAACTACAAGTTCATCCATGTCTACCGTGTACATGACGATATGGTTCACGATCCGAAGACGGATCTTTTCCAAGGGGGAGGAGATGATGCGGAGCATCCTACGGCTATCTCCATGTACACCGTCATAGCACCTCATGCCCCTAGTGGTCCTAAGGTGAACCCGCTCCTCTTCAAGTTTGACATGTATATCCATTGGACTTGGTCACTACCTCACCACGGAACGTTATGCATTCTTAGGTACTTCAGAGATTGCTACGAGGAAGCACGAAGGAATCACCAAGTTCATCGGATGAACCAAGAAGAAGGGCCTATCCAGTCCGAAACGGGCGGTACTACTGCCTACAAGCGGTACTACCGCTCCCATGCGGCACTACCGCCTACAGGCGGTACTACCGCTCCCAAGCGGTACTACCGCCCGAGGTCCGGTACTACCGCCCTGCCTGTGTGCAGCCGCGGGCCTTTGGCCTTGTATCCCTCGCCACTTACCCCTTCGTGTCATAGACTATAAATAGACCACCTCCACCTCCTTTCTAAGGTTAGCAAATATGACAGCTCATTTGTATGTGAGCTTTGCTCCTACCTTCTCCTCTTGAGAGAGTGAGACTACCTCCACCTTGGAGAAGATCCCTAGTGGATGCAAGACCTCCCACGGGAGAAGAATCCGTGTGGATTATCAAGACCTCCCACGGGAGAAGAATCCTTGTGGATTATCAAGACCTCTCTCCTCATAGGATTGGGATGAACTCTACCATGTATCTTATTTCCCTTTGATTGTTCGTGTACCTTGTGGATCTCATGTGTTTGTGAGTCTAGGGGATGTGTGATTGGACTTGTTCTTGAGTGTTTCTCTTGTGTTCTTCCCTTGTGTCCTTCTTGTTCTTGGGGATTCCCCTCCAATTCGTGAAAGATCTCCACCTAGGGTTCCACCCTACAACAACTTCCCTTTAACTCCGAAACGTTTAACTCCTCGCAGAGGCGATACTCTCAAGTACGCTCTATCTCCGATCTCATAGCTATCTCCTTGCGCTTCGAGTCTGCATAACTCTTCTGCCTGGACTGAGCTACCTTCATCTATCTCGAATCAACTTCACTTTCTCCTCAGACTCTTTGATTAAGTCTGGTCCAAACAACTGTCGGTCTCCAACTTCGTCCCATGACACGGCGTTCGGCATCTCCTTCCATACAATGCCTCGAACGGTGCCATCTTCAAACTGGCCTAGTAACTGTTGTTGTATGAGAACTCCGCGTAGGGCAAATTGTCATCCCAACTAGATTCATAATCTAATGCACAGGCCCTCAACATATCCTCCAAAATCTGATTTACTCTCTCAGTCTGTCCATCTGTCTGCGGGTGAAATGTTGTGCTAAACTCTAGCCTGGTACCCAAAGTTTCATGTAACTGATTCCAGAACTTTGAGGCAAACTGGGTTCCTCTATCTGATACGATGCTCCTCGTAACTCCATGCAGACATACAATTCTGGTCATGTATATCTTGGCCAACTTTGCACTGGTATATGTGGTTTTCACAGGGATAAAGTGGGCTACCTTCGTCAATCGGTCTACGACTACCCAGATTGAATCATATCCTGCTTTGGTCCTGGGCAATCCGGTGATAAAATCCATGCCAAGCTTCTCCAACTTCCATTCGGGTATTGGCATAGGTTGTAACAATCCTGCTGGCTTATGATGTTCTGCCTTTACTCTCTGACACACATCACAAACTGCTACATACTCCGCAATATCCTTTTTCATACCGGTCCACCAGAAAATATCCTTCAAATCCAAATACATCTTAGTATTTCCTGGGTGAATCGAGTATGGTGAATCATGGGCCTCCTGTAAAATCAACTTCCTGATCTCTGGGTCATTGGGCACATAGATTCGATCCTCAAACCATAGGGTGTCGTGTTCATCCTCACGAAAATCTTTAGCTTTTCATTCGCTCATCCTCTCCTTTATAGCGACAACCTCCTTGTCAGCTTTCTGAGCTTCTCTGATCTTATCCATCAGGGTAGACTGGATTTCTAGCGTTGCTACATAGCCTCTCGGAACTATCTCCAAACGTAGTTCTCGTAGGTCCTCGGCTAACTCCTTTGGAAACTCCTCCATCATCAGGGTATTGACATGACTCTTACGGCTCAGCGCATCTGCTACTACGTTAGCCTTTCCGGGATGATAATGCAATCTCATGTCATAATCCTTAATGAGTTCCAGCCATCTCCTTTGCCTAAGATTCAACTCCTTCTGAGTGAATATATACTTCAAACTCTTGTGATCCGTATATACTTCACAATGGTTTCCAATAAGAAAATGTCTCCACGTCGTCAATGCATGCACTACGGCTGCTAACTCCAAATCGTGGGTGGCATAGTTCATCTCATGAGGTTTTAGTTGTCGTGAAGCATACGAAACAACTCTTCCTTCCTGCATAAGAACTGCTCCAAGTCCTCGACGTGAAGCGTCGCAATATACCTCATAATCCTTATGCTGATCTGGCAGAATCAACACAGGGGACGAGACCAACCTTTTCTTCAATTCCTGGAAACTAGTCTCACATTCTTCGGTCCAACTGAACTTGGTGTCCTTCCTCAACAACTCCGTCATTGGCTTTGCAATCTTGGAGAAATTCTCAATAAATCTCCGGTAGTATCCTGCGACTCCAAGAAAACTCTGGATGTCTCCAACTGTCGTCGGTGCTTCCCAATTGGTCACAGTGTCCACCATAGCGGGATCTACTGCTATTCCTTCTCCGGATATAACATGTCCGAGGAATCCGACTTCCTTCAACCAAAACTCGCATTTGCTAAACTTGGCATATAACTGATGTTCTCTGAACTTCTCCAACACCAATCGCAAATGCTATTTGTGCTCCTCTTCATCCTTCGAGAAGATCAATATATCATCTATGAACACTACGACGAACTTATCCAAATACTCCATAAACACTTTGTTCATCAGGTTCATAAAGTATGCCGGTGCGTTTGTCAGACCAAACGACATAACGGTATACTCGTACAACCCATACCTAGTGGTAAAGGCCGTCTTAGGTATATCCTGCTCTCGGATCTTCAATTGATGGTACCCTGATCGTAGATCGATCTTGGAAAATACCTTAGCTCCTTGCAATCTATCGAACAAATCATTGATCATCGGTAATGGGTACTTGTTCTTGATCGTTACTTCATTCAATCCTCAGTAATCAATAACCATTCTTAACGATCCATCCTTCTTCTCCACTAGAAGTACTGGCGAACCCCAAGGCGAAGAACTTGGGCGTATGAATACTTTATCCAGTAACTCCTTAATCTGCTTCTTAATTTCCTCCAAATCCTTTGCGGGCATCCTATATGGTCTCTTAGAAATTGGCCCGGTGCCTGGCAAAAGTTCAATCAAAAACTCTATGTCTCTATCTGGTGGCATGCCAGGTAACTCCTCTGGAAACACATCCGGATAATCCTTCACTACTGGCACTTCCTCCTGAACAACTCCTGACAAGGAATTTAACCTACTCCTCTTTGACTCATGCCGGGATACATACTTGATCCTTCTTCCTTCCGGCGTGGTAAGCAAAATGGTCTTACTGGCACATTCAATATTCCCTTCATACTTAGATAACCAATCCATGCCTAATATCACATCCAGTCCTTGAGATTCCAATACTATTAGGTCCGAAGGAAAATTGTAGTTACCAATCCTTAGGGGCAACTGATCACACCATGACTTAGCCATATACTCCGCTCCTGGTGAGGTTACTAACATGGGCGATCTAAGGGCTTGGGTCGACATCTTATACTTATCCACGAATCCCCTTGAAATATATGAATGTGATGCACCAGTATCGAAAAGAACGAGTGCAGTAAAGGACTTAACTAAGAACTTACCTATAACTGCATCTGGTTGCTCCTCTACTTCCTCCACGGTCACGTGGTGATGGGCCTCGAACCCCTCGTTGGTTACCCCAAGTGGAAGGTGTAAGATGCATTATGTAGAAGTGTTTTCCCTTAGCAAAGATGCCAAGGATCGAATCCCCAGAGACTCCTAGGTTCAACAAGTAGGTGTCAACTGCTAATGGCGCAAATTAGCAATCAACGTGGACCTGCACACAGATACAAATAACTTTGCTCCCAACGAGTACAGAGAGGTTGTCAATCCCTCCGGCCTTGTAGTTCACAAAGGATTAAAAGCAATGATAGTAGTGATAGATAATGTTTTGCAATAGTAAGTAAAAGCGAAAAGTAAATAGCGGATGTGATCAATGATGGTAATATGGACCGGAGTCTCATGATGTTCACTAGTGATGTCTCTCTCCCAAAAGACGGTAAAACAGCTATGTGAGGTAAACAAATTATAGCTGGGCAATTGACAGGACCACGAACGCAAACCAATGCTGACTACATTGCAAGAAAGGTTGAGGTTCAAAGCATGGGCGGTACGCCAAAATAAGTAGACCGAAATCCATCAATATCTACTACTAATCATCCACCTTGAGATATCTATCCAGAACATCTCGCTGGTATTAAGTTGCGAGTCCCACCCATAGTGTAAACTCAATGCAACAGACAACTGCATTAAAAGAACTTTGCGTAAAGTAAACAATCCTTGCACCCGCGGGCACAAGCACCGTTGTTTTCCCCCTTGTGGCAACAACACATCCCCTAGACTCATGTTTCTGTCACTCAAGCTAGTCATCGAGGGGCATGAACCCACAATCGAGCATAACGTTCCCTCTTGGAGTCACTACATATTACTTGGCCAAAGCAATAAATAACAACGGAGAACATGCAAGAATTACTTATGAACATAAATATAAAAGAGGTAGATCAAATATATTACTCAAGATCAATCTGAACATAATCTCACAATCCATCGGATCCCAGCAAACTCAACATAGCAACAGCATAAGGATTAGATATGTGCCTCAATCATGTAGGGCAGGTCACGAGGACTAATTAGTGAAGCACAAGAACGGGAGGAGAACATCACATAGCTACTGGTCATGGACTCATGGTCCAAGGGAGACTACTCACGAGTCATCCGGGAGGCGTCCATGGTGGTGGAGAAGCTCCCGGTGGTGATCCTCCCCTCCGGCAGGGTGCCGGAAAGAGTTCTCCTGGTGCTCCCGATCTTGGAAGCGGCGGCGGCGGCGGAACAGAGATGGGATCGCGAAAAGAGTTCCTGCTCTGAGGGTTTCGGAGGATGCTTTAAATATATGCCAAAGGGGAGCATCGGGGAAGCTTCGGGGGGCCCAGGCGCCCCCCCGGCGCGGCCCAGGGGGGGCGCCGCCAGGGCGCCTGGAGCCCTGGTGCCCCCCCCCCCCCGGCTGCCCTTCGGACGCACGGTAGTTTCCAGAACGCTGATTTTTTATATAATTTTTCTGGATTTTTCCTGGCAGTTCTCGTAACGTGAAAACCTGAAATACAAAAACAGCCGAAAACAGAAACTGGCACTGGGGTGCACTGGATTAGTAAGTTAGTCCAAATATGATCAAAAGTGTATGGAGTGTATGAATATCATAGCAATATCACCAAAAAGTGGCATGGAGCAAGCAGAAATTATAGATACGTTTTGGACGTATCAACATCCCCAAGCTTAATTCCTGCTCGTCCTCGAGTAGGTAAATGATAACAAGAATAATTTCTGTGGTGACATGCTATTAACCATCTAGGACTTTTTCATAGTCATATGACAAAAGCTTACTGAGACAATGATTCTATAGTAATTAAGTTGCCTCATGAGAAAATCACAAATGACTGAAAGTTTTACAACATGACATTGAAGCATCAAATAGATTTGCAATGAACATGATGTGCAAATATGATAAAGTGATATCAAGCTGGCCCCCTTTAGTGAAGCAAAACATAAATGCAGGGGCACCTTCAAGGTTTAAGTGATGACTAGATACAATGATTTCAGAAATAACGATATCACAATCATGCAAAAGACAATGCTACTTTGGAACAATGCACATTACACTCAGAATGACAATCATGCTCTCAGTAGTTGGTGCTTGAAGAAAGAAGGTGGAGACTCAACATAAAAGTAAAAGAATGGTTATGTGCTTTTTATTTTGAAAACATGGAGGCAATTTTGTCAACGGTAGTAGTACTTCATATGTGTCATGCATAAGACATCCTATAAGTTGCAAGCCTCATGCATCGAATACCAATAGTGCTCGCACCTTGTCCTAATTAGCTCGGATTTCCATGGGTTATCATTGCATTACATATGTTTCAACCAAGTGTCACAAAGGGGTACCTCTATGCCACCTGTACAAAGGTCCAAGGAGATAAATCGCATTTGATTTCTCGTTTTTGATAGATCTCAACTTGAGGACATCCATACCGGGACAACATAGAAAATAGATGATGGACTCCTCTTTAATGCATAAGCATATTCTCATAAGAGATTGAGGATTAAGTCCAAGCTAAAACTTCCACCATGATGCATGGCTTTGGTTGGCGGCCCAATGTTCTTCTCTAACAATATGCATATTCATTCAACCCACGGCAAATCACCCTTACTTCAGACAAGACGAACATGCATAGCAACTCACATGATATTCAACAAAAGTGTGACAGTTGATGGCGTCCCCAAAAACATGGTTACCGCTCAACAAGCAACTTATAAGAAATAAGATACATAGGCAACATATTCTTTACCACAATAGTTTTTAAGCTACTTTCCCATGAGCTATGTATTGCAAAGTTAGTCTTAGTACAGGTGGAGGTTAGCAAAAGACTGGGAGCGACCAACTAAGAGAGCAATGACGGTCATAATCATGCAGAGCGACAAAGCAATATTGAATCAGGCATGGTAGTTATATCGCTACTCAGAAATAAAAGATCACCAAGGCTAGACAGACTTTCTTTACAGTCTTAAATATGCGTGAGCATACGCCAAGTCAATCAAAATAAATTCTCGAAGGAAGATATTACTAAACCATACCACATCATAGGCAAACAAATCATGTTGGTACTCCAATAACACATTGGAAATCCCCCAGCTATTTGAGACTAACCATAAGAAAACCTGAACTACTAAGTGCCATTATGCACGTAGCATCTTTATCATAGACATATTAACCAATGCAACGGAAGCAAACTCTCTTAATAAGGTGAGCATGATAATTAAAGAGAGTTCAAGCAACCAACTAAACAAAAGCTCTTTGAAAAGATAAGCATGAATACTAAGAGCAGAGCATGTAGTAGCTATTAAAAGACAAAGAACATACACAGCAAAGATAGACATGAAAAATTCTATGTTATGTTCTAGGTAG
The DNA here is from genome assembly GCA_902687465.1 of Secale cereale. NCBI lineage: Eukaryota > Viridiplantae > Streptophyta > Magnoliopsida > Poales > Poaceae > Secale > Secale cereale. Next base: position 143,630,912 of record LR738710.1, read on the forward strand.
AAGTGGAGCGTGTTTCTCTCCCACATAAAGAATGCTGAGTTCCGACTCGTTATGAAAAACTAAAAAGAAAACTAAAAGCAAGACGCTCCAAGCATAGCACATAACACATGAAGTGATAAAAATATAGCGAAACGAAAGACGAACTGATAATGTTGATGGAGAAGGGGATGCACGGGAGCATCCCCAAGCTTAGACGCTTGAGTCTCCTTGAATATTTCTTGGGGGTGCACGGGGGCATCCCCAAGCTTGAGCGCTTGACACTCCTGAATCTTTTTATCATCTTCCCTCGCACACTTGAAAACTCCCTTCATACATAACTCATCATAATCTGATTAGCGAGGTTAGTACCCTTAATAAAATAATTATACCTTGCTGGAAATAAAGATAATATTGAAGTTCTACTGTTTCTCAAGATTGCCAAAAGGTTTTTGCAAAGAAAAAGCAAGCTCTTGATTTGCAAAATGAAGGAAAGGCAAAACAGGACAGAATCTGTGAAAAACAGAACAGCAGGTAGTAATCGATCTGTTCGGGATACTTCTGCAACTCAAATCAAAAAACTCAGAACAGATGCACGAAAGACAATTATATAGAGAACGCTGTCGAAAAAATTCAGACCAAAAAGATGATCTGGTGATTTTAAACGAATTTTTCTATCCAAGGACAGAATCTGTTTCCTGGACAGCACCTCACAACTTTTGAACTTTCTAGCAATCAGAGGCTATACTTGGCATAAATATGAAAAGCAAAGATACAATGATGATGCTACAGCAGTAAACAACATCAAGACACAACAAAAGCAAAAAAATATTCATGTGGGCTGCCTCCCAAAAGCGCTTTCTTTTATGCCTTTAAGCTAGGCATAATGCATATAGATCAAGTTTTATCAAGAGTAAAAGAATAGCTAGCCCGTACAACGGACTCAAAAGGTAACTTGATCTTCTTTCGAGGGAAGTGTTCCATCCCTTTCTTGAGAGGAAACTGAAATTTTATATTACCCTCTTTCATGTCAATGATAGCACCAACGGTGCGCAAAAAGGGACGTCCCAAAATAATTGGACATGAAGGATCACATTCAATATCCATAATAGTAAAATCAACGGGAACATAATTATCATTGACAATGATAAGAACATCGTCGATCCTCCCCAAAGGTTTCTTTATGGAAGAATCAACGAGACGAACACCAAAAGAACAAGAATCATAAGGTTTCAATTTAAGCATATCATATATTCTTTTGGGCATAACAGAGGTACTAGCTCCAACATCACATAATGCATAACAAGAGAAGTCATTCAATTTAATTTTTATCATAGGATCCCAACCATCTTCTAGCTTTCTAGGTATGGAGGCTTCTACTATAAGTTTCTCCTCCCTAGCTTTGATGAGAGCATTAGTGATATGCTCTGTGAAGGCAAGATTAAGCGTGCTAGTGCGGGGGTCTCTAGACATCTTGTGAAGGAAATCAATAACTTCGGTAAGAGTGCAATTATCAAAATCAAGGTCATGAGCATCAAGTAAAGTGGTAGTGGTGTCCTTTAGGTTCACATGTTTGGTAGTTTCTATAGTCATAGCATCACCATTAATAGGTCCATTGGGACTAGGAGTACATTGGGTGCTAAGAGTTTGGATATCCTCAACAACTTTGATAGTAGCAACAGTGTGGTGGGTAGGAAGGCTCTTAATTCTATCCTCTTCCTCCCTTTCTCTAGCCCATCTTTCTTTAAGTTTAGCCATCATCCTAATATTTTCATTAATTTGCACTTGAGTAGCATTAATAGGAATGACTTCCCTCTCCTCAAGAGGAGAAGTTTTAATATTTAGCAATTTTACCTCATTGGCTAAATGGTCTACCTTAAAAGAAAGATCATCTAGTTTATGTAGTTTTTCTTCTACACTCTTATTAAAGGCTTTTTGGGTAGTGATAAAATCTTTAAGCATAATCTCTAGTTCAGTAGTGGAGTTCTTGGTACTAGGATAAGCATTGTTGTTCCCATAAGAATTAGAGGGGAACGGTCTAGGATTGTTACCAAAGTTACTCCTATAAGCATTGTTGTTAAAATTGTTTCTAGAGATAAAGTTCACATCTACTTGTTCTTGAGCAATCAAAGAATTTAAAGAAACATCACGAGGATCAACAGAAGATTGCTTCGAAAGTAGAGACATAATCAAGTCAACTTTTTCATTTAAGGAGGAATTCTCCTCGACAGAGTTTACCTTCCTACCTGTTGGAGTGCGTTCGGTGTGCCATTGGGAATAGTTGGTCATCATCTCATCGAGAAGTTTCGTGGCAGCAACAAGTGTAGTTGACATAAAAGTTCCTCCCGCGGCCGAATCTAACAAGTTCCGTGAGGTAAATTTCAAGCCTGCATAAAAAGTTTGGATAACCATCCAAGTAGTCAAACCGTGAGTAGGGCAGTTCTTGATAAGAGATTTCATACGTTCCCAAGCTTGGGCAACGTGTTCATTATCCAATTGTTTAAAATTCATTATGTTACTTCTAAGTTGGATAATTTTAGCAGGTGGATAGTATCTTCCGATAAAAGCATCTTTGCACTTGTCCCATGAATCTATGCTATTTCTAGGCAAAGACTGAAACCATATTTTAGCTCCTCCTCTCAAAGAGAAAGGAAAAAGCTTAAGCTTAACAATATTACCATCTATTTCTTGGTACTTTTGCATATCACAAAGTTCAACAAAGTTGTTCAAGTGTAAAGCAGCATCGTCTCCAGCACCGGAGAATTGATCTTTCATGACTAAGTTCAGTGAAGCAGGTTTAATTTCATATGAAGGTGCTGAAGTGGCAGGTGTAGTGATAGGTGTGCTGATAAAGTCATCGTTGTTGTGACTAGTGAAGTCACACAACTTGTTGTTCTCGGTGGAACCCATAGTAGCAAGCAAGCAAGATAACTATTTTTGTGATTTTCGATAAGAGGTACTAAAGCAAAAACTGAAAGGTAAACTAACAAGACTAAAAAGCAAAGGTAAAAGATAGCATGCAACTCCCCTATCCTGAAGAGTGGACTCCCCGGCAACGGCACCAGAAAATACTCCTTGATGGGCCTCGAACCCCTCGTTGGTTACCCCAAGTGGAAGGTGTAAGATGCAGTATGTAGAAGTGTTTTCCCTTAGCAAAGATGCCAAGGATCGAATCCCCAGAGACTCCTAGGTTCAACAAGTAGGTGTCAACTGCTAACGGCGCAAATTAGCAATCAACGTGGACCTGCACACAGATACAAATAACTTTGCTCCCAACGAGTACAGAGAGGTTGTCAATCCCTCCGGCCTTGTAGTTCACAAAGGATTAAAAGCAATGATAGTAGTCATAGATAATGTTTTGCAATAGTAAGTAAAAGCGAAAAGTAAATAGCGGATGTGATCAATGATGGTAATATGGACCGGAGTCTCATGATGTTCACTAGTGATGTCTCTCTCCCAAAAGACGGTAAAATAGCTATGTGAGGTAACCAAATTACAGCTGGGCAATTGACAGGACCACGAACGCAAACCAATGCTGACTACATTGCAAGAAAGGTTGAGGTTCAAAGCATGGGCGGTACGCCAAAATAAGTAGACCGAAATCCATCAATATCTACTACTAATCATCCACCTTGAGATATCTATCCAGAACATCTCGCTGGTATTAAGTTGCGAGTCCCACCCATAGTGTAAACTCAATGCAATAGACAACTGCATTAAAAGAACTTTGCGTAAAGTAAACAATCCTTGCACCCGCGGGCACAAGCACCGTTGTTTTCCCCCTTGTGGCAACAGCACATCCCCTAGACTCATGTTTCTGTCACTCAAGCTAGTCATCGAGGGGCATGAACCCACAATCGAGCATAACGTTCCCTCTTGGAGTCACTACGTATTACTTGGCCAAAGCAATAAATAACAACGGAGAACATGCAAGAATTACTTATGAACATAAATATAAAAGAGGTAGATCAAATATATTACTCAAGATCAATCTGAACATAATCTCATAATCCATCGGATCCCAGCAAACTCAACATAGCAACAGCATAAGGATTACATATGTGCCTCGATCATGTAGGGCAGCTCACGAGGACTAATTAGTGAAGCACAAGAATGGGAGGAGAACATCACATAGCTACTGGTCATGGACTCATGGTCCAAGGGAGACTACTCACGAGTCATCCGGGAGGCGTCCATGGTGGTGGAGAAGCTCCCGGTGGTGGTCCTCCCCTCCGGCAGGGTGCCGGGAAGAGTTCTCCTGGTGCTCCCGATCTTGGAAGCGGCGGTGGCGGCGGAACAGAGATGGGATCGCGAAAAGAGTTCCTGTTCTGAGGGTTTCGGAGGACGCTTTAAATATATGCCAAAGGGGAGCATCGGGGAAGCTTCGGGGGGCCCAGGCGCCCCCCCCGGCGCGGCCCAGGGGGGGCGCGCCGCCAGGGCGCCTGGAGCCCTGGTGCCCCCCCGGCTGCCCTTCAGACGCACGGTAGTTTCCGGAACGCTGATTTTTTATATAATTTTTCTGGATTTTTCCTGGCAGTTCTCGTAACGTGAAAACCTGAAATACAAAAACAGCCGAAAACAGAAACTGGCACTGGGGTGCACTGGATTAGTAAGTTAGTCCAAATATGATCAAAAGTGTATGGAAGTGTATGAATATCATAGCAATATCACCAAAAAGTGGCATGGAGCAAGCAGAAATTATAGATACGTTTTGGACGTATCACGTGGTTCACTTGTCCTTTGTTGAACGGGTTGGGCTTCTTCCCGGCGCTTCCATTGCCGTTCCCATTCTTAACCTCTGGGCATTTATTGGCATAATGTCCATTCTTCCCGCACTTGTAACAAGTGACATGGCTGAAATCCCTCTTGGTGGGTGTGGACGGTGTAGGGCGGTTCTGGTTTCCATTGGCTCCATTCCCATTTCCATTGCTATTCTTGGTGCCATTGTGGTTGTGCGAGCTACTTCCTCCATGGGTATGTTGAAACTGTCCTACCGCTTTAGGGTTAAAGCGGGGCTTCTGCTGAGCTCCAGAGTTATACTTTCCTTGCCCATACTTCCTCTTGCGACTCTCAATCTGTTGATGCTTCCTTTCAATCATCAGGGCGCGGTCAACCAACTCCTGGTAGTTATTGAAAGTTGCCACCATCAACTGTACACTCATCTCATCATTCAACCCTTCCATAAATCTCTCCTGCTTCTTGGCATCGGTGGCCACATCGTCTGGGGCATAACGAGATAGGGTACTAAACTCATCCACGTACTGGGCCACAGTACGATTCCCTTGGCGCAAGTTGCGAAACTCCTGCTTCTTCATACTCATTGCTCCAGTTGAGACATGGGCGGTACGAAAAGCTTGCTGAAACTGATCCCAAGTCACATTGGCTACGGGGTAAGTGGCTGTGTAATTCTCCCACCATGCTGCGGCTGGTCCAGACAACTGGTGTGCGGCAAATCGCACCTTCTCAGCATCCGAGCAATTGGCGGTGGTCAAATCCCTTCCAATCTTGCGTAGCCAGTCATCAGCCACAATTGGTTCGATGCTGCTAGCAAACACGGGTGGTTGCAACCTTAAGAAACGTGTCAGGTTGTCCACAGGTGGTGGTGGTGGAGGGTTGTTGTTGTTGTTGTTCTGGTTGTTCTGAGTGTTCTGGACAAGAAGTTGCATCAGGGTGTTCTGTTGCTGGATCAACTGGGTGAGCTCAGGGGGAAACTCGAATTCACGTCTTCGAGGCATCTGAAGGGTGTAGAGGGAAGAGATTAGAATAGAAAAGAGGTCTAAGGGAAAATCACTACCCATATGCACATGAGACAAACACACAATCATATCACACCAATCAATTTCAAACAAGGTCTTACAAATCTAACGATCGTTACAAAGGTGCTCTAAATCTAATATATGGTAGTAACTACTAGTCACAGGGTGGTCATCTGAAAATATTGATCGGCAGAGGATTCCATAATATCTACTCCAGCTTCATCTTCATAGTCTTCGTCCTTGCTATCCTCAGCTTCCGAATCTGTGTCATCTATGATGATATAATCTTCCAGTGGAATCTCCTTGGGTTCTTCTTCCTCGTCTTCTTCTCCCATGAGTATCCCTAACTTCCGGGTCAAATCATCATTCTTCTCCACAAGTATCTTCATCTCCTCCTCATATCCGTCGCGTGTAGACTTGAGTTCTTCTTCTAGCTCCAAATTCCTATTTAGGGCCTTCTTCAAATCTATCATCCCAGCACACATCTGGTGCTCCTGGCGACGAATGTGGTGGTTCAACTCCTGGATGAATGCTGCAATGGATATACCCTTCCGTGTGCTGATCATATCCCAATTCTCATCTCAGCGTCCACAAATCTGGTAGATAGTGTCCTTTAGCTCTTGCTGGTAGACTTCTCCATTCCTTCCCATAGCAATGTGGGCTGCCATACTCCTTCCTAGGCTCCATGTAGGTGCATTAAAGGAGAATGCTATGAGTGAGGTCACAGGTGCGAACGTCCTTCCTGGAACTTGAGCTTGAATCAACCAATGCTCCTCCTCAGGTAGAGTGGCATTGTAGGTTCCAGTGAAACTTGGTAATCCAATATTGAGATATCTTGTGACTTCCTTCAGGTGTCGTCCAAAGGGTGTCATCCGGTTGCATGAACTTGTGCTTTGCTTCCATCATCCTAAAGAGTAGAAAAGATGAGGAGTCAGAAAAGAGAAGAGTGAATTGTGTTCTAGGGCTTGTCTTAGTGGTCGTGTCCTACAGTCAGCGTGTGCTCTGATACCATCTTGTAGCGACCAGACCTCAAACAGTCTGATCTCTGTGCATCAGTGTCATCCCTGGATCAGTAATGCTGACACGCACAGTACTTGAAGGATTTATAACAGATTAGCAATCACACACTTATTACATCGATAGTCCAACGATGACTTTATTAGAAATAATATGGCTGAAGGCCATCTAATACGATAACAGCGGAAGGCTTGGAAGATAAGTGAGTTCATCAACTCCAGCGGCATCACTGAGTATAGAACCACGACCTAAAAGGGCATCTTACTCGTCGTCTGAAAAGTCTGCAACATGAAACGTTGCAGCCCGAAAACGGGTCAGCACAAGGAATATGCTGGCAAGGTAACACAAGAGAATGCAATGAAAGTAAAGCTATACTATATACAATATGGCTGGTGGAAAGCTCTATGGTTAAGTTTTTGCGTAAAGCCAATTTTTCCCTACTTCAAAGGAATGCATTTTAATTAACTATCATGGTAGTTGAAACATCGTTGAGAAGATAGAGATCCTCTCAACCCCAATTAAAGTTCATCATTAAACCCAACAATATTAAATTAGAGTAACATGATGAGATGCACATGAAAATCCAAGTACTAGATACTCAAGACGTCCATAACCGGGGACACGGCTAATCATGATCAGTTTGTACGCTCTGCAGAGGTTTGTGCACTTTTCCCACAAGACTCGATCGTCTCTGTTTGGTTTCTCGCACTACATGATGTTTGAGAAACGGATGACCAAGACATAGTCTTTCAGAAGCGCTAGCACCTTACGATCGGGCGGACCGTACCAACCTACATCCTCTACATCTGCTAGTCCACCACTGTAAGAGTTCGCAGGACTTACTCATACTATGCTAGAGCCCATAATAGCATTGTGGCTGCACACGGAAGTTTTTAGTATGAATAATCTCATGATCCCTTTGAGCCTGGGTGGCGGTCCAAAAGAAAAACAGGCAATCGCTGGAATACCCAGGTGCCTCAATCCACCCAGATGTGTATTAATGTTGCCACCTTAAGTTGAACCATTAATTAACAAACTCACATCTGTCATGGATTTCACTCACCCGATCCACGTCTACGAGCATAGCATGTCCTAACAGCAAACGTAGAAGTAACTCCCAAAGGTTTGTATGTAATGCAGGTAATAGGTACTACCTCAAACTACTTCCCAATCCCACAAGTTAATTGATCCTACTCATGCAATGTGTGAGGGTTTGACTAATGCAATCAAAACTGGGTAATTGGAAAGTATGATCAAAATGTTACTTGCCTTGCTGATGATCCGCAAAACCTAGAGACTCAAAGTAGCAAGCGGCGCACTCCGGGTACTCTATCGCAATCAAACAAGCATACAATAAGTACTTAACTAATGCACGGGTAAAACTCAAATAAGAGATCTAACCAGAAAGTTCAACTTAAGAACTCCGGTTTGCAAAAAGAATCAACTCGAAAGAAGCAACGAAACTCAAACTGCAAAAGAAACGAGCTCCGGTTTACTAGTTGGCCTAAAGTCAATTTTTACAGTAGTCAAAACTTTGTTCCAGTTGATTAAACGTAAAGAGGGCTTCGAGACGAAGATCTGGGATTTTGAACCACCTGATTCCGACTCTCGAGCAAAAAGAAAAACGAAAAAAAAAATCAGGGCAGAAATCACCATCGGAATAACCGCGGATAAATACCCCGAAAAAGAAAAACGACGAACAGGCTAACGAACGAACGTTCGCTGTCTGCGGTTAACTAACGAAAATCGTTCGTTAAAATGAACGTACGGACGAACGTCCGCTAATTAACTAAACCGGCGGAAAAAAAACCGAACCGATCTATTAAAAAAATAGATCTATGTTTTCCTAAAAACAAAACCGATCGGTAAAACGGGAAAACCAGGAACTACCTCGGGCAAGAACTCCGGCGAAACTCCGGCGATCCGGCGGACGAGGCGGCAGGCTCCGGCGGTGGCGGCGCGGCACGCGGGCTGTGACGGGGCGGTGCGGCGGCGGCGGCGAGTGGCGGCGCGCAGGCGAGGCGGCGGCGGCGGCGAGTGGCGGCGCGGCGAGGCGGCGGCGGCTGGCGAGCGAGGTGGCGGCGGGGCGGCGAGTGGCGGTGCTCAGGCGAGGCGGCGGCGGCTGGCGAGCGGCTAGGGTTCGGCGCTAGCGGGCTGGGCATAACGGGCCGGCGGGGCTGGCTTATAAAGCCCAGTCTCCTGGTCCTTCACGAGTCTAAGTCGGTTTCCTATTTTTTTTTCTAAAAGAGTCCCGGTGCATAAAAACTAACGAAAGAAATACCAAACGGACTCCAAAATTCCCAAAATAAATTTTCACCCTCGTCTAATAATATTTAGGACAAAGTGAACATTTTTCCTGGACCTAAATGCAATTTTGAAAAACGTGTATTTTTCCTATGCAAATAAATCCAGAAAAATACCAAAATTGATTTTAATATTTTTTCCTACAATATTTCTGTTATTTTGGAGAAGTCATATTATCTCCGCTCATATTTTGTATTTAGAAATATTGTTAGGAGAGAAAAATTATTAGAATCACACTGTCCTCGTACCGGTATTCGAGCGAACTCAAATACGAAAACGGTAAAATCCCCAACTCTCTCCGTAGGTCCTTGAGTTGCTTAGAATTTCGAGGAACTCCACGAACAAAAATGGAAAAACATGAAATGCAATTATGATCTATGTATAACATTCCAAATTGAAAATTTGGGATGTTACATCACTAGATCAATATGTTAGTCCCAAAAATAGTACAAAAAGTTGCCGAAAGTATGTAAAAGTTGTAGAATATTGGCATGGAACAATAAAAAATTATAGATACGACGGAGACGTGTCACTAGCCTGCCTGCATTCGCCGATGCGTGCCGACCGAGCCGCTTTCCTACACGCCAGCCGCCACAGACGCAACGACGGTCACTGTCGCTGGTTCGCACCCATCTAGCCGGCCTGCATGCGCCGATGCTTGCCGCCATGATACGCTGACTGAGCCGCTTTCGTGCCCGCCAGCCACCATGGATGCAGCGAAGGTCGCTGCCTACATGCGCTGATGCATATCTCCTCGATTTAGAACATTGTTTGATCCTTTTCTACCCACTCGCATCTGCACCCATTTTGCTATGACTAATAAATTGAACAATATTTTATTATTATTTTTGGCTGCATGCACTTGGTGGCTAAATATCTTAATTATTTGTGGCTTCCTTGACATAGTGGTGGCTTGTGTAGCTATGCATGCACTAGGTACTTATGAACAAAGCGAGCTCTCTCAAAAAACAATCAATAATTCAAAAAAGTACAAACTAGCAAGAACTTAATAATATGATAGATAGAAAACTTAATAATATAACTTAATAACATAACATAGATTGGGCCAACAAGCCCAGAGCACGATCATATAGTTAATTTACAACTTAATAACATAACATAGATTCAAAAGAAAAAGAAAAAATATAGAGGGTTTGTCGGGGCTATGTGCCCCGGGTAGCCTCATCCGCACCCAAAGATATTTCAAGACATCGGGACTAGCAAAGCCCCTTAGGCCGACTGGGAACGTGGCCGACTTCCTGGCCGGCTTCTAGTAGGCGGCATGGGCCTAGAAGGCGGCTTAAGGGGTGGGCCGGATCTTAGCAGCCGACCCCCTCCTCCTAGGAGTCTGCACTCACCAACCATGACAATACGGAGCATGGCAACAGTGCCACCTGCCCCTCTCAAACCCCGGGAGGGCGTGGCAATAGTGCGTGCTGACCAGGCGGCCACCAACCCGCAGGGCGTGGAACTGTAGCCGTGTGACGTATGACGCCGCCCTCGTCAGCATGGACATCGCCATAGTGAAAGGCAATCAGCATGGCCCATAGGTGGTGGACACTACCTGTCGGCCGGATTCTCGGCAGCCGGCAGGGCCCTCGAGAGGCAGGCCCTAGCAGCTGGCGGAGAACCCGGCAACCCCAGACACTGACGTCCGGGTCCCACCACCTGGCTGTATTACCATTGTACCCCTGGGGGTCAGCCTATAAGACCCCCCGGGCTCACCCATGCAAAGGGTTCGCATTCCTCTACTCTACACACAGACAATAGCTAGGAGAAGATGGATAAATCTACCCTTCTTCCTCATCTAGAAACACAGCTCAAGGAGCAACCTTGTACACTACCGATCATAGTCATATTAGCAGATTAGGGGTGTTATCTCTCCGGAGAGCCCCGAACCTGGGTACGTCTCGTGTGCTACCGAGCTCGTGCTCACTCCCGGTTCTAGAACCCGACGATGTCCTCATGGCCCTCACCTCAAGCCACCCGTGGCATCTGTCGTCTCACGACCCCCCTGCGTACGGACGTGAGAATACCACGACAGGGTTCTAAACCCTAGCCGCCGCCTTCTCCACCTCGTTCCTCCTCCACCTCGCTCCTCCAGGCACCTTCACTGCTCCTCTGGGGTGTTGTCGATGGGGTGCAGTAGAGTGTGCATGCACGAGACGGTGGGGAAGATGTCGGTGTAGTCCGTGAAGATGTTGTTGGTGGTGAAAGCGATGAACTCGCAGCCACACCATAACATGTGGCCGAGGAGATAGAACGCGTCGATGGGGTTGGTGTAACACCCCAAATTTTTGAGTTGGTTTTTCTTTCAAACCTTTGGCCTCTTTGGCAGGGGATTGTTTGATCTTTTCTTTTGCCCTTCTAAAATCCCTCCTGGCCAAAGTTGGTGTGTCTTAACAAACTTGGTTTTTGGCCTTGAAGTTTTTCTCTTGTGGTTTGCTCAAACACAAGTTGAGTTTCAGAAGTGGTTGTTTGAATTCTCCCCTTCTTGATTTAGAAACTCTCAAGTTTAACCTTGGACTTATCTCCCTCTCCATCCTTCATCTTATCATGACCCCAACAGAAATATTTCTCTCCAAGACCCTCTCCACATGTTAGGACAAGTATTTCATGAATTCCAGTAAGTTTTGACCTTATTGGGATTTTCCCCCTATTTATTTCACTCCAAAAATAATTCTGTCTTTTATAGTGGACCTTGGTGATTTTCAAAGGGGCCACCATTTCCATTTAGTTGTTTGATTCCAAACCAACTCTCCTAGATAGTCTTTAGTACCCAAAACCTAGATCCATCTTGTTTCACTGGTCCATAGTTCAAAATTTTCAAATTTCACCTACTGCAAGTTTGGACCAGATTTGCAAAATTTGGTGAAATTCATATTTATCTTCTTCCAAAAATTCTGTGAAAAATCAGGCAACCTCTAGATACATCAAGAGGCCACTCCACCAAAAATCAGCCCCACGAGCATTGCACACATGCCAGAATCATTTCATCAAACACATTGCATACACTGTCTATCAAATTCAGAACTGTTAACTGAAACCGTCGACAGTTCGACAGTTCGTCTGTTTCGTCAGCTTCTTCAGCGCAGCGACAAAACCTCGCCAGTACCCCCTTGGCTCGACGCCGCCCTGCAGCTTCTTCTTATCTAGTCGCCGCACGCTCGCTTGGCAGCTTCTGGGCGTCGGTGGCGCTCTGGCCCGACCGCGCCGGCGACTGCCACGACAGCAGCACCGCCCGTGGCGGCTGACAGAAGCAACCCCGCGGCTCAACGTTGTTCGGCGCCGCCCAAACCACCCCAGCGCTCCGCGTATCCATCTCCACAGCCAGCGGACGCCTGCCGCACCGTCGCCGTGGCCTGGCACGCGTAGAGCGCGTTTTCTGCCGCCGCCGTGTCGCGTGGCCGTTCCGTCGGGGACAGCCCGTAACTCCACCTCTCCTACTGAGTTAGGTGCGGGAATGGAACCCCTACAGCTCCTAGATGATGCTCAATCCCCTAACTCCGCCGTCCGACCACTGCAGCACCGTAATCGACTCGCCAAACTTATCCGTTCACGACAGCCACCTCGAGCCGCCTATAAAAGGCATCCCCAAGCTCGTGCTCGAGCCCGCATACCTTCACTACCTGCCTAGACCGCGCCCAACCTCTGGAAGAGCCTCGAGGGGCCCTTCTTCCCCAACTCCGGCCAGCTACCTCCGCCTTGGGCTCCAGCTTCGTTCACTCCGGTGAGAGCCTCTTCGCCGCCGTGGACTCGAACGTAGCACCCTGGCACCCACCTAAACCTAACCCACACTTCAATTTTATCCCAGGAGCCCTCTCCGACGAGGTCCACGACCACCCGAGCCACCGTCCGCCAGAGACAAGGTCGCCGTCGACGTGGGGCTCGCCGACACCCAACTCCACCACCGTTCGACGCGGAAGACCACCGTGAAGCGTAGGTACCACTCCCCTCCCCTAACTCGCCGTGGATCGACGCCGGCGATCACCGCAGCACCGGCGCCGTCGCGGCTCTGTTTCCATTTTCAAACCTGACAAGTGGGGCCTCTTGTCAGCCTCTCACATCTCCCCCTCAAACCGTTTTCTGTAAGCGTATTCGAGCAAAGTGTGTTTTCCCTCTACGGTTGACGTACTTCGTACCGGTTCGCTTTGCTGTTTTCTGTTCTAGCCCCTGGATCTTTTTTATTTCATTACAGATGAGTCCCTGGACAGAAACCCTAATATATTTTAAACTAAAAATGATTTTGAGTTGATACTTTTTCTGTCCTCTTTAGTTTTCTGCCTAGTTTTTTGTCATATTTATGTAGAAATTTTTGGAGAAACTTTATTTGCACGCGCGGTATTTATGTTAGTGTTTTATTTGCTTGAATACATAGATACCAGAGGCCGTGGTGGAGACGCGAATCACACCGAGTTAGGCTCCGACTTTTCAGAACCAGGCAAGCATGTTTGAACCTTTGATATGATGAGTGTGTTGCATGTTTGCTCGAGTGGCTCTTCTCATAAGCATGGTCATATAAGCATTGTGTATGGTTATATTTCATGCAAGCAAGTTTCGGGTGAGCCCGAATGATAATGTTTGAACCACCTCGATCATATGGTGATATGATGGGTGGAATGCTGGTATTGTTGGAGCATGCCAGTAGCTGGTTAACTCAGTATCAACGGAGATCATGTCATGATCCCGTTCATCTCCTTTTCAGTACTATCATAGGCCGTCCGTTGGGATTACGGTCTAGTCATTTGCAAACCACTTCCCGAGTACACACCAAGTAGAGGGGCCGGGATGAGGGTTCCATGGCCCTGGATTAAAGCCCGTCATTCGGTCAGGGGCATGGGTGTTTTCGGTTGGGACCAAGAGGGGGGAACCCCTTAGAGCGCGCATATATAAATTTGATCCCATGCTATTCGAGGTTGTAGCCTCCCCGTCTTAAAGTTTTCCGTGAATGTCGTCGCGGGTGATTCCGGACGACAGGATGTTAAATGGGTGTGTACTGGTTAGTTGGGTTTCTACTAAAACACCGTAGACGGGACTAGCCCACGTGGCTAGTAGAACCCGTTGGCTATGAGTTAATGATACAAGCTCTGCAGAGTTAAATTCCTTCAGTAACCTTGTTTATGGCCTAGGGTCAATCTTCATGTCAGCCCGGTGACCGTCTCTAGTATATTCTTGTTGGTAACCAGAGTAGTGTTTTTGTCAAGTTCATTTGGTAGATGAACTCACCAACTATCTCAGTATTGATTTATTTTCAGAAGTATTTCATCATTGTTATATTGTTATTTATGAGCCCTTTATGTGATGTCGCTCAGACGTCCGACTGTGGCATTCTTTCTGTTTATAAGCCCTTTATGTGATGTCGCTCAGACGTCCGACTATGGCATTCTTTCTATTTATAAGCCCTTTATGTGATGTCGCTCAGACGTCCGACTGTGGCATTCTTTTTATTTATAAGTCCTTTATGTGATGTCGCTCAGACGTCCGACTGTGGCATTCTTTTTATTTTTTTATAAGCCCTTTATGTGATGTCGCTCAGACGTCCGACTGAGGCATTCTTGTTATTTTAATTCTGCTATAAGCCCTTTATGTGGTGTCGCTCAGACGCCCGACTGTGGCCTGCTGTTATTTAATTATTATTTTTTCCCACGAGGCGTCACTCAGACACTCGCTTGGTCTCCTTATATTTACCTTATGGATTTCGGGAGGATTACCGCCCGACGTCTATCATTGCATACCGCTCATTAATATTTTACTTCCGGTCGCATTTTTGCTGGAATACTCATATGCATCATGTTGGCATTTGTTATATCTTAAGTCCGAACTGTCTTGCGAGTACATTCAAAGTACTCACCTGGCTTGTTGATTTGGCCAGATGTGGACGAAGGCGATCTCATGGATGAGGAATTCGATAGCGAGTCCAACACTTAGAGGAGTCCTAGTCAGTCCCTTGCGATCCTGGAGTTGATCACTATTTTATAACCGCTGCCGCCTACCACCAAATAAATTCATCGGGTCTCACTCCGACACTCGATGAACTGTAAAATATTGGAGTCACACCACCCACTTCACTGTGACACACTCCACCAACTTTTATTACGAGTTAGTAGTATGCCACCCTGCCTTGTGTCATATCCGCCTTTATGTATTATATTGGCGCGCTTGTCATAAAATTGTTGAGCAACCCCTAGCTCAACCTTGTATAATATTCAGTGTACTGGAATTCTGTATCAAGGAATTGTCTGCCAGCAGGTAATAATATTCCTCGCTGGTTTAATAAAAAGGCCGGTCTTCCGGTAATTATTTTACTGAAGGACCGGTCCTGACAACCTTGGTACCAGAGCCAGGCTGACTATAGGAAGCCACTAGGTGCGCTCGCTAATCGGTTATTAGCGAAAAATTTGCCTTTCAGCATTTTTACATCTGTAGCAATTTTCTCTTGGTCAACATAAATTTATGGCCTGACTAGTCGGAATTTTTGTCTACTTTTGTAGATGGCCAGCAACGACTGTGATGCACAGGTGTTCGCCAACATTCCTGAGGGGTTTGTCAAGCTCCTCTTCGCCATCACCAAAGTCGCGATCGGGCCATCCACTCGTCCCGAGTTTACACTCTACCGTCACAAGCTCAATGACAGCGTGTCTATCCATCAGGCTGTGGTACACTTCAAAGGTGGGCGTTCTGAAGCGCGCCGCCTTCGATTTGTGGGCAGAGCCATGCCTACGGAGAGGCATGCCATGCAGATGGCTGCCCGTGAGGCGATAGCTCTTCTCTGGGACATCCTTCCTACGGTGAAGACTCGTCGCTTCCGTTACCTCCCATGCCACCTGCCATATACGTGTCACTACGCATTTGCTTGCGCAAATGGGGAGCGTGACGAAGCCATTGAATCAATGGTTGAATACCTCAAGGCACTTGAGGCAGCCTTTGATAATCTGGTGGACGACCTCGTGGCCACCCGTATGGAGTTGGTCCAGAGTGGCTCCGCCAACAGGAGGGAGCTGCTCCATACTGCACCACCAATGACATTTGTCTCGTCCGCCGCATCCTATGCACCATCCATCTTAGCCACTGCTCGCCGTCTGCCTACCACTGAGGAGTTCCACCAAGTCATTGCTCCTACTCCAGTCAGAGCTGCACCGCCTGCTGCACCTGCTTCGACACCTCGTACACTTACTTCGCGCCTGGAGCCCATCAGTGAGGAGGAAGTTGAGTCTCCAGCACCACTGGGCCTTACCCTCGGCAGGCCGAGGGAAATCTTCAAAATCTCCGACTAGCGCGTCATTCCGCGACGCACCGCGCTCGCTTGTAATATTTGTGTGTTATGTAAAATAGGTTGATGGGAGTAGTCTGTTTGCGCATCATGAAGGATCTTGGAGGAGTGCACTAGTTCTAAATAACATGTCAGGATGTGTACGCACACCCTGAGTGACGTATGTATAATTAGAACCGACGTGTAAAATATGTACTAGCAGCCCTTCTCCGTGCGCAATCAACCAGTTTATTTCAAAAATCTCTTTCGATCTCGCGTTTGGTCGCTTTTGCAAAATCTTGGTTTATTTTGCTGCTCGGTTCTTCTCAGATTTTCTGCTTTATTACCCCAGAGTAAGAAATGACTCGTCCCTGGACACGTTCCATGCCAAGTCCGCCGGAAGAAAACTATGGCACACAGACAAACAACAATTTCTCACAGGGGCAGTCAAGTCAGCATGGCAGTGAGACGGCTTTTTCTCAAGTGTGCCGTCTTTATGAGCAAAGTCAGCAACAGCACCAAGAAATGATGAACCATGTCATTAACATCGGAAATCACCGTGAACCATACCAGTAGCACTCAAAATTGTCTGAATTTCAGAAGACACGTCCAACAACATTTTCGCACACAAACAAACCTCTTGAGGCCGATGATTGGCTTCGAGATATTGAAAGAAAATTAATTGTGGCGCAATGCTCAGACCGTGAAAAAGTGTTGTACGCACCACATTACCTTACTGGAGCAGCCGCGTCATGGTGGGAAAATTTCCTGCTTATGCATCCCGACATAAATAATATCACCTGGGAAGATTTCAAGGAAGGCTTTCGTGGGGCACACATTCCTAAGAGTATTATGAAGATCAAGAAAAGAGAATTTGATGACTTCAAGCAAAGAGGCATGACAGTACAGGAATACAGCAGTCAGTTTGCGCAATTATCACATTATGCCAACGAAGAGCGAATGACAGAAAATAAAAAGATGGAGAAATTCCTGGACGGACTGGCACCAGCACTAAAATGCCAGTTAGTCGTACACACTTTTCCAGATTTCAAGACACTGGTAGACAAAGCCATTACATTGGAAAATGAATGTCGCAGTCTGGAAGACATTCGCAAGAGAAAAAGAGATCAGACCAACCACCCCCGCAACAACAAGAATAAGGTGAATTTCGAGAGGAATGGGGCGAGCAGACCCACGACCAATGACACACGTCCAAATAAGAATTTTCATGCAAGAGACAAGGATTTCACCTATCGCCTTGGTGTCACCTGCTACGCATGTGGAGAAGAGGGACACTATGCTAAACAATGCCCTAAGCCAAGAAACTCAGCACCGAAGCCAAACAGCAATGGAAACAATTCCGCACCCAAGCATAACAATTTCAACCCAAATAACAATCACAGGAAAGGCCACCTGAACCATGTGACCAAGGAGCAAGCACAGGATGCCCCAGATATCGTACTCGGTACGTTCCCTGTCAACACAATACCTGCCACGGTTTTGTTTGATTCTGGAGCTTCTCATTCATTCATTTCGAAGAGTTTTGTTTTGCAACATGGTTTTTCAATGCTTCCCTTGGGAAAATCAATGACTATCAAGTCCCCCGGAAGTAAGCAGATCACTCAGAATTACTGTCAAGGTTTGACCATTGAAATTGAGGGATTAAAGTTTCACGCAAACCTCATCGTGTTGGAAAACAAAGGACTGGATGTTATTCTGGGTATGGATTGGCTAACCACCAATAAATGATTTATCGACTGCTTCAACTGGACAGTGATTCTTACTCATCATCATGGAAAAACAATAAGAGTCGCAGCTCAGGAAAGACCGGTGTCGCGACAACCAAAATTGAACAAAGTTGATACATCCGAGTTAAGCAAGGTTCCAGTTGTATGTGAATTTCCGGACGTATTTCCCGAGGAATTACCAGGCATGCCGCCAGACAAAGAAATAGAATTCATTATCGAGCTAGCACCAGGAACCACCCCCATATATAAGAAACCTTACAGAATGGCACCATCCGAGTTGGTTGAATTAAAGAAGCAAATAAAGGAACTCCTAGGCAAAGGATTTATGCGAGCCAGCTCCTCACCTTGGGGTTCGCCAGTATTATTTGCCAAAAAGAAGGATGGGACCATGAGGTTGTGTATAGACTACCGAGCACTCAACATGGTCACAATCAAGAACAAATATCCGATGCCACGGATAAATGACTTATTTGACCAGCTCGCGCAAGCCAAGGTTTTCTCAAAGGTTGATCTAAGGTCAGGATATCATCAGTTGAAAGTACGCACAGAAGATATCCCTAAAACAACATTCACATCAAGATACAGACTTTATGAATTTACAGTAATGCCGTTTGGACTGACCAACGCCCCCGCATATTTCGTCCATCTCATGAACAAGGTATTTATGAAATTCATGGACAAATTTGTGGTGGTATTTATTGATGATATCTTGGTATATTCCAAGACACCGGAAGAACATGCCGAACACCTCCGCATTGTACTGGGAGAATTAAGGAAACACCAACTTTACGCCAAATTTAGCAAATGTGAATTTTGGTTGAGACAAGTGGGTTTCCTAGGACACGTATTAACACAAGAAGGAATTGCCGTGGACCCAGATAAAGTCAAGGCTGTACTTGGATGGAAGTCGCCAGCCAGTGTAACAGATATACGCAATTTCCTCGGTATGGCCGGATATTACAGAAGGTTTATTGAAGGATTTTCCACCATAGCCAAACCAATGACACAGCTACTCAAGAAGGATAAGAAATTCGTGTGGACCGAAGCATGTGAGGAAAGCTTCCAAGAACTCAAAAATAGGTTAAAAACAGCCCCAGTATTAATTGTACCAGACATACACAAGAGTTTTGAAGTATATTGCGACGCATCCCGGAAAGGCCTCGGATGCGTACTGATGCAAGAAGGCAAAGTAGTCGCCTATGCTTCCCGGCAACTGCGAAAACATGAAGAAAATTATCCTACTCACGATTTGGAGTTGGCAGCAGTCATTCATGCACTCAAGGAGTGGAGGCACTTTTTGCTTGGGAATCGCTGTGAAATATATACGGACCATAAGAGCCTCGGCTATATTTTCACACAGCCAGATCTCAATTTACGACAACGACGCTGGCTGGAACTGGTAAAAGATTACGACATTGGTATCCACTCTCACCCAGGAAAAGCAAACGTGGTAGCAGATGCTCTCAGCCGTAACCCCAGCCCGAATAGCGGCAGCATACAGAACCTGAGACCCGAATTTCAGTAAGAATTCGCCAGACTCAACCTAATGATGGTCACGGAGGGCGAAGTGTCCAAGCTAGAAATACAGCCTACGCTGATAGAGAAAATAAAGAAGGCCCAGCCTGGACATCCCAGCATCGAAGGGATAAAAAGAAAAGTGAGTCAGGGCAAGGCCTCAGAATTCACCATAGACAGTGAAGGAATATTTTGGTTCGGAGACAGACTTTGCGTACCGAATAGCAACGACCTTAAACAGCAAATTCTAGCCGAGAGCCACACCGCTCCATACTCAAACTGCCCTGGAGGTACGAAAATGTACAAAGATATTCAGGAAAGATTTTGGTGGCACGGCATGAAGAGGGATATAGCCACATTTATTGCATGCTGCGATTCATGTCAACGCATTAAAGCCGAGCACCAGAAACCCGCAGGGCTATTACAGCCAAACAAGATACCAGAATGGAAATGGGACGATATTGGGATGGATTTAATTGTTGGACTACCATGGTCACAACACGGTAACGATGCCATATGGGTCATCACAGATAGACTGACCAAGGTGGCCCATTTCATACCAGTCAAGACAACCCATACCACTCAAAAGCTCGCCAAGCTTTACCTCGCAAGGATAGTATGCCTACATGGTGTTCCCAAGACTATAATATCCGACAGAGGCACTCAGTTCGTCTCCAAATTTTGGGACCAGTTGCAGCAAGCCCTCGGGACACAGCTAACATTCAGTACGGCTTACCACCCCCAGACTGGAGGACAAACGGAACGAGTAAACCAAATACTCGAAGACATGCTGAGGGCATGTGTCCTCACCTATGGGACCAGTTGGGAGGAAAGCTTACCATATGCAGAGTTTGCATACAACAATAGTTACCAACCTAGCTTGCAGATGGCACCTTTCGAAGCTTTGTACGGACGAAGATGCCGTACTCCATTGAACTGGTCAGAAACAGGGGACAGTCGCATATTCGGCCTAGATATGTTAAAAGAAGCCGAGGAAAGAGTAAAAATAATACGGGATCGACTCAAAACCGCCCAAAGCCGACAGAAGAGCTATTACGATCAGAAGCATCGGGAAATAAGTTTTGAGCCCGGTGATGACGTATACTTACGTGTATCACCTATGAGAGGACTGCAACGATTCAAAGTCAAAGGAAAACTAGCACCACGATTCATTGGACCCTTCCGTATAGTTGCACGGAGAGGCATAGTAGCTTATCAGCTGGACTTTCCCAAGGAACTGTCAGACGCCCACGACGTGTTCCACGTCTCGCAACTACGGAAGTGTGTAAGCAACCCAGAGAAACAGGTGTCACATGAAAACCTTGATGTGCAACCAGATCTCACATACCGAGAACACCCAGTGAAATTTTTGGAGGAATCTGAAAGGAGGACCCGTCAGAAAACTATTAAATTTCTCAAGGTTCAGTGGAGTAATCACACAGAGGATGAGGCAACGTGGTAAAGGGAAGATTTCATTCGGACAGAACACCCACACCTATTTGAGGATCAGCTGAAATCTCGGGGACGAGATTTTTCCTAAGGGGGTAGGTGTTGTAACACCCCAAATTTTTGAGTTGGTTTTTCTTTCAAACCTTTGGCCTTTTTGGCAGGGGATTCTTTGATCTTTTCTTTTGCCCTTCTAAAATCCCTCCTGGCCAAAGTTGGTGTGTCTTATCAAACTTTGTTTTTGGCCTTGAAGTTTTTCTCTTGTGTTTTTCTCAAACACAAGTTGAGTTTCAGAAGTGGTTGTTTGAATTCTCCCCTTCTTGATTTAGAAACTCTCAAGTTTAACCTTGGACTTATCTTCCTCTCCATCCTTCATCTTATCATGACCCCAACAGAAATATTTCTCTCCAAGACCATCTCCACATGTTAGGACAAGTCTTTCATGAATTCCAGTAAGTTTTGACCTTATTGGGATTTTCCCCCTATTTATTTCACTCCAAAAATAATTCTGTCTTTTATAGTGGACCTTGGTGATTTTCAAAGGGGCCACCATTTCCATTTAGTTGTTTGATTCCAAACCAACTCTCCTAGATAGTCTTTAGTACCCACAACCTAGATCCATCTTGTTTCACTGGTCCATAGTTCAAAGTTTTCAAATTTCACCTACTGCAAGTTTGGACCAGATTTGCAAAATTTGGTGAAATTCATATTTATCTTCTTCCAAAAATTCTGTGAAAAATCAGGCAACCTCTAGATACATCAAGAGGCCACTCCACCAAAAATCAGCCCCAGGAGCATTGCACACATGCCAGAATCATTTCATCAAACACATTGCATACACTGTCTGTCAAATTCAGAACTGTTAACTGAAATCGTCGACAGTTCGACAGTTCGTCAGTTTCGTCAGTTTCTTCAGCGCAGCGACAAAACCTCGCCAGTACCCCCTTGGTTCGACGCCGCACTACAGCTTCTTCTTATCCAGTCGCCGCACGTTTGCTTGGCAGCTTCTGGGCATCGGTGGCGCTCTGGCCCGACCGCGCCGGCGACTGCCACGGCAAGAGCGCCGCCCGTGGCGGCTGACAGAAGCAACCCCGCGGCTCAACGCCGTTCGGCGCCGCCCAAACCACCCCAGTGCTCCGCGTGTCCATCTCCACACCCAGCGCACGCCTGTCGCACCGCCGCCGTGGCCTGGCACGCGCAGAGCGCGTTTTCTGCCGCCGTCGTGCCGCGCGGCCGTTCCGTCGGGGACAACCCGTTACTCCACCTCTCCTGCTGAGTTAGGTGCGGGAATGGAACCCCTACAGCTCCTAGATGATGCTCAAGCCCCTAACTCCGCCGTCCGACCACTGCAGCACCGTAATCGACTCGCCGGACTTATCCGTTCACGACAGCCACCTCGAGCCGCCTATAAAAGTCATCCCCGAGCTCGTGCTCGAGCCCGCAGACCTTCACTACCTCCCTAGACCGCGCCCAACCTTTGGAAGAGCCTCGAGGGGCCCTTCTTCCCCAACTCCGGCCAGCTACCTCTGCCTCGGGCTCCAGCTTCGTTCACTCCGGTGAGAGCCTCTCCGCCGCCGTGGACTCGAAAGTAGCACCCTGGCACCCACCTAAACCTAACCCCCACTTCAATTTCATCCCAGGAGCCCTCTCCGACGAGGTCCACGACCACCCGAGCCGCCGTCCGCTGGAGACAAGGTCGCCGTCGACGTGGGGCTCGCCGACACCCAACTCCACCACCGTTCGACGCGGAAGACCACCGTGAAGTCGTAGGTACAACTCCCCTCCCCTAACTCGCCGTGGATCGACGCCGGCGATCACCGCAGCACCAGCGCCGCCGCGACTCTGTTTCCATTTTCAAACCTGACAAGTGGGGCCTCTTGTCAGCCTCTCACATCTCCCCCTCGAACCGTTTTCTGTAAGCGTATTCGAGAAAAGTGCGTTTTCCCTCTGCGGTTGACGTACTGCGTACCGGTTCGCTTTGCTGTTTTCTGTTCTAGCCCCTGGATCTTTTCTGATTCATTACAGATGAGTCCCTGGACAGAAACCTTAATACATTTTAAACTAAAAATGATTTTGGGTTGATTCTTTTTCTGTCCTCTTTAGTTTTCTGCCTAGTTTTTTGTCAAATTTATGTAGAAATTTTTGGAGCAACTTTATTTGCACGCGCGGTATTTATGTTAGTGTTTTATTTGCTTGAATACATAGATACCAGAGGCCGTGGCGGAGACGCGAATCACACCGAGTTAGGCTCCGACTTTTCAGAACCAGGCAAGCATGTTTGAACCTTTGATATGATGAGTGTGTTGCATGTTTGCTCGAGTGGCTCTTCTCATAAGCATGGTCATATAAGCATTGTGTATGGTTATATTTCATGCAAGCAAGTTTCGGGTGAGCCCGAATGATAATGTTTGAACCACCTCGATCATATGGTGATATGATGGGTGGAATGCTGGTATTGTTGGAGCATGCCAGTAGCTGGTTAACTCAGTATCAACGGAGATCATGTCATGATTCTGTTCATCTGATTTCCAGTACTATCATAGGCCGTCCGTTGGGATTACGGTCTAGTCATTTGCAAACCACTTCCCGAGTACACACCAAGTAGAGGGGCCGGGATGAGGGTTCCATGGCCCTGGATTAAAGCCCGTCATCCGGTCAGGGGGCATGGGTGTTTCCGGTTGGGACCGATAGGGGGGCACCCCTTAGAGCGCGCATATATAAATTTGATCCCATGCTATTCGAGGTTGTAGCCTCCCCGTCTTAAAGTTTTCCGTGAATGTCGTCACGGGTGATTTCGGACGACAGGATGTTAAATGGGTGTGTACTGGTTAGTTGGGTTTCTACTAAAACACCGTAGACGGGACTAGCCCACGTGGCTAGTAGAACCCGTTGGCTATGAGTTAATGGTACAAGCTCTGCAGAGTTAAATTCCTTCGGTAACCTTGTTTATGGCCTAGGGTCAATCTTCATGTCAACCCGGTGACCGTCTCTAGTATATTCTTGTTGGTAACCAGAGTAGTGTTTTTGTCAAGTTCATTTGGTAGATGAACTCACCAACTATCTCAGTATTGATTTATTTTCAGAAGTATTTCATCATTGTTATATTGTTATTTATGAGCCCTTTATGTGATGTCGCTCAGACGTCCGACTGTGGCATTCTTTCTGTTTATAAACCCTTTATGTGATGTCGCTCAGACGTCCGACTGTGGCATTCTTTCTATTTATAAGCCCTTTATGTGTTGTCGCTCAAACGTCCGACTGTGGCATTCTTTTTATTTATAAGCCCTTTATGTGATGTCGCTCAGACGTCCGACTGTGGCATTCTTTTTATTTTTTTATAAGCCCTTTATGTGATGTCGCTCAGACGTCCGACTGAGGCATTCTTGTTATTTTAATTCTGCTATAAGCCCTTTATGTGGTGTCGCTCAGACGCCCGACTGTGGCCTGCTGTTATTTAATTATTATTTTTCCCCACGAGGCGTCACTCAGACACTCGTTTGGTCTCCTTATATTTACCATATGGATTTCGGGAGGATTACCGCCCGACTTCTATCGTTGCATACCGCTCATTAATATTTTACTTCCGGTCGCATTTTTGCTGGAATACTCATATGCATCATGTTGGCATTTGTTATATCTTAAGTCCGAACTGTCTTGCGAGTACATTCAAAGTACTCACCTGGCTTGTTGATTTGGCCAGATGTGGACGAAGGCGATCTCATGGATGAGGAATTCGATAGCGAGTCCGACACTTAGAGGAGTCCCAGTCAGTCCCTTGCGATCCTGGAGTTGATCACTGTTTTATAACCGCTTCCGCCAACCACCAAATAAATTCATCGGGTCTCACTCCGACACTCGATGAACTGTAAAATATTGGAGTCACATCACCCACTTCACTGTGACATACCCCACCAACTTTTATTACGAGTTAGTAGTATGCCACCCTGCCTTGTGCCATATCCGCCTTTATGTATTATATTGGCGCGCTTGTAATAAAATTGTTGAGCAACCCCCAGCTCAACCTTGTATAATATTCAATGTACTGGAATTCTGTATCAAGGAATTGTCTGCCAGCAGGTAATAATATTCCTCGCTGGTTTAATAAAAAGGTCGGTCTTCCGGTAATTATTTTACTGAAGGACCGGTCCTGACAGTTGGTGAAGTGGGCAAGCATAGCAATCACAACCCCGTTGTGGATGACCTCCTCGACTCGGTACATTCTTGGAGATCCCCAGGGGAGGTGGTGGTAGTCGGTCCCAAGGAAGAAGTTGGTGAACTCCCTTGCGCCCCTCCATCTTGAGATCGCCCACACACAGAGTGTGTTCTCGACGTACACCCCGACGGGGTAGAGCCTATCCGGCATGGTGGGGGAAGCGATAGGTTGGCCCGGTGTACTGCATGGCTGAGGCATGTGAAGAAGAAGGAGAAGGGGTCGAAGAAGATGGTGTCGGCGTCCTGGGAACCAGGGTAATAAGACTTGCCTGTCTGCGGGTCGCGACGCGCTCCTGCTTCGGCCTAGTACGGCCCAGATGATCGGTCAGCTGTCCAAGACCCTCACGAGGGGGCTAAGCCTCACGAGGAGAACAACGTCGAGACTCCCACAGGAGTTGTCTCGGCAAGGTGCTCCAGAGGGGCGGAGAGTCCAAGGCCAAGTCTGCCTCAGGAGGAGGCAGAGACGTCAGCAGTGACGCACCGCGCAAGCGGGTGCTAGCGCCCACCAGTGGCGCGGTTGCCATTTCGGTGCAAAGGAGGCAGCGCAGCCGCAGGTTCCCGAGGAGCGGGACAAAGGTTTCCCCTTTGTCGCAACAAGACCGAAGGCCGCAAGGACGACAAGGAGGATGTCACCGTCAAGCCCACCACCGCGTCACCGCCTTATCCTTTTGCAGGCGAAGACCACTTTTGTTAGGATAGGAACGTCCTTGTGTTCCCGCTCAAAAATGGCCGTTGTGGGATCCCTTACCGCCTAAACATTTTGGGGGAAGAGGACCCTGGCCGTCTATATAAGTAGCTAGGACCCCCACTGTGGAGGGACAAGTCTAACCAAGCCCAGCCAAGTAGAGCAGACCCATAAACTCTGCCACCACGTAAGGAGCAAGAACACTTGCCTCCTGACCCTCCTGAGCTCACCTCCTAAGCTCACGAACCACTGTACTAGTTGGTATTCCAGCCCACCCGAGGCCAATCCACCAATGCAGGAAGTAGGGTTTTACACCACACGGTGGCCCGAACCTGGGTAAACTCTTGTGTGTTCTATCTGTTGTTTGCTTGAATCCCTTCACCAAGGCGAGAGCGAGACGCTAGGTAGGCGCGAGTGGGAGAGATCATCGTTCATGCCCCTGTGTTCGAACTTCTTGGGTTTTGTGGAGCCCTAAGTCCGACATTTGGCGAGCCAGGTAGGGGGCATGTCGAGATATCGCTTCTCCGACGACCTCGTCCCGCTCTCGTCGTCGACTTTGCTCCACGGCCATGGTGAACACACGCCGAGCTCGCGCCACCTGCCGCACCACGAACGTCGCTCAGACGGCGCCTGCGGGCAACGGTGCACCGCTCCACCCCAACTCGCCGGTCGCCAACGCTGCCACCGACCCGGCCGTCCACGATTTGCAGGACTCGTCGCTGCCACTGTCTGTGCGGCGCGATGACCGCACGACAACTTCCAAGGCACCCGCGACCGAGCCTCGGCAGCTGCTGACATGCGTCGTGTGAGGTAGCAGCCGGGAGAGACCCTGCAAAAGTACATCCAATGCTTCAACACCATGCGCCTCCGGATCCCTAGGGTCTTGGACGAGGCCATCATCTCGGCGTTCTCCGACGGGGTCCGTGACGTCAGGATGAGGGAGGAGCTCGCCATCCACTAGGACCTTTGCACAGCCCTCGAGATGTTCAAGCTCGCGGCAAAGTGCGCCAGGGCGGAGGAAGGACGCCTCTCCCTCCAGGAGCTGCCTGAGGTGGAGGCGGAGGACAAGAAGGCCAAGGCCAAAGAAGCAAAGTGCAAGGGACCCGCCGTGCTGGCTGCGGAGCCAGAAGTAAAGCGTGGCTGCGGCTACGATGACCTCCCCAGAGACAACCGACCGTACTGCGTCTTCCACAACGTCCACAGCCACAACACTAACGACTGCCAGGAGCTCAGGGCGATGCGCGGCGGGCGCGTCGGGCAGCGCCCTGAGCGCGACCACCGCGGCTACGGCCGTGGAGGAGGCCGAGGTGGAGGACGTTGGGATAGCAGGAACTCGCGCCAAGGGTGGCGCGAACAGCCTCGTGAAGACCACTGGCAGGAGCAGCCTCGTGACGCCCCCTGGCGCGACCAGCCTCGTGAGGGTTGCCCTCAGGGCAATGGAGGCCTGCCTCCGCTGCCGCCACCGCCAAGATGGAATGACGACGACTGCTAGGGAGATGGAGCAGGGGGCTTCCAGGAGCCGCGTGCAGTTGCATGCATCTTGGGAGGAGCCCATGCTTCGGCTTCCCATCGCATCTTCAAGCAGTTCGCCCGTGAGGTGAACGCAGCGCTTCCCAGGCCTGCCGCCACGCGCAACCTCAGGTGGACCAAGCAAGTAATCGCATTTGAACCCAAGGACCAGCTCAAGTGCACCGCGGCCCCAGGCGCTCTCCCAGTGTTCTGCACAACGTCCTCGTGACCAAGACCCTCATCGACGGCGGAGCGGGACTCAACGTCCTCTCCATCCAGACCTTCGAGACGCTCCAGGTCCCCTACGATCAGCTCCACCCGACCAAGCCATTCTACGGAGTCACGGATGCCTCCATACTCCCGATGGGGCAGGTCCGCCTTCCCGTCACCTTTGGTGACCGCGACAACTACCACACCAAGCTCATCGACTTCGACATCGCCAACATACACTTCTCGTACAATGCCATCCTTGGGTATCCTGCCCTCGCCAAGTTCATGGCAGCGACCCATCACGGCTACAACGTCCTCAAGATGCCTGGGAGCGGCGGAGTCATTACGATCGCCTCCGACGAGAAGGAAGCGGTGCGTTCCCTGGAGCGCGCCTACCAGACTGCGGCAGTCGAATGCTCCGACGAGGATGGAGTTGTCCTCGCCCTGCAGACCGCCCCAAGAAGAAGAAGAACCTGCCTGTCAACGGACCTAAGGACGCAGAGGCTCCTGACGGCCCGGCCTCAGGACTCGTGCCTGTTGATGAGGCGCCCTCCACCCTCGCATAGGGAGGCGCGCCCGACGCCCCTCTCGTGACGGGCTCGGGGGCTCTCCTCTGGAGTGTCTCCGGACTCACCGGCGTCTCGAGGGAGGTGTTCGGGCACCACCTGCAAGCGTGTCTTGACGCACGTTTTTGTGGGCCCAGCGTGAACCGCTCAGCGCTGGGGGCTCAGGACTTCATCGACCAAGTTACCGAGGAACTTCAGTACGCAAGACTCATCCGCGGTGGGCGTAACCGCACAACCCCAAGCTCACCTGCTCGCAGCCTGAGCGACTGTTTCCACTTCTGCGTCGACATCGCGGGTCTCAACCGAGCCGCCTCTCAGGAGCCCTTCTGGCCGACGGTGGTCGGCCGGAGGAGGGCCCTCCCCTGCAGTTATGTCCGCACATTCTTCGACTTCTGCAACGCAGCTGCGACGGTCCAGCGTCTCGCGGAGCAGGCCTTGGGGGCTCGGGAGGCTCAGTGACAGGAGGTCCGGACGGAGTAAGAACCGGGCCCACGCGACCACTGAGAGCCTTCGGAGCCCCTGGCCCTCAAGGGCCCGACGATCCCCAGGAGCAACCCGCATGGCTCGCGTCTTCAGCTACCCCAACTCTTCTTCGACAAGCATCAGGTGACGTTTCAGGTATCCGATCGGGGGCGCGCCCCGTGCTGCATCATACTCGGACTGCTGGGGGCTGGTCCCCCGCAGTTGTCTCCCCTTTTTTACATAATCAAGGCTAGTTGTTTCTTTCCATTCGCATTATCTGCATGCTTGGCGTCCTCACCGCCACTAAGGTCATGAGCCCTGGTAAGCCCACTCGCGACCGCCCCATGATTAAGGACTGGCACGGCGTCTGTGCTCGGGTCCGTCCCTGCAGTGTCGCTAAACCCAAGGGTTAAGCTCTGTCTCATGAGCCATTCCCATGACGTCACCTCCCGTGGTACTTGGTGCCTTGTTCTCGCATGGGCTAATCGTGGATGGGTAAGTAGGGGCCCGTGGCAGGTGCCTCGCTCACGCGGGAACCGCGCGCCGGTTGTTTTTCTTTTGGATTGTTGCATTAGAAGACTGGGCACGACGTCTGTGCCCGGGTCCGTCCCTACAGCGTCGACAAACCCAGCGGCTGAGCTCTATCTCGCGAGCCATTCCCGTGACGTCACCTCCTCGGGTTGCTGGTGCTGCGGCCTTCTCATGCGATACCCTCTAGAGATGCACTCGGCGCAGGTCGACACAACACCTCTCTTTTCACATTTTGCAAAAGAAGACTCAGGTGCAACCCGCCTCAGGGTAGAGTCTCGTGGGTGATGCGTAAGCTCACGAGAACTTCCTCAGAGTCGTTCAGCTTGTCCTGAGGAGGGACCATATACACCTTGACTGTCCTACCGTGCAAGCCACGTGTCAGGACGGGGTTGTACACGCCCCGGAGTCTCTCCCGGTGGGAGGCTCCCTCCCCCGGTCCAGTGGAAGTACCATGCTCTGCGCTGGCAGATCCAACCAAGGAGCGGTTATGCCCACGAACCAGTGGAAGCACCAAGCTCCGCGCGGGCCGGTACGACCGAGGCGCGGTTATGCCCACACTCCGTGCAAGTGTGGTAGCTCTATGCTCCGCGCTAGTTATAAACAACTGAGGGCGGCCCCTAGTGGTCACACCAACCTCATGGAGCTTTTCAGCTCACGACGCTCACAGCTTCTCCTTGGATGGGTGTCGCGAGGGGGGCTAGGTACGGGGGCTATGCTCAGTTCACGCCTGGCAGACGCCACCCTAGCAGGTGCCCAGACACCTGGCCTTCTCGCGCCCCCATCCCAGGTGAAGGCTCGTGGGCAAGGTATGGTGCTCGTTTTCCTTCATGAGAGCCGTTCATATGTCAAAGGGGACCCCTAGGCATCGCGACCCAGGGGCCTAACTAGACACGTAGCCCCTCATCCCTTGAGTCTAGTTATGACGATAACCCCGGTCATCGGAGGGCTCAATGGCGATCGAGGTGTGTGCGGGGTTGGGCCCTGTCGACGCAGAACGCAAACGGGATCGCTTGAACGTCAAGGGGGACCCCTGGGCATCGTGACCCAGGGGACTCACTAGCCACGTAGCGCCTCATCCCTTGAGTCTAGTTATCGCGATAACCCCGGTCACCTAGAGGGCTCAATGGCGATCGAAGTATGCGCGGGGTTGGGCCCTGCCGACGCAGAGCACCTAAGCAAACATGAAAGGAAGCAGGCACGGAAATCATCTAGCTATTACAATAATACCAAAATTTTCAAATTCAAACAAAGTTCTCACGCCTCCCCGAGGCACTCGCACTTCTCTCTCTGAATAGGAACAGATCACGCATAACCAAGCGCGTCATCGCCAGTCTCCACCTCTTCGGCTGCGGTAGCAGTGGCCTGGAGAAACGCCTCCACTAGCTCCGTGACCTTCGCCTCTAGGGCCTCGGCAGACGTCCCCTCCATGTCCGTGGTCACGGGCTCGGACAGCGAGGCCAGGTCAAGGGGTGGGGTCATGAAAAGTTAGGTGGCCGCACAACTGCGTCAGAACCAAGGTAAGGAGCGTGCGGCTCTCGACATCGGCTAACTGGCCAATTGCGGCCGCGACCTCGCGCAGGGAATTCACAAGCGCGGCGAGGAGCCCGGCGGGGCCTCCCTCCGGGGCGGCCATCGGTTCTTTGAACCCTTCCCTGTAGGCGGCCTGCAACGCCTTGTGGTCCTCAAGGTCAAAGGCGGTGAGGGCCTTGGGACTCACTGTTGCCGAGGCCGCAAGGGCATCCTCCTTGTCGCGAGTGGCTTGGGTCGCCTTAGCCTGCTCAACCTCAACCTTCAGCTTCTCCAGGGCCGCGCGGTCAGCAAGCTGATCTTGTTGCAGCCTGGGCGTCTCAGCCGTCTGCTCCTCCAGCTCCTTCCCCAACCTCTTGAGCTCTAGGGCGCGCCCAGTGCCTTCCTCGCGAAGGGCTTCCAGCTCGCTCTCCGCTTTGAGGTAGCGCTTCTCGAAGGACGCAATGTTGGCTCGCGCAGTGTCGCGAGCCCGCGTGGCTGCCACAGCTTCCTCTTGACCCTTGGCAGCAATCGCCGAGGCCTGGTCTCAGGAGGTCCGCGCAGACTCATCTGCCAGGAGCCACCCGCGGATCAGCCCTAGGCGCCCTTCCATCAGGCCGCCCTCACCACCTTGCAATTCGACGCGAAGTCGACCCAGCGCGACGGAGGCAGCCTCCAAGGTCTCAGGGTCAGGCTGCGCCGGCTCGCGCACGGGCACCGACAAGACCAACTCCTCGACCAGGGGCTCGGGGGCTCCGGCCCCCCTCGCCAGAGCAGCTGGAGCAGGAGCCACCGCGACCTCGCAAGAAGCAAGGACGCCCTCAAGCGACGCCGCCACCGCGTGTTGGGGAACGTAGCAGAATTCAAAAAAATTCCTACACTTCACCAAGATCAATCTAAGGAGTCATCTAGCAACAAGCATAAAGGAGTGCATCTATATACACTTTGTAGATCGCGTGCGGAAGCGTCCGAAGGAACGTGGATGATGGAGTCGGACTCTTCGTGATCCTCGTCACCGATGATCCCAGCGCCAAACGGACGGCACCTCCGCATTCAACACACGCACGGTACAGCGACGTCTCCTCCTTCTTGATCCAGCAAGGGGGGAGGAGTGGTTGACGGAGATCCAGCAGCACGACGGCGTGGTGGTGGATGCAACGGGAAAAGCTGCAGGGCTTCGCCGGCGCCCTGCGAGAGGAGTTGGAGGTGTGACGGGGGGGAGGCGCTAGAGGCTTGGGGTGCGGCTGCCCTCTCTCCCCCCACTATATATAGGGGGCCAGGGGGGCGGCGGCCCTAGGAGATCCAATCTCCTAGGGGGGCGGCGGCCAGGGGGGAAAACTTGCCCCCAAGGCATAGGGGGCGCCCCTCCCCCTAGGGTTTCAACCCTAGGCGCATGGAGGGGGGCCCATGTGGGTGCGCCTGCCCACTAGGGGCTGGCCCCCTTCCCCTTGCGGCCTACGGGGCCCTCCGGGATGGGTGGCCCCACCCGGTGGACCCCCGGGACCCTTCCGGTGGTCCCGGGACACTCCCGGTGACCCCCAGAACTCTCCCGATGGCCGAAACTGGACTTCCTATATATCATTCTTCACCTCCGGACCATTCCAGAACTCCTCGTGACGTCTGGGATCTCATCCGGGACTCCTAACAACATTCGGGTTTCCACGTGCATGTATCTCTACAACCCTAGCGTCACTGAACATTAAGTGTGTAGACCCTACGGGTTCGGGAGACGCGCAGACATGACCGAGACGACTCTTCGGTCAATAACCAACAGCGGGATCTGGATACCCATGTTGGTTCCCATGTGTTCCTCGATGATCTCATCGGATGAACCACTGTGTCAAGGATTCACTCAATCCCGTATGTTATTCCCTTTGTCTATCGGTACGGTACTTGCCCGAGATTCGAGATTCGATCGTCGGTATGCCCGATACCTTGTTCAATCTCGTCATGGCAAGTCTCTTTACTCATTCCGTAATCCATCATCCCGTGACTAACTCCTTAGTCACTTTGAGCTCAATATGATGATGTCTTACCGAGTGGGCCCAGAGATACCTCTCCGTCATACGGAGTGACAATATCCCAGTCTCGGTTCGTACCAACTCAACAGACACTTTCGGAGATACCCGTTGCGTACCTTTATAGCCACCCAGTTACGTTGTGACGTTTGGCACACCCAAAGTATTCCTATGGTATCCGGGAGTTGCACAACCTCATGGTCTAAGGAACAAATACTTGACACTGGAAAAGCTTAAGCATTACGAACTATACGATCTCGTGCTAGGCTTAGGATTGGGTCTTGTCCATCACATCATTCTCCCAATGATGTGATCCCATTATCAATGACATCCTATGTCCATGGTCAGGAAACCGTGACCATCTGTTGATCAACGAGCTAGTAACTAGAGGCTTACCAGGGACACGTTGTGGTCTATGTATTCACACATGTATCGCTGTTTCCGTACAATACAATTCAAGCATGAATAATAGACAATTATCATGAACAAGGAAATATAATAATAATCCTTTTATTATTGCCTCTAGGGCATATTTCCAACACCGCGTGCTCAGTGGCCTGATCGACCGAGACGCCCAGCGTCGCGACATCCTTCCCTATGGTCGCATCAGCAGCGGGAGGGGCAGGGCATCGTGACGTGACCTCCCCCTTCGCCTGCTTCATCACACCACCCAGGCTGCTACGTCAGGAGGAGCACATCAGGGATACATCAACTAAGGATAGCGAGAAACTACACACTTACTCGTCGGAGGCGAGGCGCGTCCTTCTCTTCGCCAAGAGGTCAGCAACAGCCGCTGGCGCTATGGGCATGCCGGTAGTCCAGATCTTGATAAGGCGCGAGGCCACAGTCCTGGGCGTGGCCGTGGCCGCGAGATTCGCTGGCACGGTACTCCTCGGCGGGGTCACCACATTGCTTCCCCCGGACGCAGCGTGTCCGGATCGACGTGGAGTGGCCGCCTGGGACCATCAGGCGGCACCAGCGCCTGACGTCGTTGCTCCAGCGAACGCCACGGAGGAGTCCCCCTCGTCCTCCAGGGTCTCCTCTAAGCCCCCTCGTCGTTCTCGCCACCAGAAGACACGTCAAACGTGGGCGGAGCGCCCGCGGGCGCACCAAAACCCGACACGGCCTTCAATAGCTCGGCCTTATCAGGGTGGCTATACAGCGGCAGGTGTGTCCCGGGGAGGTCCTCCGGAACCATCCCTAGGAGGGTGGCGAGGCGCAGTCCAGGTCATCCTCGGCCAGCGCCCCTGAGTGCAGTCGGAGCCTGCCGCCGTCGCCCATCAGCTCCCACATGGGGCGCGAGTGTGCCTCCAGTGGCGCCTGACGCTGCCTCAAGAACTCCTTCACGATCTGGCTCCCTTCGAGCCTCGAGCTCAAGTCGGCCTCAATCCTTGCCAGGACAAGCCCGGCAAGGGGGTCGGAGAGCTTTACGTAGCTCCAGCCGGTGAGAAATACCATCCTTGCCCCTCGATGAGAAATACCATCCTTGCCCCTCGATGATTTGTGTTATCATCGACAACATTTATGCCTTCGCCCCAACACAAACTTGTTCATATAATTTTGGAATTACATCCTTTTTGACATGATGGATTGCAGCTGAAACCAGCGGCCACATGATACGTCCAAAACGTATCTATAATTTCTGCTTGCTCCATGCCTCTTTTGTGTGATATTGCTATGATATTTATGCACTTCCATACACTTTTGATCATATTTGGACTAACCTATTAACTCAGTGCACCACAGTGCCAGTTCCTGTTTTCTGCTGTTTTTCTATTTCAGGTTTCCCCCATATTAAAAGTGCTCCAAAAATTCCGGGAAAAATACAGGAAAAATCAGCGTACAGGAAGCTTCGAGAAAAACCAAAGCAGGGCCAGAGGGGAGCCAGGGGTGGCCCAGGCGGCCACCCGGCGCGGCCCCACCCCTGGCCGCGCCAGGGGGGCGCTTGGGGCCCCCTCTCCGCCTCTGGTTGCCCCCCTTCGCATATATATTCCTCGCGTCGCGAAAACCCTGATTACGGAACCCTTTTCTACAGAAGCAATTCCGATCTCCTCCGCCATCGCCACCAAGTTTCGGGGGACCAGAATTCCTGTGCCGGCATCCTGCCGGGACGGGGAAGTGCCCCCGGATTCATCTCCATCGACGTTGCTTCCTCCCTCCATGATGCGGGAGTAGTTCCTCCTCGGGGCTGAGGTTTCTACCAGTAGCTATGTGGTCAATTCTCTCTCCCATGTTGTGATCTTCGTTGTGATCATAGGCTATGTTAATCTAGGGTGATCCCATGATATTTCCCCTTCCTCTATGTATTGAATTGATGTACTCACTTGTCTTTATCTAGTATAATCCCCGAGACCAAGGTGACAGCGGTCTATTGGACATGGATTAGAAGAACATTTTCATGAGTGATTTCCTCTTTTGTGTGTTGATTGAAGATTGAGAGTCTCTTGGTGCTTGTCTTTGACTATCCTAGAGATATGTTGTGGTGATTGTGGTACTCTCTTTGGATGGCCGCGGTGACATTGGGAAATCCATAGATTGAGAACTACAAACTTTGAGGTGTGCTTTTGTAGCCCTACATAATTCTCGTCCTCTCTTGACCACAAAGGAATGACCTCCGAGTGCGTCTCCATTGCATGTTTTATGGGAAATATCATGTGATTAGATATGTTAATGTTATTGGGAGTTGCCACTAGTGAAAGTATGAAGCCTAGGCCTTGTTTCCACCATTGCAATACCATTTGTGCTCACGTTTACCACTTGTTTGCTTGCTGCACTTTTTATTACAGATTTATATTACTTTGCTTTGCCACTCCTATCATCCATATTTTACCATCTCTTCGCCGAACTAGTGCACCTATACAACTCCTAGTTGTATTAGGTGTGTTGGGGACACAAGAGACTTCTTGTATCTTAGTTGCAGGGTTGCTTGAGAGAGACCATCTTCAACCTCTACTTCCCTGAGTTCGATAAACCTTAGGTCATCCACTTGAGGGAAATTGCTGCTGTCCTACAAACCTCTGCGCTTGGAGGCCCAACATAGTCTACAAGAATAGAAGCGTGTGTAGACATCAAGCTATTTCTGGCGCCGTTGCCGGGGAAGTAAGTGTTTGAAGGTATATCTTTAGATCTTGCAATTAAATCTTTTCATTTCTTGTTTTTAGTTTCACTAGTTATGTTTATGGAAAACCGCACTCTTAGTTCGCTGCTTGGGGAAGGCCGCTTTACCACACCCGTGGTAGAGAAGTTTTCTCCACCTACTGAATGTATCCCGTTCCAAATACCACTTGGGATAATTGAAATAATTAGGAATGATTGTTATGATGGGACAGTCAATCCTAGTATTCATTTGTTGAAACTTACAGAACTTTGTGAGTTGTTTAAGATTTCAGGTTTGACAAGAGATGGAGTCATGAGGAAATTATTTGCCTTGTCACTGAAAGGAAAAGCATTGGAATGGTATAGGCTACTAGATGACTCTCACCTGCTGGATTGGGAAGAGATCCAGTCTCTCTTTTACTCCAAGTTTTATCCTCTTCATGAAGTCCATGAGAATAGGAATTATGTTTATAATTTCTATCCTCATGACGGAGAGAGCATAGCTCAAGCTTGCGGGAGACTGAAAACGTTAATGCTAAAATGTCCTAACCATGGGCTCCCCAAAGATATGATTATTACTAATTTCTATGCGAGGCTCTCTCAACAGGATAAAGATTTGCTCGATGCTTCCTCTATGGGTTCTTTCACAAACGAAAAGATTGATGCTAAATGGGAACTCCTTGAAAGAATTCAACGCAACACTGAAGATTGGGAGATCGACAAAGGTAAAGAGTCAGGTATAATTTATGAGTATGATTGCATTAAGTCCTTTGTTGAAACTACAAGTTTTAATAAGTTTAGTGCTAAGTTTGGGTTTGATTCTCAACTCCTTGTTGATTTCCTCAAATCTTTTGCTTCACATCTTAATATGCCTAAGGAGGATTGGATCAAGCATCATGAACCTTTTAAAGAGATTTGCAAAGAAAATAAAATTGTTCATGATGATTGCAACATGCATGATCCAATTCCTAAAAATGAAGTTTTATATAAGCATGTTAATTTTTGTGGAGTGGATAGACCTTGTGAAAGGCCTATGATTGAAGAAGAGAAGTATTGTAAGCAACATAAGCATGAAAGAACAATCACTTGGGTCAAAGATTTAAATGAAATTGCTAGAGAATTGTGTGACCTTTATCCTTTTACTTGTGAACTTTGCTGTATAGAGGGTCACTTTAATTTTCAATGCATGCACTTTCAAAACATAACTGTTAACCAGTTGTGTGATAACATGATCACCCCTGATCTTTATGATGAGCTTATGTTATTTTTGATGTGTGAAGAGTTATTAGAAAAGACTTCTTGGCTAGACGTTAATGCCATAGGAATAAAAAACACTTTGCAAAATTGCCATCTCTATTGTGTTGTTAATTGCCATAAAAATGATTACATAAGTAAGATTAGAAAGGAGGGAACTTTACCAAAGTATAAAAATGTCTCTTATATTTCTGCTAATAAAAAGGAGAGTTTCTCCCAAGTTTCCCCTATTGTTTCTAATGATAAACCAGGATATGTGGAGAAGCTTCATCTCCAACCACTCCCTCCTAAGGTGAAAAAGAAGAAAAAGAAGAGGAGGAGGAAGAGGAGCAAGAAGGAAGAAGAATGGGTATCAACCTGGCCTGAGCATATTCCTCCCATCAACTTTTATCCTAACGGATGTAAGTTTAAAGAAGAAGGTGAAGTTTATTGCCTTAATTATCATCTTGATGATACGTCCGTAGGTACTATTGAAAATGATTTTGATTATGATATGCATGTTACTTATTGTGATTGGGAAAATGATGATAATGCTACTTATGATCTTGAAAATCTTTTTGGTACCAACTCTGAAAGTGATGATATGGAAAGCTCTAAGCTTGGGGATGATAGGATTGCAAATCCTTTATCCACTAGTGATGTGATAATTGATAATTCTTTTGCTAGTAAGAATAAAGACAACATGTTTACAAATATAGTTGCTAGCAATGATAATGCTTCTCTCTACTATGATGATGTTATAACTCCAACCTATAGTGATTATAAAGGTACCTATGACATAAGGAGAAATTATCCTTATGAAACTTGTCATAATCATGGAGGGAATTACTCCCTTGTTGAACACCATCTTCCTAATATACAATTAATCTATAGTGTTCAAGTTGTTTATGATAGTCCTACTCCCACTATTACCAATGAGAAAGATTATGCTTATGTGGAGAGTAAGAGTACCTTTTTGCATGTGGATCATGGTAACAATGCTTTATGTGATGCTTATATTGTTGAGTTTATTCGTGATCCCACTGAAAATTATTATGAGAAGGGAACATATGCTTATAGATATTTCAATAATATCAAGTTCCCTCTCTTTATGTTGAAGGTTTTGAAGCTGCACTTGTTTTGTCTTCCTATGCTTGTGCTTCAATGAATTATTCTATTGCAATATTCCTATGCATAGGAAGCATGTTAGGCTTAAATGTGTTTGGTATTTGCTTCTTGATGCTCTCTTTTGTTCTTCAAACTCTTATTCCTACGAGAGCATCATTAAAGTCTTAAGCCTATCTTTATGGCTATAAAGAAAGAGCTCTAGGGAGACAACCCTTGTTATCTTTGCTTTCAGTTTGTTCTTTCAGTTTTTAGTGGTCTTGATGTTTGTTACTACTGTAGCAACATCATTGTATCTTTACTTTTCAGCTTTGTGCCAAGTTTAGCCTCCGATTGCAAGAAAGTTCAAAAGTTATGACGTGCTGTCCAGAAAACAGATTCTATCCTTGGACAGAAAAATTCAAATAAAATCACCAGATCATCTTTTTGATCTGAATTTTTTTGACAACGTGCTCTATACAATTGGCTTTCGAGCGTCTGTTCTGAGTTTTTTGATTTGAGTTGCAGAAGTGCCCCGAAAAAAATTATTTACTACCTGCTGGTCTATTTTTCACAGATTCTGTCCTGTTTTGCCTTTTCTTTGTTTTGCAAACCTTGAGCTTGCTTTTTCTTTGCAAAAACCTTTTGGCAATCTTGAGAAACAGTAGCTCTTCAAGATTATCCTTATTTCGAGCAGGGAAAAGTTATTTTATTATGGGTACTAACCTCACTAATCAGATTATGATGAGTTATGTATGAAGGGAGTTTTCAAGTGTGCGAGGGAAGATGATAAAAGAAGATTCAGGAGGGTCAAACGCTCAAGCTTGGGGATGCCCCCGTGCACCCCCAAGAAATATTCAAGAAGACTCAAGGGTCTAAGCTTGGGGATGCCCCCATGCATCCCCTTCTCCATCAACAATTATCAGTTCGTCTTTCGTTCCACTATAATTATCACTTCATGTGTTATGTGCTATGCTTGGAGCGTCTCGCTCTTAGTTTCCTTTTTAGTTTTCTTTAGCTTTGCTTGCTGTTCATAACAAGTTAGAACCCAGATTTCTTTGTGTGGGAGAGAAACACGCTCCACTTCAACCTAGAACACAACATAGGATTTTCATGCTTATCTTTGCTGTGTATGTTCTTTGTCTTTCCATAGCTGCTGTCATGTTTAGCTCTTAGTTTTCATGCTTTTCTTTTTAAAGAGCTTTTGTTTAGTTGGTTGCTGAACTCTCTTGAGTTTTCATGTTTATCTTGTTAAGAGAGTTTTGCCTGTTGCACTGAGTTGTGTGTCTTAACTTAAAGTAGGTAATTGAGGTTGCTATTTAATTTTAGTAGTAACTTGCAATAGTTTTGAGGTATTGCCATGAGTAATGTCTGAACTTTTGGTGTCAAGAGCTTTAGCCTATTAGTGATAGATGTCGTATTTTGGGCAATCCGTGTTTATTTTCGAAAACCTACAAAATAGTTGAGAACTTTAGCTACTAAATGGATCATTAATCTTTGGAGGGATCGAATATTAGAGTACACTCACGTACCATGAGTCGAGGATGCGCAAGGATAACCAAACCCCCATACACTCCTCCTCGGGGTACTTGTCTCTTTGTGAACCTCCTAATTAG
>LR738710.1:143671015-143716749 GCA_902687465.1 Secale cereale
GCCACCATACCTACCTATCAAGGCATTTCCATAGCCTTTCCGAGATACATTGCCATGCAACATCCATCTTCTCATGACTTGATCTTCATGTCATACATGCTTTTTGCTTGATCGATGAGCCGCATGCTAGTTGGGCCTTGCCCTAATCATTGCTACATGACGCGCTAGTATCATTGCATATCCTGCTACACTGGCAGAGGCATACATTTGCATACATCATGATAGTTTCATTTTCTTTATGTTGAGTACTTTTGTAAAGTGTGAAAGATCTTCTATACTTCTTGTAATATATAGAGTGTTGCCCCTAAAGTGAGGAAAAGATCCCAAAGAGGACAAAATCAAAAGATCCCAAAGAGGACAAATGAGAGTTAAATAGAAAGAGCCATTGAGGCCACAAAAAAATAGAAAAAAGAGAAAAAAGAAATAAAAAAGAGAGAAGGGGGCACACTACTATTCCTTTTGAGAGATCCACACTCGTACTCCATCTTATACCTTGTACTCCATAGAGATTATCATTCATGCATATAGCTATGTGGGGACATTCACACTATAGAACTTGGCTTGTATATTCCAATGATGAGCCTCCTCAAAAGAGCTCTAGGTCTTCTTGAGCGAGCAAGTTGGATGCACCCCCACTAGTTCCATTGGAGAGCTTACTTTAGCTCATATGTGCATCCGTTGCATGGCAATCCCTACTCCTCACATCATATCTATCATTTGGCTTTCTCTCGCCTATGATTTTCCTCATTGATGTGAGCCTTTCACACCTTTTTTGTCTTCCCCCTCCATCAATTTTCTCTCTTTGCCATCCTAAGTGTCAACTTTCTTGCTTACGCTCATCCATTGCATGAGTGCTCAAAATATCGAAAGAGAGTGGATCATTTTGACTTGTACCTTGCTGACGGTCTGGGGATGAGTCAAGATAAGATTCCAAAGAAGACCAAGTGTGAAACTTTAGTAGATTAAGTTCTCAACAATACAAAAACTATGTTTTACTCTCTCATATATCCCTATCCCCTTTCTTGCACGCAAATACCATTTGGAGACATTCGAGTCACGGACAACGAGAGCTCTTGCACCTTTATGTTCTTATGTTGCTTGTTGCAATGCTAATATAGACTCTTGCTTGTTATGACTTGAATTGAACTACATGCCTTGATTGCTTTACTTAAAAAGTTCTTATATGGTTGATAGCATGTCACCACAGAAATTATGCTTGTTATCATTTACCTACTCGAGGACGAGCAGGAATTTAGCTTGGGGATGTTGATACGTCCAAAACGTATCTATAATTTCTGCTTGCTCCATGCCTCTTTTGTGTGATATTGCTATGATATTTATGCACTTCCATACACTTTTGATCATATTTGGACTAACCTATTAACTCAGTGCACCACAGTGCTAGTTCTTGTTTTCTGCTGTTTTTCTATTTCAGGTTTCCCCCATATTAAAAGTGCTCCAAAAATTCCGGGAAAAATACAGGAAAAATCAGCGTACATGAAGCATCGAGAAAAACCAAAGCAGGGCCAGAGGGGAGCCAGAGGTGGCCCAGGCGGCCACCCGGCGCGGCCCCACCCCTGGCCGCGCCAGGGGGGCGCCTGGGGCCCCCTCTCCGCCTCTGGTTGCCCCCCTTCGCATATATATTCCTCGCGTCGCGAAAACCCTGATTACGGAACCCTTTTCTCCAGAAGCAATTCCGATCTCCACCGCCATCGGCACCAAGTTTCGGGGGACCAGAATTCCTGTGCCGGCATCCTGCCGGGACGGGGAAGTGCCCCCGGATTCATCTCCATCGACGTTGCTTCCTCCCTCCATGATGCGGGAGTAGTTCCTCCTCGGGGCTGAGGTTTCTACCAGTAACTATGTGGTCAATTCTCTCTCCCATGATGTGATCTTCGTTGTGATCATAGGCTATGTTAATCTAGGGTGATCCCATGATATTTCCCCTTCCTCTATGTATTGAATTGATGTTCTCACTTGTCTTTATCTAGTATAATCCCCGAGACCAAGGTGACAGCGGTCTATTGGACATGGATTAGAAGAATATTTTCATGAGTGATTTCCTCTTTTGTGTGTTGATTGAAGATTGAGAGTCTCTTGGTGCTTGTCTTTGACTATCCTGGAGATATGTTGTGGTGATTGTGGTACTCTCTTTGGATGGCCGCGGTGACATTGGGAAATCCATAGATTGAGAACTACGAACTTTGAGGTGTGCTTTTGTAGCCCTACATAATTCTCGTCCTCTCTTGACCACAAAGGAATGACCTCCGAGTGCGTCTCCATTGCATGTTTTATGGGAAATATCATGTGATTAGATATGTTAATGTTGTTGGGAGTTGCCACTAGTGAAAGTATGAAGCCTAGGCCTTGTTTGCACCATTGCAATACCATTTGTGCTCACGTTTACCACTTGTTTGCTTGCTGCACTTTTTATTACAGATTTATATTACTTTGCTTTGCCACTCCTATCATCCATATTTTACCGTCTCTTCGCCGAACTAGTGCACCTATACAACTCCTAGTTGTATTAGGTGTGTTGGGGACACAAGAGACTTCTTGTATCTTAGTTGCAGGGTTGCTTGAGAGAGACCATCTTCAACCTCTACTTCCCTGAGTTCGATAAACCTTAGGTCATCCACTTGAGGGAAATTGCTGTTGTCCTACAAACCTCTGCGCTTGGAGGCCCAACATAGTCTACAAGAATAGAAGCGTGTGGAGACATCACCACATCCTCATCCTTTTCTTGATAAAATTGCATGAGATGTTCTAGAAATTCCCGATGGATCCTTGGTGTATTCAAAATCGGATCTTTACCCAATGATCATGTCGGTGCTATCTCGAAGCATGTCTATGTTACTCCGAAGATACACAAGAACATGGTAAGCGGAATGCTAAATGTTTTTATCAACTATCCAACATAGTTGTGTGGGTACATATCATAATTCTTCTTACCCCTTTTATCTATATGGTCATGACTTTGATCTCCTGACACATATATCATGCCCTGCATAATCTTGGGAATGACATACTCCAATTCATTGTGTTTAAACACATTTTCCTTTCCATTTGTTTGTTTAACCTTTCTTTGCTATAAGCAGTAATAATTTTCTGTTTATGTAAACACCTTGGTGTACAACTCTGTGAGTAAGACCCTGGTACTATTGTTGATAACATTACGGTAACCACCGATGGACAAGAACCTTACCTATTGGTCCGCCTCGTTCAACAAGCAGGAAAATGGTTCTCTTCGTCCCTCACCCTTGGTACCGACGTTGTTGCCAACATAACTGACAGTCTATGCTCTGACATGCCTTGCTATCATCACCCTTCCTACCTTTAACCCACATTGTGGGCCCATACCCCACAGTTCCTCAGGATCAAAACCCGAGTCTCGTGAACACCCCCCCCCGTTTCCAAGGTTATTCCTGACGCTTTGGATTCGTGTGCATTTCACGAGCCACCTTCCTAATGATCTATTCTGGTATCAGATGCTATACTTATTTTCGTTGCTCTGGACCCATTTCAACCTCTGTTTCAGGCAACGAATGATTGCTTACCCGGTTGAAGCTTCTAATTGCACCTCATTACTTTGCTCTCGATGGCTTTCTTGAATTTTCAACTCGAGAGATTTCCTCTATGCCATGTTCACTGAGATAGTCCCCAGGAACCTATCTTGTGTTGATCTTCGTCCTTCCCGAGTCCTTCTCCCCTTAATCTACCTCCTAAATCTCGGGACGAGATTTCTTGTAGTGCAGGAGATTTGTAACGCCCGGGTAATCAAGCTACAGCAACCCTCTGGCAATGATGCCACATCACCACGATTACTGTTACTAAACTCGCTTCGGTTCAAAATCGGTTCAAATTCAAAATTTAAAACAAAGTCAAAATTAAAAGTTTTCAAATGTCAAAACTAAAATGTTCATCATGTGGCAAATATTCATTTGTTAATATTGGTGGTGAACCAACTTTTTCTAAAAGTATTATAATGCCTTGAAACACTTAAACAGTGGGTAAAATAATGTTTAAATGCTTTTTAATTTTTTTTTATGAAAATTACAAACTATTTATTTAATTGCTAAAAGTTACTATGGCAGTAGCATAACTTATAATACTAAAGTAGGTGCTAGTTATATATTTCGTATGACTAAAGTATTTTGAAACTAAAATTAAAAAAACAGAAGTTACAAAAAGAGAAAACAAGTTATAAAAAAAATAGAACCCCTCCCCCCGCTGGGCCAAGTGGCCCAGCTAGCCTCAGCCGCCCGAGCGGGCCGGCCAACCCTGCCCGCGCTTCCCCCATCACCCCGCGCTTAACTCCCACCCCTGGGCTAACCCTAGAGCCCACCCCCACTTCCCTCTCGCTCCTCTCCCATCCCCGACCCGATCTAGATCGGGAGCCGACTCGTCGCCCGGAGCCTAGCTCGCCGGACCGCCTCCTCGCGGCCTCGTCCCCTCTCCCTCGTGGCTCGACGCGTGCCCAACGCCACCGACGACGCCGCCACTCGACGCCGGAGCTCCTCCATGCCGGGCCGCCACCGCTTCTTCGCGCTCCTCCCACCAGACCGCACCGAGCCCGGCGCCGCTCAACCCCGACGCCGGCACCTTCCCCGAACGGCGCCGCCCACCGCATCGACTCTGCTGCCCGGAGCATGCCGGCCCCGTCGCCACATCCCCTACACCGCCGGCCACCCCTACCCTGCCCATCCTCGTGAGCGCCCCCCTCTCCGCTCGCCCTTCCCGCACCGCCTCGCCACGGCCCAGCACCTCACCGCCGGGGCCTCTCCCCGCCGCCCCGGGCCACTGCCGGCCGCACGCTGGCGCCCGCGCGCGCCCCCTC
The DNA here is from genome assembly GCA_902687465.1 of Secale cereale. NCBI lineage: Eukaryota > Viridiplantae > Streptophyta > Magnoliopsida > Poales > Poaceae > Secale > Secale cereale. Next base: position 143,675,853 of record LR738710.1, read on the forward strand.
TTCCGCACTTGGCCGTCGCCCGGCCTTGCCTCGTTCCGCTCGCTCGCCACCCAGCTCCTTTCCCCGCGCCGCTCGCCGGCGCCAGCGGGCGCCGTGGCCGCGGCCGCAACCCCCGGTCGCTGCTGGCCACAGTGGGCGCCCAGCGCCCCAGCGGTTGATGCACCCGAGCATCGATGCCCGTTAACCCGCGCGCCCGTAAGCCACCCACTCCAGTGGCCGGATGTGCCACTGCCAGCGGGGCCGCACCCGTAGAACGTTTTTTTAAGAAAAGATAAATGAAAATATTAAAATAATATTAACAAATATAATAAGTTAATTAATTAATTAAACGATTAATTAACCTAATAAATTAATCTTATTCAAACTAATTAATTGGATTAGTTAATCTAAACAATAGTTAGTCAGATGAGGCTTTGACAGGTGGGTCCCACCTGTCAGGTTTGACCAGTCAACGGGTCAGTTGACCTGCTGACGTCATGGTGATGTCATGCTGACATCACCTCACTATTATGGATGATGTTGATTTAAATGAATTAAATAAATTCTAGATAATGCTTTAAACTTTAGAAATTCATATAAAATAATCCGTAACTCGGATGAAAATGTTTTATATATGAAAATCGCTCAAAACGACGAGACAAATCTGAATACGCGGACCGTTCGTTCGCCACACGTCCCTAGCATAGTGAACCTGCAAATTTTCCCCTCCGATTCATCTGTCCGTAAACACAAAATACCGGGGATACTTTCCTGAGTGATATCCCCCTTCGCTGGTACCGTGTACCACCGCGTTAGAGCACCCTAGCACTGCGTGTTAACTTGCCGTGCTTCTTTGTTGCACCTGTACATGCTTTGTATTTATTGTTTCTCCCCCCTCTTCTCTCCGATAGACCCCGAGACCGAAGATGCCTCGGTGATCGACTACGGTGTTGACGACCCCTCCTTCTTGCCAGAGCAACCAGGAAAGCCAACCCCCTTTGATCATTCCGATATCGCCCATTCTCTTCTCTCTTATGCTTGCATTAGAACTGCTACTGCTTTTTCCATGATCCTATTCTGATGCATAGCCTGTTGTTGATACTGCTTTCATACCTTACATGTTTATACTAAACTACTTAGTATAGGCTGGTTAGAGATCCACCAGTGACCCCCTACCTTGTCTCGACTGCCCCGCTGGATTATCAGAAGACCCGATCAACAGGATCGAAGACCAGGACCCGGCACCGCACATCACTTTCCCTTAGTTGCTCGACACTACTGGGTTACTATCGAGTGCCAAGGGTGAGACTTCATCAACACTTCTCATGTTAACCTTGTAGGTTAGTTCATCAGTTGTGGTCGTCGAGGGTGATTCCTCTTTCTCCACTCCCGATAACGACACTGTCGTGCAACTCCTCAAGAGTGGACCTCCAGGGTGACTCCTCTTTCGTTCACCTTGACGATAAACATCAGGTGGAATTCCATCGACGGTGATTTCCTTAGGTTTTCCTTTGGTGTCAGACACACAGTTACTATGGTTACTATGACTTTACACTGAACCTGGTTACTAAAGACGGGTCGACCCTAAGGGGTACCCGCGCGAGCTTAATTGCGAGTGATGTGTAGTCGGGTTGACCTGGAAGCTGCCCGCGAGATAATACGAGGCGTGGCCGGGCACTCTCCCTTGCCGCAAGTTCTCAAGACGGGGCGATGGGGTCACATAATCGTGAGTCTCTGCTCGTTACCGCACGTTCCCAAGACACTAAACGGTTTGGATATTTGATCCAAGGGGCCTCTGGCCTGATAGCGCTAACCATCACGTGGGCATAGTATGGGCGTTCTGCGTCGTATGCATCAGCCGAAGCTTAACTGACATCATTGCGACTGAGCGGCGCGCGCCGGGTTGGACTGGTTAGGCTCCTACCTTTTTGAAGGAGGTTGCTAGGTCTGCTCACCGGCCGTGTACGCAACGTGCAGGAGTTCCCGGGGCGATTGTCCCATGACCCCTAGGCGCAAAGGGTTTAGTCCGGCGTGCATGACCTCTCTATTAAGCCTAGGTCGGGTTGCGGCGTATTGTTTGGCCGAGGGCGGGCATGACCTGACGGTGTGTCCGGCCGGAGTTAAGCAAGCGTGTTGGGTAAGTTGGTGCACCCCTGCAGGGAAGAAAACATCTATCAATAGCATGTCCTACGGTAACGGACACTTGGAGTTGTATCCCGATCGCTACAACTAGAATTGGATGCTGAGGCATTGTTTGGATATGTTGCTTCGGGAGTCAAGAAAGGATCCCTGAGCGTTGGAACAACAACATCAATATGACTTATGTTACACTACTCTACTTCCCCCTCTTGCTGCAAGACAGTGGTTTCCAGAAGATGCTAGTCTTCGATAGGGCTAGCTTCTCCCCCTCTTATTCTGGCATTCTGCAGCTTAATCCACAGATACTACCCTTTTCATTGATACCAATGCATATGTAGTGTAGATCCTTGCTTGCGAGTACTTTGGATGAGTACTCAAGGTTGCTTTGCTCCCCCTTTTCCCCCTTATTTCTTCTTTCTGGTTGATGCAACCGTATGTTGGAGTTCAGGAGCTAGATGCCACACTTGAGGACTGCTACTATCCCGATGGAGGCTACTACTACGTGAAGACCGCCGACGACCAGGAGTAGTTAGGAGGTCCCAGGCAGGAGGCCTTGCCTTTTCGACCGTGTTGTTTTTGTGCTAGCCTTCTTAAGGCAACTTGTTTAACTTATGTTTGTACTCAGATATTATTGATTCCGCAGACTCTTGTGTATTCGAGCTTATGTATTCGAGCCCTCGAGGCCCCTGGCTTGTAATATAAAGCTTGTATTATTATAATTTGTGTCTAGAGTTGTGTTGTGATATCTTCCAGTGAGTCCCTGATCTTGGTCATACACATTTGCGTGCAAGATTAGTGTACGGTCAAATCGGGGGCGTCACCGCGCAACAGAGGGTGGACGCGTTGGGCATCCAGATAGACCCATCTCTTCCGGTGGGAGTCTATCTTCTTCCCGGCCGTCATCAGCCGACAACCCTGGCCCTGGAAGACGAAGGAGACGCAGCCCGAGCACGGGCCATCGTCGTACCGGCGCATGGAGAAGAAATGCCGGAAGAGGGCGACAGTCGGCCTCACCCCCACGAGCGCCTCAAAGTAAAAGGCGAAAAGCAACAGGACGAAGATGGAGCGAGGCTGGATATGGAGAGCATGCATCTGGTAATGTTCCAGGATAGCGTAGAAGAACTCTGAGAAGGGTGGCACGAGCCTTATGGAGATGCTGTGGAGGAAAAAAGGGTAGCAGGACTTCAGCAGGTTCCGCGTCGTGGTGGATCCGGCCCAGATCCCCGTCGGGCCATGCTCGTTGTGGACGCTTGACAAGAAAGGTTGGACCTCAGAGTAGTCCTCCTCCTTGGTGATGGAGGACTCCTCGAGCGCCGCCTCAAGGGAAGAAGCAGATCCAGACGCCGGCGCAGTACCCTTATTCCTCTTCGCCATTGCTGAAGGAGTCGAAGGACGCATGCAATTTAGGAAGGCAGGAGGCGTAGGAGGGAGAAATCTGAGCAGGAAGGAAGGGAAGCGACAACTCCCCCAGCGGAGACGGCCCCTTTTGTCAAGACGCACGGTTGCCGAGATGGTGTGGGGAGCGGGGTCGCCCGCATCCCATCCAATCGTCACGTGCCAGCCTGGCCCGCAACCTTTTTGGGGCCTGTGGCGCTTCGTCCTCGGCTAAGGCTTCGCCCCGAAGCCAAATCCGCGCGCGCCTTGGGCCTGGGGGCTACTGTCGTCGTCCTGGGAACGAGGATACCCAGACTTGCCTGTCTGTAGGCCGCGATGTGCTCCTGCTATGGCCTGGTACGACCCAGATGATTGGTCAGCTCTCCAAGACCCTCGCGAGGAGAACAACGTCAAGACTCCCTCAGGAGCGGCCTCGGCAAGGTGCTCCGGAGGGGTGGAGAATCCAAGGCCAAGTCTGCCTCACGAGGAGGCAGAGACATCAGCACTCACACACCGCGCCAGCGGGTGCCAACGCCCGCCAGCGGTGCAGTTGCCATTTCAGTGCAAAGGAGGCAGCGCAGCCGCAAGTTCCCGAGGAGCGGGACAAGGGTTTCCCCTTTGGTGCAACAAGACCGAAGACCGCAAGGACGACAAGGAGGATGTCACCGTCGATCCCACCACCACGTCACCGCCTGATCCTTTTGCAGGCGAAGACCATTTTTGTCAGAATAGGAACGTCCTTGTGTTCCCGTTAAAAAATGGCCGTTGTGGTATCCCTTCCCGCCTAAACATTTTGGGGGAAGAGGACCCTGGCCACCTATATAAGTAGCTAGGACCCCCACTGTGGAGGGACAAGTCGAACCAAGCCCAGCCAAGTAGAGCAGACCCATAAACTCTGCCACCACGCAAGGAGCAAGAACACTTGCCTCCTGACCCTCCTGAGCTCACCTCCTGAGCTCAGGAACCACTGTACTAGTTGGTATTCCAGCCCACCCGAGGCCAATCCACCAAAGCAGGAAGTAGGGTTTTACACCACACGGTGGCCCGAACCTGGGTAAACTCTTGTGTGTTCTATCTATTGTTTGCTTGGATCCCTTCACCAAGGCGAGAGCGAGACGCTAGGTAGGCGCGAGTGGGAGAGATCTTCGTTCACGCCCCTGTGTTCGAACTTCTTGGGTTTTGCGGAGCCCTAAAACCGACAGATGGGGTCGAAGAACAAGATGGGTAGATGGCAAAGGATGGGAGATATATGAGGGATGTGAGAGGAAGAAGAAGATGATTGGTGGCTTAAATAGCCATAGTGCGACGTGTTATTTCGCCGTGGCAGTAATGGGGTCAAATGTGAACTAGCTCATTTTCACACCCACCGCGGCATCGGGAACTCAATCTCTGTAGGTGCAATCAAAACAATCAAGCAAAAAAACAGGGCCAATGCGACGGCCCAACCGGAGCTTGGTTTCATTTTGGGCCCAATAACTACGTTTTTTTCGCGGATTCAATGGTGGACGAGCACAACCAACATGAGAATATCTCGCGGATCGCCCCACGGTCAAACAATGTGGAGCCGTCCATCTGATCCAACAGCGCAGAGCCTGCACACAGTCAGCCCTTCTAGAAGACCAGATTCGAGGGCTGTCGCTTGGCTCTAGTGTATGATCGGATGGCTGATGTTCGGAGCTAGGGTTAGGCGAAACCCGCGGGGTTTAGATGGGTTTTGAGCTGGTCAACGGGGTTAGCTAGGCTTTGACTGATCATAACTAATTTTAAAAAAATGAAACCTTCGCCGTTCGTCGTTTTATAAGACACACTAACGAGGAAAAATACTAAACTTGGTATACGGAAATTTTCAAAAAACAAAACCTAGGTGGCACGACCGAGGTCAAATGAGCACCATTAATTTAAAAAAATAAAAAAAATAAAACCTGCACAAAATGTTGTCTTATGTGACATGTTACAAACCAAAAATCATAAACTTGGTCAATGGACATTTTTCATGAAAAACCTTCACATACATGAGCTATCACATACAACGTTGCACAACGTTCAAGGAGAGGAGGTAGGGTTCCCTTAGGTTTTTGAATAATTAAAAACAATAAAAAAATTCACCAAAGCTTGATTTCAAAGTGAATAAGAAAGATCTAAACTTAGTTTTCCATTTTCATATTTTAAATGTGTTTTAATGGTTTTCTATTAAACCATATTTTTTCATTTTTTTAATAAAAACATGGAGATTAATTCAATAATTAGTGAGACTTCGAATCTACGATATATAGATTGAATAGGTGTTAATAAAAAATATTTTGCTCATTTGGAGTAGGTCCAAAAAACGTGATTACAAATGGGGCTCATTTGGAGCACATTTCTCATGACTATAAGTTTTCCCAATCAAAAGAGATCGGATTGATCATCTAACGTTTATAATAGTTCAACAAACTTCAAGTGTTGGTTCAAATTCAAATTTTGCCTCAAATTCAAATTGAATATTGATTTGTTATTGGAATACTTGAACAAATGATGGAATATCTTCATTGAAATGTTGTTTTTTGCTCTGTTATTGGAATATTTGATCAAATGATGGACTATTTGCTCTTTTTGCTTATTCTTTGCAGCATGTCTTATCAGTGAAGCAACACTGAAGCAACATGTCTAAACTCATAGCTCACAGCATCTAAACAGAACATACCATACACCACAAGCAAATTTAAGGACAGACAAATATAGATAGCATAATACATTACTACCATAGATCACACACAAAGTTTAGTATAGATACCACCACACAAAGTTTACCTAACAGACACATTCAATTTACCAAAAGTAAAAGATAAAACATCATCACATCACTTGGGAAGAGGAGTCACGGCCTTCGCGAGGGCAGCATGCTGCCTCCTGATCTTGTAGTCCTCCCCGCGGATCGCTACATCCTCTGCATGAGACACAAGGTGATTGAAGTGGCCATCCTTTGGCTTTGGCTTGGTGGTGCAGTAAGGGTAGTTCCACTTCTTGATCTTGGGGTTGTAGAAGGAAGCAACTCCCTTGGCCTTGATCTTCTCCTCCTCCTTCGCTGTGAAGGACGCGACGTTGCCCTTGTCCACATCTTCTCTAGACTCATACTGCACACATGAATGAATTGCATTAATACATTATAGATTCATATACACCATGTCAATGGAACTAAATGAACAATCTAAATTTCAAGTAGGCTTACCTCATATTTTTCGTCGTCACTATACTCTGGATTGTACGGGTCCTTGAACCCAGTAAGCTCCAACTTCCTTTTATTCTCCACAGAATCATCCTCCTGAATATACAATTATATCCATTACTAGTAAATACAGAAGCCAACTGATAATTTAGAATGCACACATGACACATTGATCATATTACCCATACTTTGATCCTATTTGCATTTTCCATTGTCATGCACACACATTCAACAACAAAGCTAATATAACTACATATTGTGGAAAAAATTATATACTGATGAATCAAGTAAGTTCTTAATCAATTGATAGGTACATCAAAATTAATGCATTCCATTTGGGCATATGACATTCAAAACACCAATTTGTGTAGCATTAAAAGAAAATCTAAGCATACATGTCTATAGCATTCAAAACCCCAATCTGTGTAGCATTAAAAAACAAATCAAATAATCATGTGTAGCATTTAAGCACAGAGATCCCTATCTCTCATTAAGATATGTCTAGCATTTTTGCAACAAATGTAATCCAAAAAAAACCTAATACAAAAAACCCACCCCATACAGAAAACCCCATCCCTCAAACCAACTACTCTAACCATTTGTACTACCCTGTGAATCACAATCCAACCAATGAAACTAACTCTACAATCTAAATATTGCAACTAGGGTACACAAAAATGGAAGTACCTCCTCTACCACCTTGTCCTCGCCAGGCTGCGCATCTGGATGGACTGCGTTGCTCGACGCTGTCACCTTTAGCTCCGGTAGCGCCGAGGCGGAGCCCGCCACCTCCTTCTCCACATCCACAGCCACAATAGTGGTTGCAAGTTTCCCCGCACCATCGTGGATGCCGCCAACATCCTGCACTACATCTGACGCGATCACCGCGCCCTGCAGATCTCCGGCCGTTGCGCCAGCGCCGCCATGAGCGTCCGCCATTGATATGAGGGAGGCTATGAAGGTAAGGAAGAAGATGCGGTGGGGGAGAGCAAGACAGTGTGGTGGAGGAGAGCGAGACGACGCGGTGGGGGAGAGGGAGACGATGCGACAGGGAAGGGATTTGGGAGGAAATGGTAGGGGCGATGCGCCCGTAGGTGGTTCCCCCTCTTAAACGATGGGACATTTTTGGCATGTTCCATGGACACGTGCTACCCCTCGGCCGCGGTTAGTTGCATGGAAAAACGAAATGCCTACACGGCCCCACTAGTCAGAGTTAACGGTCAAGCCATTGACCCGATGAAAACTTCCAGTTTGCCCATTTGTGAGAGTATCAGACAAGGGAGTGGGGAAAATGAGCAAAAGTTAAGAGCATGGGGATGAATGAGTGTAGCTAAGGAACCAGGGGCACAGATGTAAAAAAAACAGAAAATCTTTTATATCACAACTTTATACATAAGAAAAATCAAGGGGAACATATATAACATAATATGGGGTTCAAATGAGAATAAAATACTCAGATAGGCGGACGGGTCTGGACTTTGGGCCATAGGCCGGTGGGCCTGCATGTTTGGCGGCCCATGTGTTCTAACTCGGTGCATTTCATCGGGTAAATTTTGCAAGCGATCGATATGGCGCTGGTTTTAGATGCCGTCGCAAGGCGAATATAGGAAATTAAATAAAGCACGACATCTATTATAATGAAGTCGAACGACAGTTCCTAACTAGAGATCAGAGTTGTAATTCTTTCACGATATCATATGTGATGAATAATAATGTAGTTCTACTTATACACAGAGGACACTTGTTTCACCATGCCATATTATTACATCAAAAGATCTCGGAGGATAAATCAGTTCGGCAGTTGCGTGCTGCTACTAAAGAATTACAATGTTGATTAGGACCAGCTCTCCTTGCCGAGAAATTTTGATATTGACATCATCCCCAACCGCAAGATTTGATAGAGTTTTGAACCTTGACCATCCTTTAGCATCAATCATCATACGACCATCCTTTCTACTTATAGTATATTGAGCAGGTTCATTCACACAAAGGCTGCGCATGGTAAGAAAAACTTGGCCACGGTCGCCCGGATTATTGAACGACTCCCTCGTTGCTCTAGGAATTCTCTTTTTGCAAACCAGAAGATGTACACAAACAGTTAGATCAACATAGTGAATCATGTGAAACAACATGGAAAGAAAAAATAATGAAGCACTTGGGCTGCCAATGCTTACCAAGAAGGTGGAGATGTCGGTTTTTGTAAGGACTTTGGTATATGCTGGTGATCTTCCCCCGTCGCCCTCTGACGTCCTATCCACCCTAGTCGACACCATGACAGCACTCGCAACAGCAGAAGTAGCCCAGGCCGACAAGGCGCAGCATGATGCACAGATCGCTCAGGTGAAGGGCCGGATTGAGCAAGCTAAGTTGGACCTGGATGCGGAGAAAGCCAGGATGGCTACAAGACAGGCAGAGCTAGATTCCCAAGCTTTCTGGCTCAGGTTAGATCAGAACGCTTCACAGGAGGTAATGTACAGAAGACAACGATCTCGTTTGCCACCGGTTTATGAGGCAAGGAATCTCTTTAGCACACCAGGAGCAGGAACGAGTCACCATCCATAGGTAAACCGGGGAGGAGCCCCGGGGACGGGCGCGTCGGTTCAGCCACCCGCCGCGGAGCCAAATCGCCAAGTTGTGCCGACACAGCACGTGCCCACCCCTCCCGGTCATTATTCTAACCCGTTGGACAACATCGTCGCCACCGCTTCACGGCTGGCCGCCCTTCCCATTGAAGGGACGTCCCCCATAGAAATGGAGGCACGACGGGCTAAGGAGTTGCTGCACACGGCGTTGACATAGCAGCAAGCTTATTCCTATAGCCGGGAGAGGATTCATTCAACCCCCCGCCCGAGCCGGAGTTACACGAGGCACCTAGATGAACCGGCTGTATCTAGCAGCGCGCGGAGACGGCGCCGGCAGAGGCAGGATAATCCGGCAGGAGCAGGAGCACATGCCCAAGAGGTGGTGGACCAGGCCAGGCATACTGCCCACAACGGCACCCGTCAAGCGATGCCGGTTCACCCCACCACCACAGAAACAGGAATCATGTCCAGTTCCTTGGGGGTGCAGTGTCTCATCCCCGCTTTACGGAACGTGAAACTACCCAAAGACTTCAAAGGTCCACATAAAGTACCCAACTACACGGTGGATCTGGCTCTGGAGGCATGGGTTGAAAGTTATGAGATGGCCATGGAGATGCTTGACGTAGACGAAGCTGCATTCGCCAAATACTTCACAATGATGCTTGAGGGCACGGCCCGGACGTGGCTAAAGGGTTTACCACCTAACTCTATCTGGTCATGGGGCGAGTTGCGTCGCCGGTTTATCAATAATTTCAAAGACACGTGCAAGCAGCCGATGTCCGTGGTCGACTTAGCAGCATGTGTTCAAGGAGAGCAAGAGACCACAAGCAGTTGGGTGCGGCGAGTATCTGAAATCCTGCACTCCTCCAATAGCATTAATCCAAGTACGGCGATAGTAACCTTGGAAGGAAATTGCTGGTTCGAGCCCTTGAGGCTGAAGCTGGGACGGCTCAAACGTGATTGCAACGACATGGGAACGCTCATGGACGCTTTGGTAAGGTATGGAGACTCTGATAACACCAATATCCAGATGCAGAAGGAGACAAATCCGGGAAGGCGAGCAAAAATGGTAAACCGGCGCAGGCCAATCCGGCGGGTACAGGGTACAACGGCAAGCGTAAAGCGGAGGGCAGCTCAGACTTTGTGGCCAATACCAATGTTCAAGACAACGGGCAGCGCCGCAAGGGTAGACCGCCCTCACGCAACGGGAGGCCACCTATTAATCTAGATCGCCAGTTGAACGTGCCTTGCCCAAAGCACGGTACAGAAGAAAACCCGGCTACACATCTCTGGAAAGACTGTTTTATTATGCAAGAGCTTATGAAACATGCCAAGTATAACCACGGGCCCCCCGGCGGGTCAGGTCCCGGTTTTCAGGGTCTGGGTTATCAGGGTGGTGGATCCGGATCAGGATACCACAGCGGTAACAATAACCACAATGGCAACAGTCAGCATCAACATAACCAGCAACATGGTCAGGGTGGATACAATAACCAAGGCAATCAACAGCGTCAGCAGCAACAGCAATCCGGGTATCAGAATAATCCGAAGGAGCTAAGCTGTGGGCAATATCATGTTTTCACCACAAGTCTGTGCAAACAGGATCAAAAAGTTCTGAAGAGAGCAGTACACTCTATTGAACCGGCGATACCACGTTTTTTGCGTTGGTCTGAGCAACCCATTGTATGGAGCAGAGATGATCACCCTCCACGGGTTGATAATCCGGGTCAGTTGGCCTTGGTGGTGGCACCACAGGTGGGCGGTTATAAATTCACAAAGGTGCTTATGGATGGAGGCAGCAGCATCAATATCCTATACTATGAGACTTTTCGACGTATGGGGTTGACAGATAAGAAGCTCCGACAGTCCAACACAGTGTTCCATGGGGTGGTGCCCGGTAAATCGGCTTACCCAGTTGGAAAAATCAATCTGGAAGTTACCTTTGGGGATGAGCATGACTCTAGATCGAAGACGGTGACCTTTGAGGTTGTAAAGATTAGGAGCCCATACCATGCTCTGTTTGGGAGACCGGTTTACGCCAAGTTCATGGCTAGACCGTGTTATGTTTATCTGCAGCTCAAGATGCCATGCCACAACGGAACTATCACGGTTCACGGGAGCCGTAAGATTGCTTTGGAGTGCGAGGAAGGAGATGCGGCGTATGTTGAGGCAGTTTGTGCTACGGAAGTGTTGAAGTTTTATAATGACAATGTTGATCCGGCAGATATGTCCCCGTTGAAAAAGCCAACTACAGAGCATGATCTGGCATTGAAGTTCAAATCGGCAGAGGAAACCAAGCAGGTTGACTTTGTTCCATGTGATTCATCCAAGCAGTTCGCCATCAGTGCTAATCTAGACCCCAAATAGGAAGGCGCGCTCATCAAGTTCATCCGTGAGAACCGGGATATCTTTGCATGGAAACCTTCTGACATGCCAGGTATACCAAGGGAACTTGCTGAGCACAGTCTTAATATTGATCCGAAGTTTAAACCGGTCAAGCAGTATCTGCGCCGCTTCAATGAGGAGAGGCGTAAGGCTATAGGTGAAGAAGTGGCTAGGCTCTTGGCCACAGGCTTCATAGTTGAAGTATTTCATCCAGAGTGGTTGGCTAATCCGGTGCTGGTGCTCAAGAAAAATGGAACCTGGAGGATGTGTGTTGACTACACAGACTTGAACAAAGCTTGCCCAACTGATCCTTTTGCTCTCCCCCGTATTGATCAAATTATCGATGCTACGGCGGGCTGTGAGCGGTTAAGTTTTTTGGATGCATATTTAGGTTATCATCAGATCATAATGACAGTTAAGGACCAGGAGAAGACAGCTTTCATAACTCCCTTTGGAGCCTTCTGCTATGTATCCATGCCTTTTGGGCTCAAGAGTGCCCAGGCAACTTATCAGCGTTGTGTGCAGAACTTCCTACAAGGGCAGATTGGAAGAAATGTCCATGCATATGTTGATGACATTGTGGTGAAATCCAGGAAGGAGGAGACGCTGATAGAGGATTTAAAAGAAACCTTTGACAACCTCCGAGTTTACAAGATGATGCTCAATCCGGAGAAGTGTGTTTTTGGTGTTCCAGCAGGCAAGCTCCTTGGATTCTTAGTGTCAAACAGAGGGATTGAAGCTAATCCGGAGAAGATCAAGGCGATCACATCCTGGGCTAAACCGGCATGTATCAATGATGTCCAACGCGTGGCGGGCCGTATTGCAGCGTTGAGTCGGTTCATCAGCCGTTTAGGAGAAAAGGCGATCCCGCTTTACTAGATGATGAAGAAGACGGACCGGTTTGTCTGGAGCGATGCTGCAAACGCTGCGTTCGAGGATCTGAAGCGGCAATTGGCAGAACCACCAGTCCTTGCTGCCTCGGTTGACAAGGAGCCGTTGTTATTATACGTGGCCGCCAATGCCCGTGCAGTAAGTGTGGCCATTTTGTTAGAGCACAAAGAGGCAGGCAAAGAATATCCGGTTCAACGTCCGGTTTACTACATCAGTGAGGTGCTCATTGAGTCGAAACAAAGATATCCACACTGGCAGAAATTGGTATATGGCGTGTTCATGGCAAACCGGAAGTTGAAGCACTATTTCCAGGGCCACCCAATCACTGTTGTCAGTTCAGCTCCGTTAGGGGATATAATCCAGAACAGAGAAGCCACTGGCAGAGTGGCGAAGTGGGCCATTGAGCTTAGCCCGCACGGATTAAAGTATGTGCCCCGTACTGCTATAAAGTCCCAAGCACTGGTGGATGTCATTAATGATTGGACAGAATTGAAAGCACCTGAGGAGAAGCCGGATCATACATACTGGACTATTCACTTTGTCGGTTCAAAGCAATTGGAGGGCTCGGGGGCTGGAGTCGTGTTAACTTCCACGCGAGGTGATAACTTCGGTTACGTCCTCCATTTAATGTTCCCTTGTACTAACAATGCTGCTGAGTATGAAGCTCTCCTCCATGGTTTGCGGATGGCCAAGGAGATGAACTTGAGCCGGGTTAAGTGTTTTGGTGACTCAGATCTGGTGGCGCAACAAGTATCTGGTAAGTGGGACTCTAAGGATCTGCTCATGGCAGCCTATCGACGAGAAGTGGATGCAATCGCAGGATATTTCAAGGGATATCAGGTGGATCACATAGACCGGCGGAAAAATGAAGCAGCCGATGCATTAAGCCGGCTGGGTTCTCAGCGTAAACCGGTTCCACCTAATACTTTCTTGGATGAATTGCATAGTCCGTCAGTGCAGATACCTTCAGAGGAGGGCTTGGCTGTTCCTGATCCGGAAGCACAGTTGGTCGCAGCACTTCACGTCATTCCGGATTGGACACTCCCTTATCTGGCATACATGAGCCGAGGTGAGTTGCCAGAGGACGAAGTCGAGGCCCGGCAGATAATCCGGCGGTCTAAATCTATGACTATCATGAACAGAGAACTTCATCGCCGCAGCGTTTCTGGGGCGTTTCAGCGGTGTGTATCATCAGAGGAAGGCTGTGACATTCTTCGAGAGATACATGAAGGGGATTGTGGTCATCACGCCGGTTCAAATTCCTTGGTAGCTAAAGCTTTTCATCATGGGTTCTACTGGCTGACGGCTCACGCCGATGCAGAGGACTTGGTCAGAAAATGTGACGCTTGCCAGAAATTCTCACGGCATGCTCATGTACCGGTGCAGGAGCTGTGGATGATTCCAATCACTTGGCCGTTTGCGACTTGGGGGCTTGATATGGTTGGACCCTTTAAAAGATCCCAAGATAAGAAAACCCACCTGTTGGTAGCAGTGGACAAATTTACAAAGTGGGTTGAAGCAGAGCCTGTCAGTAAGTGTGATGCGGCAACAGTGGTTCAGTTCATCAAAAAGGTGATTTTCCGGTTTGGCTTTCCACACAGCATTATAACTGACAATGGCCCCAACCTATCTAAAGGAGATATGGAGGAGTTCTGCCAAAGAGAACATATTCGCCTTGATGTGTCATCAGTAGCTCACCCTCAGTCCAATGGCCAAGCTAAGAGGGCCAACCAAGAGATCTTGAGAGGCATCAAGCCCCGGCTTATGGTTCCTTTGCAAAGAACACCGGGTTGCTGGGTGGAGGAGTTGCCTTCTGTCTTATGGAGCATCAACACTACGCCTAACAGATCTACAGGGTACACGCCTTTCTTCATGGTGTACGGTGCTGAAGCGGTCCTCCCTAGTGATATCCAGCATGACTCACCACGGGTGGCGGCTTACGTTGAAGCGGATAACGAACAAGCAAGGCAAGACAGCTTGGACCGGCTGGATGAGGAATGGGACACGGCCGCAGCACGATCAGCGATTTACCAGCAAGACCTGCGCCGGTACCACAGCCGCCGGGTTAAGACCAGGACGTTCTAGGAGGGCGATCTGGTGCTCCGGCTCATCCAGGACCAGACAGATATGCACAAGCTATCCCCGCGCTAGGAAGGGCCCTTTGTGGTCAGCAAAAACCTGCACAACGGATCATACTACCTTGTCGTGTCGATGTTCGAGAACATAAGGACTCACGTACGGCAAAGGAGGAGACCAAGCGGCCTTGGAACATCGCTCTTCTTCGACCTTACTATACTTGAGCCATTGGCTCCACTTTATGTACAATGTATATATTATGATTAATAAAATAAACTGGCGCCCCCGGTACACCGGGGAATCAGCCATCTTCTTCGCATAAAGAGTATCACATGTGGGCTTCGAAAGAAACCTTCCATGGCCTCTTAAACCGGCGCCCTTGATAGAATCAAGGAATCAGCCGTGTCTTTCAGACATAAAGAGTATCACATGGGGGCTTCGAAAGAAACCTTCCATGTCCTCTTAAACCGGCGCCCCAGATAAAATCAAGGAATCAGCCGTGTTCTTTGTACAAAGGAGTATCACATGGGAGTTTCCAAAGAAGCTTTCCATGGCCTCCTAAACCGGCGCCCTTGACAAATCAAGGAATCATCCATCTCATCTATACGAACAAGAGTCACATGGGGGCTTCCGCGGGCAAGGAAGTTTTCCCATGGTCTCTTGAGCCGGCGACGGTATGAAGCCCATCATAAGAGCACTGCTCTGGTTGCTTCGGCAATTTCCACATGATGATGAGGGGTAAAAGAGAGTTTTGGCGCCTAACCCAGCTCAAACATATGCCCCGAGCAAACGGCTCACACACTACCTGGGGGCTCACATCGAGTTGAATACCCTTGTAGTGAACATGGCTTGGAAGCCCAGTGCATGCACCTAAAACCCCGGATTAACCTTCCTACATCAAGTAAATCACGCGGTGCAGGTAAAACTGGTATGACCCGTCGAACTTGTCACAAGTCAATCCTTCAGGACCCTGAACTTGGCCACGTTAAATTGACGATCATCGAGTTGATTACCTAAAGACAAAATCTTTACGAGATTTTGAAACATTGGGTAGCTGGACATCGATGATTTGGTTAAGGATTGCGGAGCATCTTGACAGGCTTTGCTGAAATGGTTAATGACAGTAGCCTGGCAACTCATAAAAAGCCTCGAATTTGGAGCCTGGCAGCTCGTAAAAAGCCTCGACTACATGGTCTTATTTGCCCAAAAAACCTTATTTTTATTTTTTATGATTTCACAAATCTTTGTCTTCAAGGTCATTGGTTTTTAACCAAGTCCATTGATGCGAGACTGGACAACTGCAAGGTTGACCATACATCTACAGAGTTAAAAATCTGGGTCATGAACACCAGTGAGAGTCAAACCGGCGTTCATCGTAACCCGGATCGACCATCATACTAAACCGACAAGAGAGCCGAGGGCTTCATCAAGCGCCCGCGCTTGGAAATATTCCCATCGGGTTAAGGTCTACAAGCACACTTAATCACAGGTATGGGACATGTTTGTGTTTTATATGCAGTTCAAGCTATGCATTTGAAAAACGTATTAGGGCAGTATAATCCGTCCGGTGGTAAACTGCAGGGAATCTTTTAGTATTGTTCATGCAGATACAGGTCATATAAGCTGTTAAAGCATTACAAACTGAAGATAAATTTGGGAGTGCCAAATCAAAGTAATACCATAACAGTGGGGCGAAGGCAGTATCTCAACTATTCTATTCCAAGGCACGTGCAGGCCTGAATGAATCAAAGTTTCTTGCAAGGTATTTCAGCATCTAAAAATTAAACCGGGACGGTTTAGGATTCTTCTTCAGCACGCTGTGAAGGCTGAGGGTCAGCTTGCTCCGGATCTTCGTCGACTTCTGGCAGCTGCTGGAAATCAGGAGTGCTCCAGTCAATCTTGGAGAGGGCACGGAACTACACTTCATCGTTTATAAGATCTGACGGATCAATGTCCGGAGCGAAGGTGTGATTACGAACTGGTGGGATCAGATTTTCGGTGTCGTAAACCGGCCGCTCCACCCACGCATTCTCTAGGTCGTAACCCGGATGATACCTCGTTAAATCCGCTTCGTTAGCAAGTTTACTAGCAAGAGGGCGCATGTCTTTGGTTAAAGAACGCAGATCTTTAGAAGAGAAGGCCGACCCATCCTCTTTCATGCTGGGATAACCATTCATGGCCTCCGCGGGATCAAAATCGGGGACCCATGCCTTGGCTCGGGTTAGCGCCATGAGAGAGCCAGCTCGTGCATCAGATTTCTTTACCTCAACAAGTCGAGCAGGCAAGACAGATAACTTTTCCAGAGTGCCTTGGATGGTGGTCGGCGCCGGTTTATTGTGCGACATGGCGCTGATAGCCCCTTGAGCACCGGAGTAGAGCTGCTCCACCAGGGTGTAAGCAGCCTTGAGCTTCTTCCGAACATCATCTCCAGGATGAGTTATGCGCCTCCCTATATACAATTGACGAGTTAAACCGGAGCAGAATAAAGATTGCAAGGATGCAAACATACGAAGACAGGTACTCACCGAAGATAGCAGATGTCATGTTCTCTATTTGATGTTTCAACCCGGATAGCTCTTGCGTCACCGGATTAAGAGCAGCTTCAGCATCTTTCGCACTTTTTTCTAGAGCATCCCTTTGCACCTCCCAGGTGGACCGTTCTGCTTCAAAATCTTTCTTGAGCTTTTCCATGTTAGCTAAAGCAAGAACAAGTTCTTCCTTAGTTTTGGTTGAAGTAGTTTCATGGAAAGCCAAGCTATTCCGGAGCTCAGTTGCCTCCGAAGCTCACCGGTTCAAGTCAGCCTGCAGGAAAAGGAAAGTGTTAGAAGGACAGTTCAATCAAAGTCTCAAGCACATAACAAGTTATGCACTCGACACTTGGGGGCTAATGTACAATTGAAGTAAAGAAAGCAGCTTTTTCAGACAAGTCCCAAGCACATAAACAAGTTATGCCCTTGGCACTTGGGGGCTAATGTAAGTTCATTCTCAGACATAAGGGAAGTCCCGGTTCACCTACAGTGAAGTAAACCGGCACTTGGAGGCTACTATGGCCTAAAGGTATAATTGCAAAGTACAAGCAAAAACGGAAGGCAAAAGGAAAGAAAGTTACCTCATACTTCTCCTTCATCAGGTTGACTAAACCAGCCTCGTAGTCGCGGCTGGTGAAGAGCCGGTTGAAAAACCCAGAGTGGAGTTCCTGGGCACTAAGATGATTATAACTCGACAAATATGTACTCCACTTGCCTTTGTCTTGCTGAAGCTTTTCCTCCTTGGCGGTGTGTCTAGCCAAGACAACAGGCTTTGTGGGAGCAGAGAAGCCTATCCCGGTTATCTCAACATCTTCTGTTGAGGCAGCGTTTGGCTGGAGGGGATTAGCAGAGCGCACCAGACTAACAGGAGCCGGGCTAGCCCGAGGAGGACTAACCCGGACAGGGCTTGCTGGTTCAGCCATGTTCTCCATAAAATAACCCCCCAGAGCAGCAAGATCTTCATGATCCATAGGGGTGGGATCATCGTGCTGAACTTCAACAGTTTCCTCTGGAGGATTGGCCGCTCCAGGGTCCTCGGCCGGTTCAGCAGTGGTGTGTTCGGCAGCTGGTTTATTTAATTTCGCTTTCTTGCTAGGCTTGGGCATACTGACAAAGATTAAAAGAGCAATGAAAATCACAAAGTCAAAACGGAAAGGTAAACCGGACGTTTGGAAAGATGACTTACCCAGGAACGGTCTTAAGCACCGAGGTTTGAGTGGCAGTAGACTCGCCGGAAGAAGACAGCGGAGCCTCCTGATAGTTGGGATCAGACGGTTTAAGAGGTTTGCGAATAAGACCTGCTTTTGGATGAAGAAGGGTTGGAGTAAGCAAAACCTCGGAGCGGCGTCTGCGAGCTGGCGTGTGGGGTAATCCGGACGATTCGACTACGTGACCACTATGGCGTGTGGTTCGGCGAGCCTCATGCTGCTGTTTCTTCAAAAGAAAGTGGGGATCCAATTGAGCATAAGGGTGAGAAAATGGATATTTCCGGGATGCCCGACGAATCTTGGGTGGCAACGGTTCTGAATCAGATGAGAGAGAAATTACCTCAACTTCATCCGCTTTACTTCCTTCTGCCAGATCCTGGGAAAAGACATTGTTGATATAAATATAAACAAGGAGAATTCAAAGGATTTAAGAATCAAGCAGTACCTCAGAAGCCGGATCATCTTCTTCATGGTTTAAACCGGAAGCGGTAGCAACTTTCTTCTTCTTTATGGCTAAGCTATTTTTACGGGTTGGCTTCGCCGGTTTATCCTGTGCTTTCCTCTTCCAGAAGGGATCATTGGCCTGTGAAAAGGAACAAGAACATGTTGAAGACAAGTGATATGAACAGATTAAACCGAAAAGAAAGGGTCGGAAAAGCTTACTGATGGCGGTTTGTTGGTTAAACAGAAAGGGGCTAAACTGGTCTGGCTGCACTCCTCCAGAGGGACGTTCAACATCTTCTTGGCAGACTCAGTAACTTCATTGTCAGGAAGCACTATTTTTGTGTGACGTTGAGGATCTTCCGGCTTGCTTGTTTATTTGCACATTAAGCTTGAGCGCCGGCTTAGTGGGAGAATGCTCCAAGAGAGCCAGCAGCGGACAAAATCAACTCCGGTTAAACCATTAGCCACGAAAGCCCTGAGTTTGGAGAGTTGGGGGGCATATCGAGCCCGATCTTGGGCGCTAAGCCGCTACGGAAAGCATGACCCGGCGTCAAACATTAAGCACGGTAACCCGGCAGCGGGTTTTCTCCCTCTGGCGAAGTATCTTTGCAATAGAACCATGTCTGGTTCCAGTCCTTAGGGTGGCTGTGAAGAGTGGCGTGAGGAAAGCTGACGTCCTTCCTTTTCTGGATGCTCACGTCGCCAAGTTCAGTGTGAGGCCCATCAGAAAACTCAGTTCGGCGGTTCAGATGAAAGAAATCCCGGAACAGCTACACAGATGGTTCTTCTTGTAAATATGCCTCCGAGAAGACTTGGAAGTTGCAGATGTTCGATACAGAATTCGGGCCTATATCTTGTGGATGGAGTTGAAAATCGGCTAAAACATCCCAAAAGAATTTTGAACCAGGAGGGCTAAAACCCCGGGCCAGATGATCATAAAAGACTATGATCTCTCCCTCCTTAGACTCGGGAGGACACTCATTTCCAGGGGCCCGCCAGTGCAGAACCTCCTTAGGGCCCAGAACACCAATTGAGGCCGCTTCTACTAAATCGTCTTCCGTAATTCGGGACGGAACCCAGTTGCAGGCAACAAATTGTTTCACTGTGGAGGCCATTTTCTCCAAGAAAGGAACACTAGAAAATATAATACAAGACCCGGTTTACTAATTGCTAGATATAAACCGGCGCTTTCTATGAAGATATGGATTTAATTGATGGTTTAAGCAAGGGACTAATGGTACCCCCTAATCCAGGGCAAGGATAAACGAGACAGCTACCGGTTTATGATGATAGATGGAGGAAATTAAACCGTCAATTGTGGAATGCAGACTTAAATCTAAACCGTCAATACAGGCGTCTGAGGTGCAAGTCATAATTAAACCGTCAACATAAGCAGATAAGTTGCAGATCTAAAGTGTGAGAAACAGCTTTCACATGAAGCAGAGGTAAAATATGGATCTACGGTGCAGAAAAAAGACAGAACAATTCAAGTCATATTTAGTGAAGGCAGCGGAAGTTTTCTATAGATTCAATCTAAACTAGCAGTGCTGAAGAAACTAAAGTTATGACGATGGAACGGAAGCACACGAATGAAGGTTGACCTAAAAAGTTTTACATCTACAGCTAAAACCAACCTACGGCGATGAACTACGAAGAACGAGGGTTTGCGGCAAGCTACAGAAGAAACCCTAGAACTGAGATCTATGGGGAAGAAGACAGTGTACCCGAGGAAGCAAGGGACAGCGGTGAGTTTTTGGACGCGTTTAGGTCGATGCAGCGGCCGGGCTTGCTGACGGCGGCGGAAGCTTGAGCGCTAGAGATGGAGGAAGACGAAGCAGAAGGGGATAAAACAGATGGGTCTCGGTCTCATTTATAGGCCGAAGAGATAAAACGGCAGGCGCGGGAATCGAGGGGACTGAAAATCAGATATGGATTGAGTTGTCGCCTCGATCTTCGGAACGGTAATAAAGAAAGGTAACAAATAGATGCGGGCATTAAATGCGCAGATGATGTCATGACAGATTGAAGCAATTCCGGGAATGACGTCATGTCCAGTTTATGAAATATACAAGAGCTACAGAAAGGGAGATTCATACAAGACTTTGAAGACTGACATGAACAAGTTCAAATCAATCTGGGGCCTAATGCCAGGGATATTACTATCAGGTATAAACCGGGAGGGTCCGGTTTATATTATTAAGATTATGTTATCAGAAGCACAGTTGAGTATGTAATAGAAGTTTATAACCTACGGAGGTTAGGGGCCCATGTATAGGGCCCGTGATTTGTAAACCATCATGCTATGTAACTTGGGATGTAAGATAGAAAGAGTAGAGACCGAGGCGGACACGTAAACCGGACCTGGTGTCGCCTCCTATATAAAGGGACGACCCGACGACGGTTCAGGACAAGAAACAACAGCTCTAGACACAGGCAAAGCGGATTTGCTCCCTGGTCATCGAAGCCCAAGCAATATCACCTCAAACTAGACGTAGGCTTTTACCTTCATCGAAGGGGCCGAACTAGTATAAACTCCCTGTGTCCTTCGTCCGCTTCAACCCCTTTAAGCTAACCCGGGTGATGGCCTCACGACTAAGTCCTTTAACCAGGACATCTGCCGTGCTAAATCCACGACAAGTTCTGACGGTTCAATGTCAGGAGCGAAGGTATGCTTACGAACGGGTGGAATAAGATTTTCAATGTCATAGGACAGACGCTCCACCCGCATGTTCTCCAGATCATAACCCGGATGATACCTTGACAAGTCCGCTTCATCAGCAAGCTTACTAGCAAGAGGCCGCATATCTTTGGTTAAAGCGTGAAGATCCTCAGCGGAGAAAGCTGATCCGTCCTCTTTCATACTTGGATAACCATTCATGGCCTCCGCCGGATCAAAGTCAGGAACCCATGCCTTGGCCCGAGTTAAAGCCATTAGAGAGCCAGCTCTGGCGGAGGACTTCTTCACTTCAACAATGCGAGCAGGCAAGATTGATAGTTTATCTAGAGTACCTTGGATGGTGGTGGGAGCCGGTTTTTTATGGGAGATAATACTAATGGCCCTCTATGCGCCGGAATATAACTGCTCCACTAAAGTGTATGCAGCCTTTAGTTTCTTCTGCATATCATCCCCAAGATGAGTAACGCGCCTCCTTGTGTGCAAATGATAAGTTAAACCGGAGCAGTGCAAGATAGCAAGGATAAGCTTATGACAACAAGTACTTACCAAAGATAGCAGATGTCATATCATTTATATGCTGCCTTAACCCGGACAGCTCCTCCGTCACTGGGTTAAGAGCTGCCTCAGCATCATTGGCTCTTTTCTCCAAAGCAGCCTTTTCCACCTCCCAAGTGGACCGCTCCGCTTAAAAATCTTTCTTGAGCTTCTCCATACTAGCTAAAGCAAGGGTAAGTTCTTCCTTGGCTTTAGTCGAAGTAGTCTCTTGGAAGGATAGGCTATTCCGGAGCTCGGTTATTTCAGTGGCCCTCCGGTTCAAATCAGTCTGCCAAGGATAAAACATATCAGATATCTATAAAGGAAGCAATTAAATCAAAGTCCCAAGCACATAACAAGTTATGCACTTGACACTTGGGGGCTAATGTACAATTAAAGTGAAAGAAGGAAAAAATTTCAGATAAGTCCCAAGCACATAACAAGTTATATACTTGACACTTGGGTGCTAATGTGATATCATTCTCAAACATAGGAGAAGTCCCAGTTCACCCGCGATAGAGTAAACCGGCCGTTGGAGGTTACACGTGCAAAGCAAAGTTATTCTAGTTGATATACTGAAGTCCCGGTTCACCCTAAAGGTTAAACCGACACTTGGGGGCCACATTGGACTAAAGATACAGGTACAACACACAAGCAGAAATGAAACGCAAGGGAAAAGGAATTACCTCATATTTTTCTTTCATTAAGTTCACCAAACCGGCCTCATGGTCACGGCTGGTGAAGAGCCGGTTTAGGTACCCAGAATGAAGCTCGTGGGCACTAAGCGGGGCGTAGCTGCATAGGTCAGTGCTCCACTTGCCCTTGTCCTTATGAAGAATTTCTTCCTTGGCAGTATGTCTGGCCAACATGATAGGCTCTGCGGGGGTAGTAAAGCCTATCCCAGTAATCTCGACATCATCTGTCGAAGCAGCAGTTGGCCTGGAGGGATCAGCAGCAGTGGGATTGGTGTGTACCGGGCTAGCAGGGACCGGACTAACCCGAGCAGGGGTAGTCCAGGCAGGGCTGACCGGATCAGCAGTGTATTCCATGGGCCCATCCCCGGGAGCAGCAATGTCTTCTCGATCCATAGGGGAAGGATCATCATGTGGAACTTCAATGTTTTCTTCTAGAGGATTGGAAGCTTCAAGGTCTTCTGCCGGTTCAGAAGTGGTATTTTCGACTGTCGGTTTATTCAGCTTTGCTTTTTTGCTAGGCTTGGGCATACTGAGAATAGATTAAAAGGGACAATAAAAATCACAAGTCAAAATGGAGAGATAAACCGAATAGACTGAAAGACGGCTTACCCGTGAACAGTCTTGAGCACCAGGACTTGGGTGGCGGTTGACTCGCCAAAGGATGATAGAGGAGTTTCCTGATAATTTGGATCAGACGGTTTAAGTGGTTTACGAAAAAGACCCGCTTTAGGATGAAGAATAATTGGAGTAAGTAAAACCTCTGAACGACGTCTTTGAGCCGGAGTGTGGGTCAGTCCAGTCGACTCGACCACATGACCACCGTGGCGTGTGGTGCGGCGAGCCTCATGTTGCTGCTTCTTCAAAAGAAAATTGGGATCCAGTTGAGCATAAGGATGAGAAAACGGATATTTCCGGGTTACCCGACGAACTTTGGGTGGCAATGGTTTTGAATCAAAGGAAAGAGAGATTACCTCAACTTCATCCGCTTTACTACCTTCAGCCGGATCCTGGGAAGAATCATTGTTAATAGAAATACAGACAATGGAAAGGTTAAAAGTCATAGGAAACAAGCGGTACCTCAGAAGCCGGATCATCTTCTTCTGCGTTTGAACCGGATGCAGCGGCAGGCTTCTTCTTATGTTTCTTCACAGCCAGGCTCTTCTTGCGAGATGGCTTCGCCGGTTTGTTCTGAGCTTTCCTCTTCCAGAAAGGGTCGTTAGCCTGTTGAATGAATAAAAGCATATTAATGCCAAGCAGTATGGACGGATTAAAACAAAAGAAAGGACAAAATATTCTCTTACCAACGGCGGCTTGTTATTCATGCAGAAGGGTGCTAATCCAGCCCGACTGCACTCCTCCAGAGGTATATTCAGCATCTTTTTTGCAGATTCGGTAACTCCATTATCTGGAAGCACCATCTCCGTGTGACGCAGAGGGTCCTTGGGGTTGCCAGTATACTCGCACATTAAACAGGAGCGCCGGCTTAATGGGAAAATGCTCCAAGAGAGCCAGCAGCGGACAAAATCAACTCCAGTTAAACCGTTGGCTACAAAGGCCCTGAGCTTTGAAAGCTGGGGGCATATCGAGCTCGGTCTTGGGCGCTCAAACGTTGTGGGAAAGGATGGTCCACTGTCAGACGATGGGAGCGATAACCCGGCATGGGATTTTCCCCCTCTGGTGAAGTATCAACACAATAGAACCAAGTTTGGTTCCAATCCTTGGGATGGCTATGAAGGGTAGCATGAGGAAAGCTGGCATCCTCCCTCTTCTGGATACTCATTCCGCCCAGTTCAGTGTTTGGCCCATCATGAAATTCAGTCCCGCGATTCAGATGGAAGAAGTCCCGAAATAACTCTACAGATGGCTCTTCTTGCAGATAGGCTTCTGAGAAGACTTGAAAGTTGCAGATATTTGATATGGAGTTGGGGCCTATGTCTTGGGGATGGAGCTAAAAATCTGCCAATACGTCGCGGAAAAACTTTGACCCTGGAGGGTTAAAACCCCGGGCCAGGTGATCAAAGAAAACAATAATTTCTCCCTCCTTAGGCTTGGGAGGACACTCTTTTCCAGGAGCTCTCCAATGAAGAACCTCCTTCGGACCTAAAGCGCCGATCAAGGCCGCCTTTTCTAAGTCGTCCTCGGTAATCCAGGATGGGACCCAGTTGCAAGCAACAAACTGTTTGGCCACAGAAGTCATCTTTGTTCAAGGGGGAAGGCTGAAAAATACAACAAACGATCCGGTTTACGATCTACACAGACTTAAACCGGCACGTTCTATGAAAGCATAGATCTAATTGGCGGTTTAAGCAGGGGACTAATGGTATCTATTGATCCGGAACAACTATGAACATGACAGCTACCGGATTATGAAGTTTGAAAGGAACAAGTTAAACCGCCAAACACAGGCATATGAGGCGCAGATTTAAAACTGAACCGTCGACATAGGCAAATGAGATGCAGATCTAAAGTGTGGGAAACAACTTTAGCACGAGCAGCAGTAAAATATGGATCTACGGCGTATGGAAAACTCAAGATAATTCAAGTCATATTCGTCGGAAGCAGCGAAGGTTTTTTACAGATCCAGTTTAACTAGTAGTATTGGAGGGAATAAGGTTGCAGCGACGGAGCGGAGTCATGCTAACGATAATTGACCTAAAAGGTTTGAGGATCTACAGCATGACCCTATCTATGGCGAAGAACCACAAAGAACAAGAGCTCATCTATAAACGCACCGGAAACCCTAGAACTGGGATCTACGGGAAGGAGATGAATTAACATACGTGAGGCAATGGAAGCGGAAGGGCACCGGCGAATCTCTGGACACACTCAGGTTGATGCAGCGGCCGGGCTTGGTGAAGACGACGAGTTCGATGGACGGCGGTGGAGCTTGAGCGCTGGAGGACAGAGGAAGAAGAAGCAGGGGGAAAGGAGATGGCCCTCGGCCCTATTTATGAGCCGAAGGGATAAAACGGCAGGCGCGGGAATCGAGGAGACCAAAAATCAGATATGGATGGTGTTGTCGCCTCGATCTTCGGATTTTTCATAAGTAAAGGTAAAAAAGCAGGTACATGTATTAAATGCGCGAATGGCGTCACAACAGTTTGATGCGACCTAAGGAGATGACGTCATGCCAGTTTACAGAGCCCACTGAAGCTGCAGAAAGGAAAAATCTGTACAAGACTTTGAAGATTGACATGAACAAGTTCAAATCAATCTGGGGCCTAATGTGAGGGATATTACTATCAGGTATAAACCGGCCAGGAGGGTCCGATTTACATTACCAAGACTATATTATCAAAGGCCCAGCGGAATATGAAGTAGAAGATTGTAGCCCAAGAGGTTTAGAGCCCATGTGTTAGGGCCCATGATTTGTAAACCGTCATACTATGTAACTTGGGATGTAAGATAGAAAGAACAGAGACCGAGGCGGACACGTTTATGAGCCGGCCTCGGGACTCTGTAAACCGGACCGGGCATCACCTCTTATATAAAGGGACGACCCAGCAACGGTTCAAGGGAGACAACAATAGCTCGAGACACAGGTAAAGCGGATTCGCTCCCTGGTCATCGAAGCCCTAGCAATACCACACCAAACTAGACATAGGCTTTTACCTTCATCGAAGGGGCCGAACTAGTATAAAATCCCTGCGTCCTTCGTCCGCTTTAACCCCTTTAAGCCAACCCGTAGCGATGGCCTCACGACTAAGTCCTTTTGCTAGGACATCTGCCGTGCTAAATCCACGACATTTTGATTTAGTAAAAAAATACTAAATCATTTGATAAAATCCTGGAAATAGTTGGGGGTGCTTTCTGAATTATTCCAGTGACCCTTGACAATTTCCAACATTTTTGGAGCATCTAAAATATATATAGCATTTAAATAGCTCCAATTCAAATATGTTTGAATTAATTCAAAGTCCAAATATGTCCTCCAAAAATGTGAACCATCTTTGGCAGATGCTTCCACCTTGATCCAGAAATGATGAACATTTTTAAAGGGCATTGTGAAATCATTAAAAAATATTTTAATTTGAACCTAGTTGAGTTCACTTGGTGCTAGGGTTTGAACAACCCCATTTCCAGTTTCTGAGAAGATTAAACATGATGCAACAAGCAAGTGCTAGCCTAGTGCAAGGTGAAGCTAGGGATGTGACAAATGGTTCATATACATCACTACTATAATCTTTGTTGCTAGTGTAGTAAGATATGACGATAAAATATGATGTCTAGTACTCTAACTGATTATAAATAAATCTGTGGTGAGGGATATTATTGCGAGTTATTCAACAAATTTTTGGTTCACATAGCGGCTACTATTCGTGAATACGGTCCTTGGTGGGTCCTTGCGTGTACGTGCCTCCCATCTCGTGCTACCTCGGCTTACATGCGTACTGTGGTGTAGCAGACAAGGCAACCGGAACCGGAGAAGTAGAATCAATGGCTGGAGGCCACATCTAAGGGAGTCCTGGATTAAGGGGTCCTCAGGTGGCCGGATTACTCATTATGGGTTGGACTAGTGGGCCATGAAGATCATTACACAAGATTATCCCCCGTAACTTCATATGACTCCTATATGTGTAGAATGGAAAGATTAAAGTCCGGGTGTAATGTTTCCTTCCTCTGCAAGATGATCATGTACAACCCTAGGTCCGTCCGGTGCATATATAAACCAGAGGGTTTAGTCCGTAGAGGCAGAATCACAACATTATAGGCTAGACTTCTAGTGTTTAGCCATTACGATCTCGAGGTAGATCAACTCTTGTAACCCTATATTCATCAAGATTAATCAAGCAGGAAGTAGGGTATTACCTCGATAGAGTGGGACCGAACGTGGTAAACATCGTGTCCCCAATCCCTTGTTACCATCGATCCTCAGGCACACAGTTCGGGACCCCCAACCCGAGATCCATCGTTTTGACACCGACATTGGTGCTTTCATTAAGAGTTCTACTGTGTCGTCAAACAAAAGGATTGATGGCTCATTTCTTCATGAACAATGGCGCCGCCTGCTACTTCTCGAGCTTGCGTTGTATTCCCTCGAAGAGGAAAGGGTGATGCAGCACATTAGCGTAAGTATTTCCCTTAGTTTTTGAGAACCAAGGTATCAATCCAATAGGAGACCACGCGCGAGTCCCTCGCACTTGCACAAACAAACAAGAACTTCGCAGCCAACGCGATAAGGGGTTGTCAATCCCTTTACGGTCACTTACGAAAGTGAGATTTGATAGATAGGATAGTTTGATATTTTTGGTATTTTTGGATATAAGAACAGAAAGTAAAAACATCAAAGTAAAGTAGATGGTAGATTGATATGTTGAGAATAGACCCGGGGGCTATAGGTTTCACTAGTGGCTTCTCTCAAGATAGCAGAATTCTACGGTGGGTGAACAAATTACTATCGAGCAATTGATAGAAAAGCGAATAATTATGAGAATATCTAGGCATGATCATTATATATAGGCATCACGTCCGTGACAAGTAGACCGAAACGATTCTGCATCTACTACTATTACTCCACACATCGGCCGCTATCCAGCATGCATCTAGAGTATTAAGTTCATAAGAACAGAGTAATGCTTTAAGCAAGATGACATGATGTCGAGGGATAAACTCAAACAATATGATATAAAACCCATTTTTATCCTCGATGGCAACAATACAATACGTGCCTTGCTGTCCCTGTTGTCACTGGGAAAGGACACCGCAAGATTGAACCCAAAGCCAAGCACTTCTCCCATTGCAAGAACTATAAATCTAGTCGGCCAAACCAAACCGATAATTCGAAGAGCCTTGCAACGATATTATAATCATACATAAAAAATTCAGAAAAGAACCAAATATTTCTCATAGATAATCTTGATCATAAACCCACAATTCATCGGATCTCGACAAACATACCGCAAAAAGATTACATCGAGTAGATCTCCTCAAAGACCAAGGAGAACTTGGTATTGAGATCCAAAAAGAGAGAAGAAGCCATCTAGATAGTAACTATGGACCCGAAGGTCTGTGGTAAACTACTCACAACTCATGGTGAGGCAATTGTGTTGATGTAGAAGCACTCCGTGGAACATCCCCCCTCCGGTGGAGCTCCGGAACAGGCCCCAAGATGGGATATCATGGGAACATAAGGTTGCGGCAGTGGAATCAGGGTTTTCTCTGTTGCCTCGATGTTTTCAGGGTACATGGGTATATATAGGAGGAAGGAGGGCATCGGGGGAGCTAGAGGGGGCCCACGAGGGTGGGGGGCACGCCCTGGACCCTCGTGGCCGCCTCCTTCATTTCCTCGCGTGTACTCCAAGTCTTCTGTATTGATTTCGTTCCAAAAATAACTCTCGTGAAGGTTTCATTCCGTTTGGACTCCGTTTGATATTCCTTTTCTGCGAAACCCTGAAATAGGCAAAAAAACAACAATCTGCACTGGGCCTTTGGGTTAATAGGTTAGTCCCAAAAATAATATAAAAGTGTATAATAAAGCCCATTAAACATCCAAAACATCATATATAATAGCATGGAACAATAAGAAAATATAGATACGTTGGAGACGTATCAAGCATCCCCAAGCTTAATTCATGCTCGTCCTTGAGTAGGTAAATGATAAAAACAGAATTTTTGATGTGGAATGCTAACCAACATAATTTTCAATGTAATTCTCTTTATTGTGGCATGAATGTTCTGATCCAAAAGATTCAAGACAAAAGTCTATATGGACATAAGAAATAATAATACTTCAAGCATACTAACAAAGCAATCATGTCTTCTCAAAATAACATGGCCAAAGAAAGTTATCCATACAAAATCATATAGTCTGGCTATGCTCCCACTTCATCACACAAAATATTCATATCATGCACAACCCCGGTTTCAGCCAAGCAATTGTTTTCATACTCAACTTTTTCAAACCTTTCAACTTTCACGCAATACATGAGCATGAGCCATGGATATAGCACTATAGGTGAAATAGAGTGGTGGTTGTGGAAAAGACAAAAAGGAGGAAGATAGTCTCACATCGACTAGGCGTATCAACTAGCTATGGAGATGCCCATCAATAGATATCAATGTGAGTGAGTAGGGATTGCCATGCAACAGATGCACTAGAGCTATAAATGTATGGAAGCTCAACAAAAGAAACTAAGTGGGTGTGCATCCAACTTGCTTGCTCACGAAGAACTAGGGCATTTGAGGAAGCCCATCGTTGAAATATACAACCCAAGTTATATAATGAAAATTCCCACTAGTATATGAAAGTGACTAAACATGAGACTCTCTATCATGAAGATCATAATGCTACTTTGAAGCACAAGTGTGGAAAAGGATAGTAGCATTGTCCCTTTTCTTTTATTTTTATTTTTTCCTTTTTTTGGTCCTTTCTTTTTTTTGGCCTTTCCTTCCTTTTTTTTCTTTGGGACAATGCTCTAATAATGATCATCACACTTATATTGATTTACAACTCGATATTACAGCTCGATACTAGAACACAGTATGACTCTATATGAGTGCCTCCGGTAGTATACCGGGATGTGCAATGAATCAAGAGTGACATGTATGAAAAATTATGCATGGTGGATTTGCCACAAATACGATGTCAACTACATGATCATGCATGTCAATATGACAATGATGAAGTGTGTCATAACAAACGGAACGGTGGAAAGTTGCATGGCAATATATCTCGGAATGGCTATGGAAATGCCATGATAGGTAGATATGCTAGCTGTTTTGAGGAAGGTATATGGTGGGTGTATGGTACCGGCGAAAGTTGCGTGGTACAAGAGAGGCTAGCAATGGTGGAAGTGTGAGAGTGCGTACAATCCATGGACTCAACATTAGTCATAAAGAACTGAAGGAAATATGCCCTAGAGGCAATAATAAAATTATTATTTATTTCCTTAAATCATGATAAATGTTTATTATTCATGCTGGAATTGTACTAACCGAAACTTAATACATGTGTGAATACATAGACAAAACAGTGTCCCTAGTATGCCTCTACTAGACTAGCTCATTGATCAAAGATGGTTATGTTTCCTAGCCATAGACATGAGTTGTCATTTGATCAACGGGATCACATCATTAGGAGAATGATGTGATGGACAAGACCCATCCGTTAGCTTAGCACTATGATCGTTTAGTTTTACTGCTATTGCTTTCTTCATGACTTATACATGTTCCTATGACTATGAGATTATGCAACTCTCGTATACCGGAGGAACACCTTGTGTGCTATCAAACGTCACAACGTAACTGGGTGATTATAAAGATGCTCTACAGGTGTCTCCAAAGGTGTTCGTGGTGTTGGCATAGATCAAGAATAGGATTTGTCACTCCGATTGTCGGAGAGGTATCTCTGGGCCCTCTCGGTAATACACATCATAATAAGCCTTGCAAGCAAATGAATAATGAGTTAGTCACGGGATGACGTATTACGGAACGAGTAAAGAGACTTGCCGGTAACGAGATTGAACTAGGTATTGAGATATCGACGATCGAATCTCGGGCAAGTAACATACCGATGACAAAGGGAACAACATATGTTGTTATGCGGTTTGACCGATAAAGATCTTCGTGGAATATGTAGGAGCCAATATGAGCATCCAGGTTCCGCTATTGGTTATTGACCGGAGATGAGTTTCGGTCATGTCTACATAGTTCTCGAACCCGTAGGGTCCGCACGCTTAACGTTTGATGATGATCGGTATTATGAGTTTATGAGTTTTGATGTACCGAAGGTAGTTCGGAGTCCCGGATGAGATCGGGGACATGACGAGGAGTCTCGAAATGGTCGAGACGTAAAGATCGATATATTGGATGACTATATTCTAACATCGGAAAGGTTCCGAGTGATTCGGGTATTTTCGGAGTACCGGAGAGTAACGGGAATTCGCCGCGGAGTATATGAGCCTTATTGGGCTTTAGGGGAAAGAAAGAGAGAAGGCTGCGCAACCCCCCAAGGCTAGTCCGAATTGGACTAGGAGGTGGGGCTGCACCCCCTCCTTCCTTCTCTTCTCTTTTCCTTTCCTTCTCTCCTATCCCTACTACTTGGAAGGGCTCCTAGTTATACTAGGAAAGGGGGAATCCTACTCCCGGTGGGAGTAGGACTTCCCTAGGGCGCGCCATAGAGAGGGCCGGCCCTCCCCCTCCTCCACTCCTTTATATATGGGGGTATAGGCACCCCATAGACACACAAGTTGATCAGTTGATCTCTCCCAACCGTGTGCGGTGCCCCCCTCCACAGTAACACACCTCGGTCATATCGTTGCAGCGCTTATGCGAAGCCCTGCGACGATAACTTCATCATATCCGTCACCACGCCGTCGTGCTGACGAAACTCTCCCGTGAAGCTCAACTGGATCAAGAGCTCGCGGGACGTCATCAACTTGAACGTGTGCTGAACGCGGAGGTGTCGTACGTTCGGTACTTGATCGGTTGGATCGCGAAGAAGTTCGACTACATCAACCGCGTCACTAGACGCTTCCGCTCCCGGTCTACGAGGGTACGTAGTAACACTCTCCCCCTCGTTGCTATGCATCTAGTAGATAGATCTTGCGTGATCGTAGGAAAATTTTGAAAATAATACGTTCCCCAACAAGAACTCATATACTTATTGCAAAAATTTACGAGCCATCGAAACAAAGTAATCAACGCATGCTCCTAGGGGGAGGTTGGTAGGATTTAACCATCGCGCGCCCCCGACCTCTGCACAAAGGTTGGCACTCAATAAATACCTCATGCTCTAACTTCGTCACATAGCGGTTCACCATACGTGCATGCTACGGGAATCACAAACTTTAACACAAGTATTTCTCAAATTATTAATCACTCCACTAACATGACTCTAATATCACCATCCCCATATCTCAAAACAATCATCAAGTATCAAATTTCTCATCATATTCAATGCACTTTATGTGAAAGTTTTTACTATATTCATCTTGGATGCCTATCATATTAGGACTAGTTTTATAACCAAAGCACATTACCATGCTGTTCTAAAAGACTCTCAAAAGGATATAAGTGAAGCATGAGAGATCTACAATTTCTACAAAACAAAATTACCACCGTGCTCTAAAAGATATAAGTGAAGCACTGGAGTAAAAATATCTAGCTCAAAAGATA
Source organism: Secale cereale (assembly GCA_902687465.1). Taxonomy (NCBI): domain Eukaryota; kingdom Viridiplantae; phylum Streptophyta; class Magnoliopsida; order Poales; family Poaceae; genus Secale; species Secale cereale. Next base: position 143,708,686 of record LR738710.1, read on the forward strand.
TAAGTGAAGCACATAGAGTATTCTAACAAATTCTAAACCATATTTATCTCTCTCAAAAAGGTGTGTCCAGCAAGGATGATTGTGGAAAACTAACAAGCAAAGACTCAAATCATACATGACGCTCCAAGCAAAACACATATCATGTGGTGAATAAAGATATAGTCTTGAGTATAGTTACCGATAGATGAAGACGAAAGAGGGGATGCCTTCCCGGGGCATCCCCAAGCTTAGGCTTTTGGTTGTCCTTGAATTTTACCTTGGGGTGCCTTGGGCATCCCCAAGCTTAGGCTCTTACCACTCTTTGTTCCACAGTCCATCAAAGCCATACTCAAAACTTGAAAACTTCACAACACAAAACTTAGCCAAAAATCTCGTGAGCTCCGTTAGTATAAGAAAAAAACCACCACTCAAATGTGTTGTAATGACCTCATTATTTGTTTATATTGGTGTTAAACCTACTATATTCCAACTTCTCTACGATTCATACTCCCCAATACTACTCATAGATTCATCAAAATAATCAAACAACACACGAAAAACAGAATTTGTCAAAAACAGAACAGTCTGTAGTAATCTGTAACTTTCGAATACTTATGTAACTCCAAACAAATTGAAATAAATTGGTAAATGTGAGGAATTTGTCTATCAATCATCTGCAAAAAGAATCAACTAAATAGCACTCTCCAGTAAAATCTGGTGACTATTCTTGTGAGCGCTAACATTTCTGTTTTTTACAGCATGATCATATGGCACAAACACTAACTAAAACACAAAACCACATCTAAACAGAAGCTAGATGCAATATTTATTCCTAAACAGAAGAAAAAACAAAGAAAATTAAATTGGGTTGCCTCCCAACAAGCGCTATCGTTTAACGCCCCTAGCTAGGCATGATACAAGGATAGATCTAGGTATTGCCATAATGATAAGATATATCACGAAAACTCATCTCATATTCCCTACGTTCGGCAGCAGGTTTTCTTTGTGGCAAGCAAAAGTAATCAAAAGGGCTAAATTTAATAGGACAGAAGTCCCCCATATCAAGCTCAGGAGGTATAGGTTCCTACTTTGGCCCTTTATAGTGTACAACCAATTCATCATTATAAGCATTCTTTTGACAGAAGGTCATGAGCCTTCGCTCAAGGGAAAACCTAACCCATTGTTTTGAATAGCAAAATCATCATTCAATTTAGAAATTCTATAAACCAAGACATCGGTAGGAACCCTTTTTCTAAGGTTTTCATTAAAAGCAACATGATCGGGAGATCGCAACCACATTATGTCTTCTTGGTTAATTAAGATAGCCTCTATGGGAGGTCGACCAACATCTACTCCGTAATGAGCAAAGATTTCTTTGGCCTCTTTCATGATAAATCTGAATTCATGAGCCAAAGAGATAGTAGTTGCGCGCTTAACATAAGAATGCTCAATATTGGACAATTCTAGTAAGATTCTCTGAAGACAAGGATGCATATGGATAAATTGCCTTTCAATTTCAACTATAAGCATAGATATGGCATCCGCAAGGCTACTAGTTCTATGAAGAATAGAACCACCCATTGTGGGTAAAGCACCAGCACAAGTAAAGAAGTCTTGAAGAACTCCTTTTCCAATAATATTACCACTACCAACCCAAAACTTCTTAATATGTAAAGTGGTAGTTTCATCCCGAGGATCAACATAGACGTTTCCCTCAACATTACTACCCTTCTCGATAAAATCTTCCCCCATCTCAGACATGAGGGCAAGCGAACGATAAACACACGACAAAAAGAAGGGCAAATAAAACGGCAAGGGTGAAGTGGGGGAGAGGAAAACGAGTGTCACATCCCTATCTAGCTATGCACTTGGACTAGATTGTTTGTTGCATCATGTCTAAACTTTTCTTTAAATTTGAAATGGGGATGATCAAACCCTAGCACCAAATGAATTCAACTAGGGTCAAAAATAAAATCATTTTCAATGATCCCAAAATGCCCCTTGAAAATGTTCATGATTTCTGATAAAGGTGAAAACCTCTGCCAAAAATGATGAACATGTTTCTAGGTCATTCCTGGATTTTTTGAATTAAACCATAATGTATTTGAATTGGGGCATTTGAATTCTATGAATATTTTAGATGCTCCAAATATTCTGGAATCACTTGAGGGCCTCTGAAATAATTCAGCTAGTGCCCATAATTATTTTCAAAATTTATTAAAAATGGTTTAGTGCTTAAACTAAATTAGAACACAGAAAACAAATAGAAAAGAGAAACATAAAACAAGTTTAGAGCAGAGAGAGAGAAGCCCACCTGACTTACCAGGCGGCCCAGTTGACTGGCCCAGCCCACCACCGCTTCCCCCTCTGTCGTCTTCCTCCTCTTGCCAGTAGGCAGAGGGGAAGCAACGCACGACGCCCGCGCGCGCCGGCACGCAGCTGCCTGCCTGGCCTCGCGATGCCTTGTCCTTGCGCCGCTGGAGACGCCTCGAGCCCCCTGGTTCTTTCCCCTCACCCTCTGGTCTCTCCCTCACCCCTAGCTCCTCCCCGAGCTCCATCCGAGAGCAAACCGCCAGCCGCCGTTTCGCGTACGCGTAGCCACCGTCCTCCTGTCGCCGCATCGCCGAGCCCAGAAGCCCCGCCGTCGAGCACCTGGCCTCCAGGCCGCAGAAAACGAGCTGGAGGGCTCCGCTTCATCGCCCACATCGCCATCTTCGCCGTCGATGCCCGAAGAACGTCTCCGGCGATTTGTGGCAACCAACGCCTCCCCGGCCCCTCCGTCTGCACCGGCCGACTCGCCGTGAGCCACTGAACCTCTTCCCTCCGCCTTTTCCTTCATGCACGCCGCGTAGCCGCTGCCCCGCGAGCACCCGAAGCCGCCGTCCGCCATGGCTGGCGAGCTCCATGCTGTCGAGCCCCTCCGCTCCAACCAGAGGCTCCGGCATGCCCCTGCTGCCCCTTAGGTGCTTCCCAGCACCTCCGTTCGCTCTCCCTCGAGCTGAAGCACCGCGCCCGCGCATAGCCGTGCTCCGGCTGCCGCCGTTGAGGTCGCCGCCGCCGTTTCTGGCCACCCCTGCTCCAGACGCCACCACCGTTGGATGCGGACGAGCACCAGCGTCCCAAAGAACCAAACCGGCGCTCTTTTGGTCGCCGAAGGGCAAAACCCGATGCCCTCCGCCGTCTCTGGCTCCACCGGCGACGAGCCGCCGGCGCTTTTTGACTTGTTTGACCGGTGGGTTGACCACCCCGGGTCACTGACGTATGGGCCCCACGCCCTTAGTTAACCACTGACCCGCTGACAAGTGGGGCCCGCCCTATTAATTAAGCTAGGTTAGTACTAATTTTTGGTTAGTTAGTTAGTCACTGACATGTGGGCCCTGCCCTGTCTAATTATAGTTTAGGATTTAATTAGTGTTAGTTAATCATGTTTTTAGCAGAGCCACTTACGTGTGGACCCCACACGTCAGGTTTGACCTGGACGGCGCCTTGTTGACTTGCTGATGTCAGCATGACCTAGTGCTGACGCAGTAACTATTTTCTGTGATTTAAAATAAATCCGAAATGATTTATTTATTTCAGAAAATAGCTAAAACTTCTAAAAATCATTGATAATAAACTATAACTCCAATGAAAATAATTTATATATGAAAAATGATCAGAAAAATTCAAGGAATCTGTTTATGGCATTTTCATGCATGTTCGAACAAGTTAAACCTGCTGTTCAGGTCAAATCAATTAAATGACATTTAAATAACCACATATGAAGTTTGAATTTGAATCTTGGATTCAAACCAACTTCATTTAAATTGTTGCTAGTTGCATTAGCTCAATCAACAGCATATTGCCATGTCATGATCATGCATCATATTGTCGCATTGCATTGATTGTGTTCTCTCTTATTTGCCGGTGTTTGTCCGCTCTCAGTAGACGTGGTTCCGACGATGAGATTGATGACACGGATGAAGAACTATTACTATCTTCAGAAGTGCCAGGCAAGCAAACCCCCATTGAGCATCCCGATACAATCCCACTCTTTCACTCCTGCTCTCTTTTACTGCATTTGGACAACAACGCTTTGAACTGCTTTTTGCCGCGGTACCTGAACCCCTTTCCTCTGCATGACCTGTCATTTCCATAGTAAATAGTTGAAACCCACTAGCATGAGTAGGAGTTGTTTGAGCCATGTTGTGCCTACTCATTCATGCTTTCTGGTTATGCCTGCTATTCGCTTAGAGTTGTGTCAGGTCTGATTCATCGGGGATGAATTGGAAAGTTATGAACAAGTCCTACTATTGGGAGCTAAGTGTGTGAACACGTTTTGGTAAAGGTAGCGGTGAGAGGCCATGTAGGAGTACATGGTGGGTTGTCTCACTGGAACCATCTTTAAGAACTGAGTTCTGTGTAAGTTGTCCAATGACTAGTTACTACCACACATTGGGTTCCGGTAACTCGACCCCTCTCGACTTATTAATCAACTAGATCTCTGTCCAGGAGTTGCAACTAATTTCTGGTGTTTGTAGGTAGTGCTAGTAGTCTACAAAGTGGCACCCGATACCGGTGGTCTTGGGACAGACTAGGTGCAGTGGCCCGGTGTATCAAGTGGCACCCGGATGGTGGGCTTGGTAACCCTATACACATCGTTTGGGGTCGTGAGCGACACCCCGGCCGGATCTCCTTACGGATGGAACCCAAATAGGCGATAAACCTGGACTAGAGTCTTGTGTGGTTAGTCAGGTCGTGGCCGACACCCTCGCCAGGCTTCCGCTTGAAGGTTGCCGAGATGCACGACGTGTACATGGCGGTAAGTGGCGAGAGCGTGTGTGAAGAAGTACACCCCTGCAGGGTTAATATGATCTATTCGAATAGCCGGGTCCGCGGTTATGGACTTCTTGGATGCTTACCTGGTACATAGACAAGTGAAAGTGGATACTTTAAAATGCTCAAGACAAGTGTGAGTGCTATGGATGGCCTTCTCGTAGGGAGACGAGAGCGGATCCATAATGGTGTATTGATTGGTGAATATGTGGACTCGTGTGCGCCACCTCAAAAGAGTTACTTGTAGTCTTAGTTCAGGATAGCCACCGAGTCAAAGCTGGCTTGCTGCAGTCAAACTCCACCATCCCTTTGTTGATACTGATGCATATGTAGTTAGTTCTGATGTAAGTCTTGCTGAGTACCTTTGTACTCACGTTCGCTTAATTTATGTTTTTGCAGAGAGACTTCAGTCTCACTAGTGGTTCCGCGTGGACTTCGACGTTTAGCTTGTTACCTCAGCTACGATCTTGTGCCCTCGGGAGGGTCTTGTAGATAGTCAGGCTTCTCAGCCTTTTGCTTTTGTAGTTGTCTATACTCAGACATGTTATGCTTCCGTTGCCTGTATGCTCTATATGTTGGGTCATGTGACCCTTGTTTGTAATAAATGCTATGATGGCTCTTCCGGGCCTTATCTATATAAGTCGTTGAGTTATGTTGTGATGCCATGTTGTACCTCACATACTTGCATGTTATGTGTACGTGTAATGTGTATTGCTATGTGTGGGATCCGACACCTAGTTGTTTAGCCTTGGTAGCCTATCTTACAGGGAAATGTCTCCTAGTGCTTCCACTGAGCCTTGGTAGCTTGCTACTGCTCCGGAACACTTAGGCTGGCTGACATGTATCCTTCTTCGTTCCTATGTCTGTCCCTTAGGGGAAATGTCACGCGTTGTTCCTTTAAGTCCTTGTAGCTTGCTACGACTTGGGTTCATACGTTGATGACCGACACGTTCGTTGCTGGGTCATGTATGCATGTCTCTGTAATTTAGCGCCACTTTTGGTTTATAACTAGTCATGTCGGCCTGGGTTCTCTATCATATGGATGCTAGCGACACTATCATATACGTGAGCCAAAATACGCAAATGGTCCCAGGCCAGGTAAGGTGGCACCCGTGGGGATACCGTGCGTGAGGCCGCAAAGTGATATGATTTGTTACATGCTAGATCGGTGTGACTTAGGATCGGGGTCCCGACAGCTTGAGGCAAATAAAGGTAATGCGAAGGACAAGGGTTTGTGATAGGTACTTGGTATATGAATTTTGTGTAAGCCTCCCCGGCAACGGCGCCAGAAATTCTTCTTGCTACTTCTCGAGCTTGTGTTGTATTCCCTCGAAGAGGAATGGGTGATGCAGCACAGTAGCGTAAGTATTTCCCTCAGTTTTTCAGAACCAAGGTATCAATCCAGTAGGAGGCCATGCGTGAGTCCCTCGCACCTGCACAAACAAATAAGAACTTCGCAGCCAACACGATAAGGGGTTGTCAATCCCTTTACGATAATTTACGAAAGTGAGATCTGATAGATAGGATAGTTTGATATTTTTGGTATTTTTGGATATAAGAACAGAAAGTAAAAACATCAAAGTAAAGTAGATGGTAGATTGACTTGTTGAGAATAGACCCGGGGGCCATAGGTTTCACTAGTGGCTTCTCTCATGATAGCAGAATTCTACGATGGTCGAACAAATTATTGTCGAGCAATTGATAGAAAAGCGAATAATTATGAGAATATCTAGGCATGATGATTGTATATAGGCATCATGTCCGAGACAAGTAGACCAAAACGATTCTGCATGTACTACTATTACTCCACACATCGACTGCTATCCAGCATGCATCTAGTGTATTGTGTTCATAAGAACAGAGTAACGCCTTAAGCAAGATGACATGATGTAGAGGGATAAACTCAAACAATATGATATAAAGCCCATCTTTTTATCCTCGATGGCAACAATACAATACGTGCCTTGCTGCCCCTGCTGTCACTGGGAAAGGACACCGCAAGATTGAACCCAAAGCCAAGCACTTCTCCCATTGCAAGAACTATAGATCTTTTAGGCCAAACCAAACCGATAATTCGAAGAGACTTGCAAGGATACTATAATGGATACTATAATCATACATAAAAGAATTCAGAAAAGAACCAAATATTTCTCATAGATAATCTTGATCATAAACCCACAATTCATCGGATCTCGACAAACACACCTCAAAAAGATTACATCGAATAGATCTCCTCGAAGACCGAGGAGAACTTGGTATTGAGATCCAAAAAGAGAGAAGAAGCCATCTAGATACTAACTATGGACCCAAAGGTCTGTGGTAAACTACTCACAACTCATGGTGAGGCAATGGTGTTGATGTAGAAGCACTCCGTGGAAGATCCCCCCTCCGGTGGAGCTCCAGAACAGGCCCCAAGATGGGATCTCAAGCGAACAGAAGGTTGCGGCAGTGGAATTAGGGTTTTCTCTGTTGCCTCGATGTTTTCAGGGTACATGGGTATATATAGGAGGAAGGAGGGCATCGGGGGAGCCAGAGGAGGCCGATGACGGTGGGGGGGTGCCCTGTAGGAGGGGGTGCGCCCTGGACCCTCGTGGCCGCCTCCTTCGTTCCCTCGCGTGTACTCCAAGTCTTCTGTGTTGATTTTGTTCCAAAAATAATGCTCGCAAAGGTTTCATTCTGTTTGGACTTCGTTTGATATTCCTTTTCTGCGAAACCCTGAAATAGGCAAAAAAAGCAATCCGCACTGGGCCTTTGGGTTAATAGGTTAGTCCCAAAAAGAATATAAAAGTGTATAATAAAGCCCATTAAACATCCAAAACATCATATATAAAAGTATGGAACAATCAAAAATTATAGATACGTTGGAGATGTCTTCCTCCCCAGCCTACTTTTTGTGTTCGGCGGCTTCGTGCTACGCGCCAACTTGGATGGCCACCTTGAGCAGGTTGACAGCTATGCCCTTGGTCATCAGATCAGGTTTGGAAGTCTGAACTATGTTGCCGACATCCGAGGAGACTTGATCTTCGAAGGATTCGCACCCGCGACTATCGCTCCCTGCCTACGCAATGAAGACATCTCAGATCTATCATCAGATCCCGTTCAGGGATCAACACCCACGACCGCTCTGGCCCTAGATCCGGTGCAGATCGCTTCGTCCGAAGAAGGGAGGATAAACCCCGCCGAACTCTCCCCCTTCGTCGATCTTTTAGCCAAAGACTTAACGGCGGTTGTACCGCTCACATACCCTGAATCAAGCGGGACCCCCCCCCC
>LR738710.1:143716905-143730534 GCA_902687465.1 Secale cereale
CGCCGCTGGGAAACCATACTCGTCTCAAACCACGATCTCTAAACTCTTGGGATCCGCACTCTTCGGGCACTACCAAGTGGTCATCACTGAGCCAGGTTCCGCAGACCCCCAAATTCCTATCCAGCTCTTGCTCTTAAATGAGGCGCTGGACTAGTTGCAATCTCTCGCCATCACAGAGGATTCATCGCCGAACTATGCCCAGTTAAAACTAGGGGTAGAGATCAGGAAATTTTGCTTCCCACCCACCACCCACATGGTAGCCACGGTAGAAGACTTAACCGGCGTACTAGACTACGCTTCCGAAGACTTTGATGGGATGGACCACGACATCGAAGCTGATCTAGGTCAAAACCCGCCTGTCACCGGGCGATCGACGACCACTTCTACCTATGCCGTATACATGGTGTACACACCCGAGGAGAAGGACGACGATGGAGATAAAGATCCAGATCAGGATAAGCCCGTCGATGAACCTCCTAAGCGACGGCGCGAGCGGCGCCGCTCACGATCGTGCCGAGAAAAGGAAAGTAATACCGGCAACGGAGGCAATGAGGATTCGGAGGAAGCCGAAGAACCCGTAGAGCCAGCTCTAGAGCAGTTTGAGCGGGAAGATGGCAAATGAAGTCCCAAAGAACTCACCAATCACAATGATTCCGAAGACAGTAACTACCTACCTGTCTCCGAAGAGGATGTCAGCCTGGGAGACGAGGAAATCATCGTCCCAGAGGAACCCCTCGAACAAGAACGCTTTTAGAGATGGCTTATTGCCACACCAAGGAGCCTGAAAAATTAGTAGCAGCGGCTTAAAGCCGAGCAGGATATACTCAAAGATAGATGGGATGAAGTGCTAGACGCTGAAGAGAGATACGACCGTGGGCGCTAAACAAAGAGCTCTCCCAAGCATAAGTTGCTGCCACAATTCGACAACGAGGCCCTTGAGCCAATTCTGTCGAGGCATGATCAGGCCGATCAACCAGACCAACCACCTCGTGGACGGGACAAAGCGGCTAGCAATGCCGTACACCAGCCCGCACCTCCTCATCGTAAAGGAAATGATACAACGGCTCAGCGCCATAAGTAAGATCTATGTTAGGACTTGAATAAAATAGCCGGTTAGGCCAGATCGATCTACGGATCAAGAGAACATGCTCCCTTATAGGATGGTGGCTTTCAAGCCAAGGACACCAGATACAATCAAATTTGGTGTCAACACTGAATACAGATGCCATCTGAACTCCGTCGCGATGTCACATGATACAGGGGCGCTGCGCACCCTCCGTGCTTTACCGATGAGGTGATGGATCACCAATTTCTGGAAGGGTTTAAACCCGTAAACATCGAGGCATATGATGGAACGACGAATCCCGCGGTATGGATTGACTACTTTATTCTTCACATCCACATGGCTCGTGGAGATGACCTCCACGCCATCAAATACTTACCTTTAAAGATGAAAGGTCCAACTCAGCACTGGGTGAACAGCCTCCCAGAGAACTCCATTGGAAGCTGGGAAGATTTAGAGGACGCTCTCCAGGCTAAATTTCATGGTACTTATGTTCGGCCACCGGATGCTGATGATTTAAGTCACATAATCCAGCAACCCGGGGAATCAGCCTGCAAGCTTTGGAATCGATTCTTAACTAAAAAGAACCAAATCGTCGACTGTCCAGACGCCGAAGCCTTAGCGGCATTCAAACACAGCGTCCGAGACGAATGGCTCGCAAGACACCTCGGGTAGGAGAAGCCGAAGACAATGGCAGCCCTTACTACACTCATGACCCGCTTTTGTGCAGGCGAAGATAGCTGGTTGGCTCGCAGAAGCAACAGTACCAGCGACCCTAGCACTTCCGAAGTCAGGGATGGCAATGGCAAGCCACGACATAATAAGAATAAATGCCAGAACAACAACGGAGAAACAGATGACCCGGCAGTCAACGCCGAATTCAGTGGCTCTAGGTCCGGTCAACAGAAGAAGCAGTTCAAAGGCAACATAGATGGTCCATCCAACTTGAACAAGATATTAGAGAGACCTTGCCAGATTCATGGCACCCCTGACAAACCTGCAAACCACACCAAAAGAAATTGTTGGGTCTTCAAGCAGGCTGACAAGTAAAATGCCGAACACAAGGGGAAATGACCTCAAAGCGAGGACGAAGACGAGCCTCGCCAACCGAATAATGGGGACAGAAGCAATTACCCCCTGAGGTGAAAATGGTGAATATGATCTACGCCACCCATATCCCCAAAAGGGAGCACAAGCGCGCACTAAGGGACGTTTACGCTGTAGAGCCCGTCACCCCAAAGTTCAACCCATCGTCGGCTTGTCCGATCAACTTTGATCGTAGGGTTCACCCAACCAGCATGTAACACCCCAAAAATTTAACCATGTTTTATTAATTAAAATTTTGCCAGTTAATTAAAATTTTGCCTTTTTACTGGATGTTCCTTTAGATTCCAGGACCTTTTCTTTCTTTTGTATGTTGGAGTTTTTCACCCTTAGTGAAAAGCTTTCCAGCTAACATTAGATTCTCTTATGCACCCATTAAAACTTTGCGTATATCAGCAGGATTAATTATATATTTGTCCCCCTAATTATCTTCCCCATATAAATGGTTGCCCTTAGTTTTAAGGCCTCTTTTGAACTGCAACCACTTGATAAATTTATTTAAAATTTCCAACCAAAAATTTGAGATGTATTGTGATGTTGTTAGATCACTTTTATGCAAGAATTATTTATTTCATTTAATATTTTTAGCTCCACACCATGTTTTCCAATCTGGTCCAGTGGGCCAAATTGCACTACAACCCCTTCAAATATTCCTTTAATGCTTCCACCAAAATTATGGGGTGTTCATAGGAGTATGTTATTCATCTTTATGCAAAAACCCATTTAGGTCCTTTGGAAAATTTGAGTGAACCAACCTCTTTTCCATTCTGCTCCAGTTTGGTATTTTGCTCTGCAACCCTAGTTTATTTTGCTGTGGTGCCCTTGAGCTTCCTCATGCTTATAGCCCTTCTTGCAAAACCCTTAAGTCCAGAAGAGTGGGCCTATTGAGATAGTTTTGGTTCATGAAACAATGCTCTGCATTTTCTGTCCAGAACTGAAGATTTTGCAAAACTTGCACTAACAAGTTTCTGGTTTTGCCCAACTAGCCTTGCCATCATTTCTTTCACGTAAGGAGGCTATGATCTGGAGAGTTTAGCCACCAGTGGAGATGCCCCTATGCCCATAGCATTCTGTCGAGCACCTTGTGTGCATGACCAGTGTTGGCATAGTTTTTAGTTCGCATGGTGGACTCGAATCCCCGACCTAACAGCCATGTCCACTAACCTCCCAGCTACCTCTAACCTAAGTCTGCTGATTTGCTTTGGCATCCAAGCAGGTTTGGCCACCCTGGCATTTCGTCGAGCACCTGCCATGCGTGCACAGAGCACGGCCAGAGCACGCGTTTTGCACGTGCCGCGCCCGAGCCGCCGCGTCCCTGGCCTGTCTCCTCCGAGCTTATCCAGACCGCTGCAGCCTGCCGCATAGGGCCAAGCTTCTGCCCGCACCCCCTCACAGGCGCCACAACACCTCGCCACGTCTCCGGCAAGCCAGGAGCTAGCCGCCACCGCCGTCTGCTGTGGTCGGCGCCGTACGGGCCACCTGGCGCGCCCCCGAGCACCCCAGACCGCCGTGCTCATCCACAACCGCGTCGTCTACCTCTGCAAGTTCTGCTGGCCAGCCCCCACCTCTCCTGCTCCGCAATAGTGCCACCGCCGTCGTCCTTATCCTCGGCCACCGTCGAACCGACTTTGATCACCTATTTAAGGGTGCCCCGAACCTCTCCGCAGCATCAGACCATCACTAGACACCCCGCAAAGCAACCCCGTGGCAGCCATTCGTCCCCAGGAAGCTTTCTTCTTCATCTCCGGCGGATACGGCCGCCGCCACGCTCTAGTCCAATACGTCGCAACCAATGCCCCTCCCGTCCAGCCAGCACCACCGTCCGACTGCCTGTGATCCTGCGGAGCCGCCCATCGCCTCAAACTAGCTCGGGAGCCACTACATCACAAGGCCCCAAATCCACCCGAGGCCGCCGTCCGCCGCGAAGCTTGCCGCCGGCGATTCCCTCCGTCCCCACCGGCCACTCAACCACCGGGAGGACCGCCACAGCCTAGCGAATCCATCCTTGCACTCGAACGCCCTCGAGGAGCCGCCATTCGCCGGCGACGATCATCGGAGCTCCGTCCCCATCGGGCGGAGGAGGAAGGAGGCGGGTAGACCAGTCAAATATGACAGGTGGGCCCGCAGGTCCCACCGTCAGCCCCTCACGTCCCCCGCCCACCGGTTTAAGTGGAGGCGCATTCCCCGAAGTACGTCTTCTCTTCCCTGGAAATGTTTTTTGAGTCGATGCGTTTTCTTTTTCTGGTTTTTATTAAAACCAGAGTTGACTGAACTTTTACTGGCTTTATCTCTTTAAATATAAATCCAATTGACTTGATTCTTTTTCTGTTGTTTCCCAAATATTGTCTAGTTTATTTTCATATTTATATGAAAATTTTCCAGACAACTTTTTTGGGCTGTGTTAAGTCTATGTATTGATTTTCTTTTATTTCTTTTAGGATTTGGAAGACGGAGAAAACTTCCAAAATCTTTGGAATGCTTTTCTCCTCCCCTCTACTTGAAAGCAAGCATCTTGAACCCCGTTATGATATACGCGGTGTGTTGTTTGCTAAAGCATAGTAACTCCATCGGTATACTAAAATGGAGTAACATTATTTCATGTGGGTGTCATACTCTTGCATATCAACATGTGGTGAATAATCTCTTTCTGTTATGTATGTAATATTGGTGACAGCAACCACTTCTCCTGCCACATATGCCTGGTGATAGTTCGGATGGAGTCCGAAGGATGGTTGTGTTCCGGTGAACCGACCACGTGACTGACACCTCGTTGAGGCGAGGATGTGCAGTAAGACTGGATGTAGCATGAGGGGTGTGGCTCTGTCAGGGAGCTGTGACAAGTATTGTGGCACTAACTATACAGTAATGCTGAAACCTCCTGAGTCGACCATAGACCGAGTCTTATTCCAGTAACCCCCATACTTGTTTCGTGCTACCACGTGTCCCTGCTACAGGTAGGGTACGGTTCAGTAAATTGTCGACCCCTGTTCTATCACACGCCGTACAGAGAGGCCACGGTGGAAGATACCGGCTGCATCCGGTAGGCAGGCCACCTGGTCCGGGAGCATGGGTGTTTTGGTTGGAGCCGAAGGGGATAGCTTCCTCGGTATTCGCGCGCGTTATAATTTTTTTTGTCATCCCATGCTAGTCGAGGTTGTAGCCTCCCCACTTAGAGTTTGTCTTAACAAGTGTCGTGGGTGATTCGAGACACCGGTAAGTTAAGCTGGTGTGTGCAATCAGGTGCGTCTTCTAATTAAAAGACCGTAGACGGAATTAGTCCAGAGGGACTATAGGAAATCCGCTATTCGTGGGTAAAGAGTACACCCTCTGCAGAGATATTAAATCTATTCGAATAGCCGTGTCCATGGTTAAGGACTACAGTCTGGGATGGGTCGAGTTTCGGTCTTAGTGTCGGTCATCGGAGGAGAAACTATTAAACCAGAGCATTATTTATGACCTGTGACAGGTGGTGATTGTGATTTATTATTATGGACTAACCATTCGTATTCTTTGGAACAATGAGTAACCTTGGGACGGTTCTACCTCGCGGATATTTACTATTATTTACTTTCCTCTATAAGCCCTTTATGTGATGTCGCTCAGACGTCCGACTGTGGCATTTCGTTATTTACTTTTCTTTATAAGCCCTTTATGTGATGTCGCTCAGACGTCCGACTGTGGCAATTTGTTATTTACTTTCCTCTATAAGCCCTTTATGTGATGTCGCTCAGACGTCCGACTGTGGCATTTCGTTATTTACTTTTCTTTATAAGCCCTTTATGTGATGTCGCTCAGACGTCCGACTGGGGAAATTTGTTATTTACTTTCCTCTATAAGCCCTTTATGTGATGTCGCTCAGACGTCCGACTTTGGCATTCTTGTCTTTTATTTTTTTTATTTTTTTATAAGCCCTTTCTGTGGTGTCGCTCAGACGCCCGACTGTGGCATGCTTGTTATTTATTTTGTTACTACTCTCTGATTGCGTATGCATTTTTACACGGATGCCCTGCTTGCAATTATAGACTGTCATCTCATTATTATCATAGTGATCATAAATCATCCTCGAGCATGTTTACGTCTCACCCATATTGATGATGTTTGCGAGTACATTCAAAGTACTCACTGGCTTGTCCATGGCTATTGTCTTGGCCAGATTCCTTGCGTGGGAAGGATCGATGCGTTGACAGCCCCGGAACCTATGTTAATGGAGATAGCAGCCTCGCGAAGATAGGAGTTATCCTAGTCAGCTGTTCCTGTGGGAAATGGAGTCCCATAGTCACCGAGTATCGCCAACCGCTTCCGCCATCAACCACTAGAAACTTTATGCTGTGTTCAGGCCAAAATGGTCTTGTACTACATATCTTGTACTTTGCTTGGAGTTTCTGTAACAAGTTGGTGCCTCATCAGCTAACAGTAATCCTGGGGCTGGTGAGCACAAGGGCCGCTTTTGGTAAATTAATATCCCAAAAAGCCGGTCCTCACAACCTTGGTATCAGAGCCAGGCTGACCATTGGCTAATCCTATCTTAGCCCGGTCAAAAACCTAGGTAAACCACCACACCAGACCATATCACAACCCCAGCCAAGCTTCCCGCGTAAGATACCCACACAGTGGACCGACACCTTTGGTAGTCGATGCCCAACCTATCAGTCTAGGCTATCGATCACCCGCCAGTGACCAACGCCTAAACTATTCCCCTCCGCAAGCGTGCGAAGGAAGACTCCGTCCTTTCCTATAAATAGGGCACGCTAGCCCCCAAACCCAACACCACACAGCCTCTACCCCCATACCGAGCTAAAATGCTAGGACCCATTGTCCACAATGAAACCACAGCAACCAACCTTGGAGGTTTTGTGACCATGCTCGCAAACCTCACCCGTCGTGCCTTTGCGTTAGAAGAGCCCCCAGAATATGTTGTATACCAAGACTCCATGGGCGGTGAAAGCCGTCAATTCTGGGCCTCTGTGCACATCTACGGTAGGGGTCTGTCACCAGAGCGCCCCTACAGGTTCACCGGAAGGACAACTTCCTTTGAGCCGCAAGCTATCCAACTAGCTGCTCGAGAAGCTATAGTTCAACTCAGGCACCTGTCGCCCAGAGTTAACTGTCGCTCATTCTACTACTATCCCAGTCGTAACGGGTATGGTAGGCCTCCCCGAGTTGCGAGCGGAGACCACGAGACGGATCCTGCATTATTGCATCTGGTAAGCTATGTTAGTGTACTCGAGGAATTGTTCGATCAAATCACCCTTGATCTGATCGCACCTCGTGGAGAACTGCTTTGCCGAGCCCCAGCAAGCAGAAGAGATGAGTCCGGCACCGACAACCCAGTCATGTTGTTCGGATAACCAATCGAGTCCCCAAGGCGTGCCTCGGTCATTGACCAGAATGCCTTGGTATCTCCAGAGGTGACGCGTCGCCTGTTTGGCACACGCTCCAATGGGATTGTAGCCAATAATCCCCGTGAGGGTCATCATCACTGCCCCGACCCTGCACCCCCTCAGCCACCTCCAGCCAACACCAACGATGGAGCTCTTGGAGAAGCTTCAGCATCCAGAAGGCAAGGCCGCTTGGATATAAACAAGGTTGATTAAATCACCCGGGTAGTACCAAGCTTTATCCTGTCCACACCCCGTAGTGATGTAACCTGTATGCCGATATGTATTTATAGTACCGTTGCGCTGTTGTAGCACCCGTGCATAGTTGTGACAGTGTACGATTGCATTCGTCCTTTTCCGAGCGTAACTTCCAGAGCACCTCACCGACAACCCCTACAGTAAAAACGTTATTTTGCGAGACGTGAGTACCTGTAGCATTGACCCCGACTCCATAAAGCGAAACCAACAATATAGCTACCTCTCACCCGGATTCGGTACACCAGCCCGGTTGCTATATAAGAGGCCACACCGTGACCTTGCCAAGCATCCCTCACCTGGTGCCCTCCCCTCACAGCCATTTCCCTCACCATGACGATCCCTAGTATTTATCTGAGAACCCCAAAAGCATACCCCGGTAGTTTCGTGAAGATATTGTGGGATTTTACCTGCAGTACCATGAGTTCTACCCGTCCACCCCAATATGAGCTGCTCAAATCGAGAATCACACCATCCACCTCGAAATATTGGGCAGTGGTACACATCCCACCCGCAAACCCAAACCAAGACCCCACAGAAGTTTCCTTCATGGGGAAATCCATGCCAACTCCCTAGATGGCCATAGAGGCTGCCGCTTGTGAAGCGCTTGCCCGCCTTTGATTCGCGGTGCCCTATGCCAAAGAACGAGGGTATTATTACTTTCCAAGCCGCGCAGCACCCGGAGAAGCAGCATCTTTTCCTGGTGGGCGAATTGAGAGAGACCTAGTGCTAGCCAACCTTACACAGTATGTCATCGCGCAAGAGCGTCTGACCCAGCGGATAATGGGTTATCTCCAGAGCCTCGCCGATTTAAATCCTCGGATCGCCATCGGCAGACCACTGAGGCCCGGGCAGGAGAAGCACATTCATCGACTGGTCAACCCGCTCCCACCGATAGAAGAAGAGTGTCCCCCAGCACTAGAGACCTTTTCCCAGGACCCTGTTCATTTACCGTTTATATTTTAGATGTAACTGCTATGTGGTTATACCCGTATCCCTTTTTATGAGAACTGTGTGTCGCATCGTGTGTTTAATAAATCTTTCCTGTGTTGTTGCATCTTGTCCATCTGCATAACATAGATATTTTTATCTCGCAACACCACAACAACAATAATACAACTCCGGCCACACCACCCGGTGCACTAAGCTGCTATTCCTCATACACCGACTTCATCTAATTAACCACCTCTCCAGCGCACTACAGCCTCTTGATGAGAGACCCGTGGAGTTTATACAAGCACTAAATGCCTACCGCGCGCTAACAACCATTTGGCACCTGACACTCTCACCTAATCCCCGTGATCGCCGCCGCCGCGAAGAGCTAGCACTCGAGCCGCCGCATCACGACGATCGTCGAGGATGATCGCACACAAGAGCGCAGATACCCCCAGCAATGCCGCCAACCCCACGCATACTAGGACCATGCACCACTCCGGCATCACCTTCGTCATTAGAGCCTCGACCCAAGCTCCTACGAACACAAATGGAGGAGAGGGAAGAGAGGAGAAGGAGAAAGGCCAGGTGTGAGGAGGAAGAAGTAGCACCTCGGCTGTTTTATAGCTCGAGATCGTTGTACGATGGGCGGAGTCCACCAACGCCGCCCGTCGCTCGACCCCCGGTGTTCGGAGGCGAATCCGCGAGCAGTCCCGACAGCACGCTGGCCCGCGAAGTGAGTGCACGCTGCACCGGCAGCTAGCACGCCACGCACTACGGCAGTACGGCCTAGATGCCCTACGAGCTAGCCGTCGCCGATGGAGAAAGCACGGGAACGCGCGAGAGAGAGGAGAAGAGAGAACCGGAGGTAGAAGAAGAGGCTGACAATGGGTCCAGGCCCCACCTGTCAGCTAGTGAGAGCACTGTGCTCTCGGGTGCAACCAGCGCATTTGAAAATTTAGAAATGCCATTTCTAAATTTACTATAGCCCCGAGTAGGAATATCTCGTTTTCCACGATCGCAGAATTTTCCCTGCCGCGCCAGCGTTTAACACTGCCGTTTACGCCACTTTTTGCCCATGCACAGTAATGGCATTTACTTACATTATTAGAACGGTAAAACGTTGGTAGTAACTTTTTGTGGCAGTAGAAGATCTTATAGCAACCCTTAACAAATCTCGAGGACGAGATTTTTCTTAAGGGGGGTAGTGTTGTAACACCCCAAAAATTTAACCATGTTTAATTAATTAAAATTTTGCTAGTTAATTAAAATTTTGCCTTTTTACTGGATGTTCCTTTAGATTCCAGGACCTTTTCTTTCTTTTGTATGTTGGAGTTTTTCACCCTTAGTGAAAAACTTTCCAGCTAACAGTAGATTCTCTTATGCACCCATTAAAACTTTGCGTATATCAGCAGGATTAATTATATATTTGTCCCCCTAATTATCTTCCCCATATAAATGGTTGCCCTTAGTTTTAAGGCCTCTTTTGAACTGCAACCACTTGAAAAATTTATTTAAAATTTCCAACCAAAAATTGGAGATGTATTGTGATGTTGTTAGATCACTTTTATGCAAGAATATATTTATTTCATTTAATATTTTAAGCTCCACACCATGTTTTCCAATCTGGTCCAGTGGGCCAAATTGCACTATAACCCCTTCAAATATTCCTTTAATGCTTCCACCAAAATTACGGGGTGTTCATAGGAGTATGTTATTCATCTTTATGCAAAAACCCCATTTAGGTCCTTTGGAAAATTTGAGTGAACCAACCTCTTTTCCATTCTGATCCAGTTTGGTATTTTGCTCTGCAACCCTAGTTTATTTTGCTCTAGTGCCCTTGAGCTTCCTCATGCTTATAGCCCTTCTTGCAAAACCCTTAAGTCCAGAAGAGTGGGCCTATTGAGATAGTTTTGGTTCATGAAACAATGCTCTGCATTTTCTGTCCAGAACTGAAGATTTTGCAAAACTTGCACTAACAAGTTTCTGGTTTTGCCCAACTAGCCTTGCCATCATTTCTTTCACCTAAGGAGGCTATGATCTGGAGAGTTTAGCCACTAGTGGAGATGCCCCTATGCCCATATCATTCTGTTGAGCACCTTGTGAGCATGACCAGTGTTGGCATAGTTTTGACTTCGCATGGTGGACTCGAATCCCCGACCTAACAGCCATGTCCACTAACCTCCCAGCTACCTCTAACCTAAGTCTGCTGATTTGCTTTGGCAACCAAGCAGGTTTGGCCACCCTGGCATTTCGTCGAGCACCTGCCGTGCGTGCATAGAGCGCGGCCAGAGCGCGCGTTTTGCACGTGCCGCGCCCGAGCCGCCGCGTCCCTGGCATGTCTCCCCCGAGCTTATCCAGACCACTGCAGCCTGCCGAATAGGGCCAAGCTTCTGCCCGCACCCCCTCACAGGCGCCACAGCACCTCGCCACGTCTCCGGCAAGCTAGGAGCTAGCCGCCACCGCCGCCTGCAGTGGCCGGCGCCGTACGGGCCACCTGGCGCGCCCCCGAGCACCCCAGACCGCTGTCTCATCCACAACCGCGTCGTCTACCTCTGCAAGTTCTGCTGGCCAGCCCCCACCTCTCCTGCTCCGCAATAGTGCCACCACCGTCGTCCTTATCCTCGGCCACCGTCGAACCGACTTTGATCACCTATTTAAGGGTGCCCTGAACCTCTCCGCAGCATCAGACCATCACTAGACACCCCGCAGAGCAACCCCGCGGCAACCATTCGTCCCCTGGAAGCTTTCTTCTTCATCTCCGGTGGATACGGCCGCCACCACGCTCCAGTCCAATACGTCGCAACCAACGCCCCTCCTGTCCAGCCTGCACCACCGTCCGACTCCCTGTGATCCTGCGGAGCCGCCCATCGCCTCAAACTAGCTCGGGAGCCACTACATCACAAGGCCCCAAATCCACCCGAGGCCGTCGTCCGCCGCGAAGCTTGCTGCCGGTGATTCCCTCCGTACCCACCGGCCACTCGACCACCGGGAGGACCGCCCCAGCCTAGCGAATCCATCCCTGCACTCGAACGCCCTCGAGGAGCCGCCATTCGTCGGCGATGATCACCGAAGCTCCGTCCCCGTCGGGCGGAGGAGGAAGGAGGCGGGTAGACCAATCAAATATGACAGGTGGGCCCGCAGGTCCCATCGTCAGCCCCTCACGTCCCCCGCCCACCGGTTTAAGTGGAGGCTCATTCCCCGAAGTACGTCTTCTCTTCCTTGGAAACGTTTTCTGAGCCGATGCGTTTTCTTTTTCTGGTTTTTATTAAAACCAGAGTTGACTGAACTTTGACTGGCTTTATCTCTTTAAATATAAATCCAATTGACTTGATTCTTTTTTTGTTGTTTCCCAAATATTGTCTAGTTTATTTTCATATTTATATGAAAATTTTCCAGACAACTTTTTTGGGCTGTGTTAAGTCTATGTATTGATTTTCTTTTATTTCTTTTAGGATTTGGAAGAGGGAGAAAACTTCCAAAATCCTTGGAATGCTTTTCTCCTCCCCTCTACTTGAAAGCAAGCATCTTGAACCCCGTTATGATATACGCTGTGTGTTGTTTGCTAAAGCATAGGAACTCCATCGGTATACTAAAATGGAGTAACGTTATTTCATGTGGGTGTCATACTCTTGCATATCAACATGTGGTGAATAATCTCTTTCTGTTATGTATGTAATATTGGTGACAGCAACCACTTCTCATGCCACATATGCCTGGTGATAGTTCGGATGGAGTCCGAAGGATGGTTGTGTTCCGGTGAACCGACCACGTGACTGACACCTCGTTGAGGCGAGGATGTGCAGTAAGGCAGGATGTAGCATGAGGGGTGTGGCTCTGTCAGGGAGCTGTGACAAGTATTGTGGCACTAACCATACAGTAATGCTGAAACCTCCTGAGTCGACCATAGATCGAGTCTTATTCCAGTAACCCCCATACTTGTTTCGTGCTACCACGTGTCCCTGCTACAGGTAGGGTACGGTTCAGTAAATTGTCGACCCCTGTTCTATCACACACCGTATAGTGAGGCCACGGTGGAAGATACCGGCTGCATCCGGTAGGCAGGCCACCTGGTCCGGGAGCATGGGTGTTTTGGTTGGAGCCGAAGGGGATAGCTTCCCCGGTTTTCGCGCGCGTTATAATTTTTTTTGTCATCCCATGCTAGTCGAGGTTGTAGCCTCCCTACTTAGAGTTTGGCTTAACAAGTGTCGTGGGTGATTCCAGACACCGGTAAGTTAAGCTGGTGTGTGCAGTCAGGTGCGTCTTCTAATTAAATGACCCTAGACAGAATTAGTCCAGAGGGACTATAGGAAATTCGTTATTCGTGGGTAAAGAGTACACCCTCTGCAGAGATATTAAATCTATTCAAATAGCCGTGTCCATGGTTAAGGACTACAGTCTGGGATGGGTCGAGTGTCGGTCTTAGTGTCGGTCTTCGGAGGAGAAACTATTAAGCCAGAGCATTATTTATTACCTGTGACAGGTGGTGATTGTGATTTATTATTATGGACTAACCATTCGTATTCTTTGGAACAATGAGTATCCTTGGGACGGTTCTACCTCCCGGATTTTTACTATTATTTACTTTCCTCTATAAGCCCTTTATGTGATGTCGCTCAGACGTCCGACTGTGGCATTTCGTTATTTACTTTTCTTTATAAGCCCTTTATGTGATGTCGCTCAGACGTCCGACTGTGGCAATTTTTTATTTACTTTCCTCTATAAGCCCTTTATGTGATGTCGCTCAGACGTCCGACTGTGGCATTTCGTTATTTACTTTTCTTTATAAGCCCTTTATGTGATGTCGCTCAGACGTCCGACTGTGGCAATTTGTTATTTACTTTCCTCTATAAGCCCTTTATATGATGTCGCTCAGACGTCCGACTGTGGCATTCT
>LR738710.1:143730544-143780027 GCA_902687465.1 Secale cereale
ACCATTCGTATTCTTTGGAACAATGAGTATCCTTGGGACGGTTCTACCTCCCGGATTTTTACTATTATTTACTTTCCTCTATAAGCCCTTTATGTGATGTCGCTCAGACGTCCGACTGTGGCATTTCGTTATTTACTTTTCTTTATAAGCCCTTTATGTGATGTCGCTCAGACGTCCGACTGTGGCAATTTGTTATTTACTTTCCTCTATAAGCCCTTTATATGATGTCGCTCAGACGTCCGACTGTGGCATTCTTGTCTTTTTTTTTATAAGCCCTTTCTGTGCTGTCGCTCGGACGCCCGACTGTGGCATGCTTGTTATTTATTTTGTTACTACTCTCTGATTGCGTATGCATTTTTACACGGATGCCCTGCTTGCAATTATAGCATGTCATCTCATTATTATCATAGTGATCATAAATCATCCTCGAGCATGTTTACGCCTCACCCATATTCATGATGTTTGCGAGTACATTCAAAGTACTCACTGGCTTGTCCATGGCTATTGTCTTGGCCAGATTCCTTGCGTGGGAAGGAACGATGCGATGACAGCCCCGGAACCTATGTTAATGGAGATAGCAGCCTCGCAAAGATAGGAGGTATCCTGGTCAGCTGTTCCTGTGGGAAATGGAGTCCCATAGTCACCGAGTATCGCCAACCGCTTCCGCCATCACCCACTAGAAACTTTATGCTATGTTCAGGCCAAAAAGGTCTTGTACTACATATCTTGTACTTTGCTTGGAGTTTCTGTAACAAGTTGGTGCCTCATCAGCTAACAGTAATCCTAGGGCTGGTGAGCACAAGGGCCGCTTTTGGGAAATTAATATCCCGAAAAGCCGGTCCTGACACAGCATCCATCATGGAGGTTCGACGGCCCTAGTACTCGATTCCATAATCGATGGATATCATCTTACTCGAGTCCTTATGGACGTCGACAGTAGGCTCAATTTGATATATCAAGACACTGTCCGCAAGATGGGGTAGACCCGTCAAGAATCAAGCCTAGCAGCACTACCTTTAAAGGAGTGATACCCGGTGTAGAGGCCCGCTGCACGAGCTTATTAACATTGGAAGTGGTATTCGGCTCTCTAGACAATTTCCAAAGTGAGGAGTTAATCTTTGACACCGCTCCCTTCCGAAGTGGCTACCATGCACTACTCAGAAGAACAGCCTTCACCCGCTTTAATGCAGTCCCACACTATGCTTACTTGAAGCTTAAAATGACCGGACCGCGCGGCGTCATCACGGTCAATGGGAACATGGAGCGCTCCCTCCGAACAGTGGAGGATACTACGGCCCTGGAAGCCAAAGTTCAAGGTGGCCTATTCAAGCCGAACAATTCATCGGTCGTCAAGACCAGAGACACTTCTAAGCGTGTCCGACCTGCACTACAATGGGGAAGCTCAGAAGAACTTGAGCTTGATTAGCAGTTACGCCCCCGTCGACCGCCTTACAAGGTGGTAGCATACGTACCTCGTATACACAACTACGCCCTTAAAATACCTTGGGCAGCGCCGGGGGCACACTACGGAGAAACAGTCCATAGTTCGGCTTGACCCTATTCGTACTCTAAAATATATTTTCATTGAAAGTTCATTAAAAGAACCCACCTTATCTATGGTTGTGCAGGGCATTCTTTTTCAGAGTTCCCCTTCCTTTCTCACAAGCGGCCATCAAACCTCTCTCCTTCAAGGACATGTTACAAAGAAGAAACGGTGCAGACAAGCAGCAGGGCCCCATTGAGATCTTTAAATCGTTAATCTTAGGATCTTTGTAAGCCATTCGCATTATTACTCTTCTTCTTTTTGGCATGTAAAATTGAAGGAAATATGCCCTAGAGGCAATAATAAAGTTGTTATTTATATTTCCTTATATCATGATAAATGTCTTTTATTCATGCTAGAATTGTATTAAACGGAAACTTGATACATGTGTGGATACATAGACAAAACACAGTGTCCCTAGTAAAGCCTCTACTAGACTAGCTCATTAATCAAAGATGGTTGAGTTTCCTAACCATATACATATGTTGTCATTTGATTAACGGGATCACATCATTAGGAGAATGATGTGTTGGACATGACCCATCTGTTAGCTTAGCGTATTGATCGTTCAGTTTTATCGCTACTACTTTCTTCATGTCAAATACATATTCCTCAGACTATGAGATTATGCAACTCCCAGATACCGGAGGAATGCCTTGTGTGCTATAAAACATCACAACATAACTGGGTGATTATAAATATTCTCTACAAGTATTTCCGAAGGTGTTTGTTGGGTTGGCATAGATCGAGATTAGGATTTGTCACTCTGAGTATCGGAGAGGTATCTATGGGCCCTCTCGGTAATACACATCATAATAAGCCTTGCAAGCAAATGACTAATGAGTTAGTAACGGGGTGATGTA
Source organism: Secale cereale (assembly GCA_902687465.1). Classification (NCBI taxonomy): domain Eukaryota; kingdom Viridiplantae; phylum Streptophyta; class Magnoliopsida; order Poales; family Poaceae; genus Secale; species Secale cereale. The sequence continues at coordinate 143,732,951 of LR738710.1, forward strand.
TTACGGAATGAGTAAAGAGACATGCCAATAACAAGATTGAACTAGGTATGAAGATACCGATGATCGAATCTCGGGCAAGTAACATATTGATGACAAAGGGAATAACGTATGTTGTCATAATGGTTCGACCGAGAAAGATCTTCATAGAATATGTGGGAGCCAATATGAGCATCCAGGTTCCGCTATTGGTTATTGACTGGAGAGGTTTCTCGGTCATGTCTACATAGTTCTCGAACCCATAGGGTCCGCACGCTTAATGTTCGATGACGATTTGTATTAAGAGTTATGTGTTTTTGGTGACCGAAGATTGTTCGGGGTCCCGAATGAGATCACAGACAAGATGAGGAGTCTCGAAATGGTCGAGAGGTAAATATCGATATATTGGATGATGGTCTTCGAACACCGGAATGGTTTCGGGACGTTTCAGATATTTATCGGAGTACCGAGGGGCTACCGGAACCCCCCGGGGAAGTATTGGGCCTACATGGGCCATATGGGAAAGAGAGGGGAGCCCACAAGGGGTGGCGCGCCCCCCCTTTGGGCTATCCGAATTGGACAAGGGGAAGGGGCGCAGCCCCCCTTTCCTTCCCACTCTCCCTCTCCTTCCCTCTTCCAACTCCCAAAGAAAGGAAAAAAGGGGGGCGAATCCTACTATGGATGGAGTCCTAGTAGGACTCCCCCCATGGCGCGCCCCTAGGCCGGCTGGCCGCCTCCTCCCCTCCTCCTTTATATACAGGGGCAGGGGGCACCCCAAGGGATCATCAGTTATTCTCTTAGCCATGTGCGGTGCCCCCCTTCACAGTTTACTCCTCCGGTCATAGTGTTGTAGTGTTTAGGCGAAGCCCTGCATGGATCACATCACCATCACTTTCACCATGCCATCGTGCTGACAAAACTCTCCATCAACCCTCTGCTTGATCAAGAGTTCCAGGGACGTCATCAAGCTTAATGTGTGCAGAACTCGAAGGTGACGTATGTTCGATGCTAGATCGGTTGAATCGCGAAGACGTTCGACTAGATCAACCGCGTTAATCTAACACTTCCTCTTTTGGTCTATGAGGGTACATGGACACACTCTCCCCGCCTCATTGCTATGCTTCTCCTAGATAGATTTTGCATGAGCATAGGAATTTTATTGAAATTGCATGCTACGTTCCCAACAGTGGTATCAGAAACAGGTTTATGCGTAGCTGATATGCACGAGTAGAACACAAAGGAGTTGTGGGCGGTGATGTTCATACTGCTTACCACCAATGTCTTATTTACATTCGGTGGTATTGTAAGATGAAGTGGCTCGGACCAAGATTACATGACCGTGTTCATGAGACCGGTTCCACCGTTACGTGCAACTTGTTTGCATAAAGGTAGCTGGCGGGTGTTTGTCTCTCTTGCTTTAGTTGAATCGAATTTGACTGCAGCCGGTCCTTGTTGAAGGTTAAAGCAGCAAACTTGATAAATCACCATTGTGGTTTTTGTGCCGTAGGTAAGAACGGTTCTTGCTAGAAGCCCGTAGCAGCCACGTAAAACTTGCAACAACAAAGTAGAGGACGTCTAACTTGTTTTTGCAGGACACGTTGTGATATGATATGGTCAAGACGTGATGGGTTATACGTTATTGTATGAGATGATCATGTTTTGTAAATTATCGGCAACCGATAGGAGCCTTATGGTCGTATATTTATTGTATGAATTGCGAACGCCATGTAATTTCTTTACTTTATCACTATGAGTTAGCGATAGTAGTAGAAGCAATAGTTGGCGACGACCACGACGCTGCGATGCAGATCATGGTGTCAAGCCAGTGACGATGGAGATCATGACGATGCTTTGGAGATGGAGATCAAAAGCACAACATGATGATGGCCATATCATGTCACATATTTTGATTGCATGTGATGTTTATCTTTTTATGCATCTTATTTTGCTTAGTACAACGGTAGCATTATAAGATGATCCCTTATTAAAAAATTCAAGGTACCAGTGTTCTCCCTGAGTATGCACCGTTGCGACAGTTCATCGTGCCGAGATACCACGTGATGATCGGGTGTGATAAGCTCTACGTTCACATACAACGGGTGTAAGATATTTTTGCACGTGCAGAATACTCGGGTTAAACTTGCCGAGCCTAGCATGTACAGACATGGCCGGGGAACACTAGAGACAGAAAGGTCGAGGGTGAACCATATAGTAGATATGATCAACATAAGATGTTCACCATTGAAAACTACTCCATCTCACGTGATCATCGGACATGGTTTAGTTGATTTGGATCACAGAATCATTTAGATGACTTGAGGGATGTCTATCTAAGTGGGAATTCTTTAGTAATATGATTAATGGAACTTAATTTATCATGAACTTAGTCGTGATGGAGTTTTGCATATCTTTGTTGTAGATCAATGGCCCGTGCTACCGTTCCCTCGAATTTTAATGCATTCCTAGAGAAAACTAAGTTGAAAGTTGATGGTAGCAACTACACGGACTGGGTCCGTAATTTGAGGATTATCCTCATTGCTGCATAGAAGGATTATGTCCTTGACGACAAGCCCCCTCCCGCTAATGTAGAAGCATTGAACGTCTGGCAGACGTGGTCTGATGACTACTCTATAGTTCAATGTGCCATGCTTTATGGCTTAGAATCGGGACTTCATAGACGTTTTGAACGTCATGGAGCATATGAGATGTTCCAAGAATTGAAGTTAATATTTCAAGCAAATACCTGAGTTGAGAGATATGAAGTCTCCAACAATTTCTATAGTTGCAAGATGGAGGAGAATAGTTCTGTTAGTGAACACATACTCAGAATGTCTGGTGCCATAACCACATGACTCAGTTGGGAGTGAATATTCCAGATTATAGTGTTATTAACAGAGTTCTTCAATCACTACCACCAAGCTACAAAGGCTAAGTGATGAACTATAATATGCAAGGGATGGAGAACACAATTCCCGAGCTCTTCGCAATGCTCAAAGCTGCGGAGGTAAAAATCAAAAAGGAGTATCAAGTGTTGATGGCTAACAAGACCACTAGTTTAAAAAAAAGGAAAGGGAAATGTCGGGGTTTTGGTGCGACATATGCCAAATGATGGCTTATCATGCATGGGGACAAGAGTACGTCGTCGGGCCCTAGAAGCGGGATGAGGCGATACTTAGGACGCCTACGAATCTTACCCAGGTTCGGGGCTCTCCGTGGAGATAACACCCCTAATTCTACTCCGCGGGGGCTCCGCATCATGACTAATGTCAATATGGTAGCTACAAGATTTCTCCTTGAGTTGTGTCGTCTAGAGGAGGAAGAATGGAAGTCTAGCTCTTTCCTTCTCTCTAGGGAATGGGGGTGATCGCTAGGGTTTCTCCCTATCGATCTCTCTCTCTCTCTCTCTCTCTCTCTCTCTCTCTCTCTCTCTCTCTTTATATCTCTTCGGCTCCAACCCCTCCACATGGAGGACCCTAGGGGGTTTATATAGGCCTACCCCCCAGGGATACAATGGTAATCTGGGCGGGGTGGATCCCGCCCGTCAGTGTCTCTGGGCGCCGGCTTCTCCGCCGGCTGCTGGGGCCCGCCGTCTGTGGGCCCTCGTGTTTGTCTTTTACTGTTAGCATCCTTCTGCTGACGGAAGCATCGTCAGGTGGGGAGTGGCTATAGTACCGCCGCCTCTTGGTCGTACACAGCCACTACGTCCAGTCTTGTCATCTTAATGGGGTTTAGACTCGCAGGGCTCGGTTAGCCGCCTGCTACAGGGCGGCCCGTCCCCCAGGCCGCTTGCCAAAATTCACCTGCTTCTGTGTGGCTCACTGGCGGGTGGGGCCCGCCGCATGTTGGCCGCTCCGCCTACGGGTAGTGGGATCATGGCTTCGTTTGACCAGGGCTAGGCCATCGGTAACATGGCTACAGTGTTACGCCATTTAGGGAGTGTCCGTAGGGTACACTTTCACTGTAGCCCCGCTACTGTGGATTCTTTAGGGACAAGCTTAACTGTAGCCATGCCCTAGTCTCGTCGCGGACCTCCAGCACGTGCCCCGAGGGGGGAGGCACGGGGCCATCTTCCAGATGCTGGCCGCTAGGCTGCCGCCTGTCGGGGCTCCGTCGCTTGCTGGCAGCTGGCTCCTAGGCGTTGCGGCCCTAGGAGGCGGCCCGAGGCACATGCGGCCAAAGGGTGATAGGCAGCCCTTATTTGTCTTGAAACACCATGGGTGGTCGATGAAGACACCCGTGGTCAATATCTCCGCAAGTAGTCCCCGAAGCTGGTGGAGCTCTGCGGTCGCGAGCGGGACGGCAGGGTTCAAGCAGCTTCCCTCTGTGTGTGAAAAATTGTTTGTGCTTTTAGTCCGTCTTCTGGAAGGGCAGGCTTCTAGCAGCCGGGCCTTTGTCTTCGAGTCTTCGGGGAGAAGGTATTGCGCAGATGGCGGGTTGCGGTGTGGTTTTGCCGCCCGTTGGTGGCGCTCCATGCGTCATCATCTCGCCGTGCCGTCCTGCCAGCCCACGCGCGCGATGTGACACAGCAGCAGGCCAGGGCCTACCACTACAGGGCCTCAGCATGCGCGCGGATCCGTTGTGACAGAGGCAATCGATTGCCCTCCCCATGCGCATTAAGTGTGTGCGGATTAGGCACGAAAAAGGCACGGGTCGTGCGGGGCGTGGCGCAGTTAATCCCATGCCCCCGTCCCCTCGGCTTCGTCGTCTCGGGCCTATAAGTAGGCACGGGAGGAGGCGAGCGCAGCTCACGCGCACACGTCCTCTCCATCTTCTTCTTCCTCTCGTCTTCTTGTGCTCTTCGCTGCCATCACACGCATAGCTCCGTCGGAATCCGTCCCCCCTAGAGCCATGGCTGCGGAAGCGCAGGTCCACCGCTTCGGTGAGTGGGAGGGCAGCGATATCATCGAAGAACATGTGCATTATCTCCGCTGCTCGTGACGGTTGCCTCCCGCCGAGAAGGTCGACGTACGTCTTGCGCCGTCGACCGAGATCAGGCCGGCGCCGTAGCTGGGCGAGCGTGTAGTATTCCGCTCGCACTTCCCCTACGGCTTCGGGCTACCCATCTGTGGGTTCTTCCGCTCCTTCCTCGATTTCTACAACGTGCAGCCTCACCACCTCACGCCGAACATGGTGGTGACGCCGTCTGCCTTCGTTGTCCTCTGCGAGGGGTACCTCGGGATACTCCCCACCACTACAAGAAATATGTCAACTTATGACCTTTTGTTAGTGACCCTGGAAGAATTGGTCATAGATCTATGACCATTTCAGACCAATTGGTCAAAAGCTGTTCGGGGGGCTCCAAACCCTAAACTATAACGACCATTTTGGTCAGAAAGGTCATAATTTCCTTACACGAAATGGTCACAAAGCAGATAGCACTGGTTCGCTGCCTTATTTCTAGCTGTTCATGACCAATATAGATGGTCATAACCTTGAAAATTGTGGTGGGTTGCTACGACTAGGCGCCACCTCATCAGTTTTGCCTATGTGTCATGTCCATGTGGCAGTTTTTGCCCTAGGTTGTGAAGCAACCTATATTTCTGTCATTCCCAAAATTCCCCAAAAAATCTCATAAATTCTTTGGGTCATATCTTCGTCAAATATGTAAAAAACCTTCCTTGCTTAGTTCAAAAATAATTCAAAAATATTCATTTTCCTATTCTGTTCAAAAAAAAACACTTTGTGAAGGAAGTACCACTTTGGCATGTCCAAATGGTATCCATTTTCTACAGTGCTTTCCTATGCCCAAATAACTATCCTCCACCAAATGCCATCTCAATCCATTCATTATTTTGAGCCCATCTTCAACATTCGTATTTATGTCCAGTGTGGTACTTTGCAAAGCAAGTACCACCTAGACTCCTCATTTTGAGCTGAAATTTTGTGAAGACGGTCTTCTTAGTAACTGATCATCCTCAACCAAAACTCACGCCCATTAGCCATGTGCATTTTCCGTACCGCTAATCAAACACTTGACTGCTAATTCATGTTTGAGCATTGATCGGTCTCCTCGTGAGAATCTTATGTTGTAATTTTCTTCCTAGCACCTACCTCGGGAGTGGCCAACCCACTAGACATGCCTAGGCCGCCCAGAACACATGGCAACGCCACAGTCACGCGGTGACCATGCAGCGGGCATGCGAGTTTACGCGCTCTAGAGTTGGGGCCCTCGACCACCGTCCAAACCTCGACGTATCGCCACCAAACCATGTATTTATGATTAAATAGGTACTTATGTACCTAGAAATGATTTTTGGAAAAAATAAATAGCAAACTATGAGGCAGCCGCAGTTCAAATTTGACCCGCTTCCACCTGAATCGGCGGAAATTTGTCTTTTCACGAGAGGTGGATCAAAACTTTTTACACCCAACCATTTTGTCAATTGTGCATTAAATATGTCCTAGTATTTTATAAAATTGATTTGGTCAAATTTTGCAACAATTATTTGGGAGGTCCTTCACAAAAAAACCTCCTTTTGGGCACTCGAAAAATGGAAAATGAATTTTTTGTCCAAAGAAAATGAAAACTTCCTTAGGCAACATTGTTTGCCATTCCAAGATGCACCCTTGTGCACAATATGAGATCATTTGAACAAACTATGCCATGAATGTGGCCATAGGATTGATCATTTGGCTTGAAAGCCATGAATCTTCACGCATGATAGCTCATTTCTGAGAACACTTTTTTAATAGAATTGCCGTATTACAAGTTTATTATTTTTCCTGGTAACTTGGTCATATATAATGACACAATGCGAAGGTGTTCCAATTTTTTGATTTTTTTTGAATTTTTTATGCCCGTTTCAAAATGCGGTCAAAACGGCGGGAATGACCGTTCCTAGCTAGTGGTTGAATCTTGGAATTTTTTTGGTGTTTCTCTGATTAAATAGGTACTTATGTACCTAGAAATGATTTTTGGAAAAAATAAATAGCAAACTATGAGGCAGCCGCAGTTCAAATTTGACCCGGTTCCAGCTGAATCGGCGAAAATTTGTCTTTTTCACGAGAGGCGGATCAAAACTTTTTACACCCAACCATTTTGTCAATTGTGCATTAAATATGTCCTAGTATTTTATAAAATTGATTTGGTCAAATTTTGCAACAATTATTTGGGAGGTCCTTCACAAAAAAACCTCCTTTTGGGCACTCGAAAAATGTAAAATGAATTTTTCGTCCAAAGAAAATGAAAACTTCCTTAGGCAACATTGTTTGCCATTCCAATATGCACCCTTGTGCACAATATGAGATCATTTGAACAAACTATGCCATGAATGTGGCCATAGGATTGATCATTTGGCTTGAAAGCCATGCATCTTCACGCATGATAGCTCATTTCTGAGAACACTTTTTTAATAGAATTGCTGTATTTCAAGTTTATTATTTTTCCTGGTAACTTGGTCATATATAATGACACAATGCGAAGGTGTTCCAATTTTTTGATTTTTTTTGAATTTTTTATGCCCGTTTCAAAATGTGGTCAAAACGGCGGGAATGATCGTTCCTAGCTAGTGGTTGAATCTTGGAATTTTTTTGGTGTTTCTCTGGTTAAATAGGTACTTATGTACCTAGAAATGATTTTTGGAAAAAATAAATAGCAAACTACAAGGCAGCTGCAGTTCAAATTTGACCCGGTTCTAGCTGAATCGGCGAAAATTTATTTAAATGGCCAAAAATAGCTAGTAGGATCGGAAATGCATACAAATTGGTGATCTTCCATAAAATGTGGTCTAAATTAATTGTAAATTTTAGTGATGCCATTTTCCAAAATAATTTTGGTAGCTGCTTTACAAAACCCCCCTATTTTTAGCACTAAGAGATAATTTTAATAAATGCCTCATGTTTTGAACCAATCAGGAAGCAGCCCACGGATCACCCCCCACTGTAGTCGATCTGAGCCGTCCACGCTCTCCTCACTCCCTCGATCCAGCGTCCCTCACCCACCGCACGTCACTCCTCCCCCCTCCCCCCTCCCCCCCGCACACCACTCCTCCCCAAACCCTAACCCCTCTCCCCTCTCCCTCTATTCGACCGCCGCCGCCACCTACTGCGGCCGATCCCGCCGCGACCTCCCCTCTCCTCCTACCTCAAGCCGCTCCTCCTCGCCTTCGTGGACAACCGCCTGCTCCGCCATTCGCGCCCGCTCCTCATCGCCTCGCTCCTCACCCGCGACCTCCCCTCCCCTCCCACCTCAAGCATCTCATGGCGTCCCCGGCGCGGCCAGCCTCCGTCTCCGGCCCCTTCGGCTCCGCCACCGACCTCGCCATCTTCTCCACTCCGACCACGACGCGACGGGCGGATCCAGGCCGTGCGGCGAGACGACGGCTAGATCTGCCACCGCCACAACGGGCCTTCCGGATCCTCACCGTCGTCGAGCTGGATCCGCGCCTCGTCGCGCGGCCTCGTCTCCCTTCCGTGCTGCCACTCCAGACCAGAGAGGCCGCGCGCGATGCTCCTCCTCGCCCCCTCCGCCGCTGGCCAGACGTGGGTGCCCCGTCCAGCAGTCGCCCACGCGGTACGTGCTGACTAGCTCCGGCAGCTTCCGGCTCCTCAGCTGGAACGGGACCACGTCGGCCTGGGACACGCTCCAGTGGTGGCCGTCGAGCGTGTGCACCACGTACAGGCACTGCGGCGCGTACGGGTACTGCGACGTCACGGCGGCACCGGCGGCGTGCAGGTGCCTCGATGGGTTCGAGCCGGCGAGTGCGCTGGGGCGGCGAGACGCTCTACCTCCACCTCCGCGTGCCGGTTGCTGCTACTTCCACAGGTACAGCAGAGAAACATTCTCAAAATTCTGTTGCATCTTTACCGAATCCAGACCAGAAAATGCGTTGTTTCATCAAACTTTTGTCCTGTATTTGAATGTGCAGCTAGAACTGTAGTGAAAATAGCACTTCCGGTGTTGGCAGCTGCCGTGCTGCTCTCTTGCATTGTATTCGTATGGTTCCGTAGATTCAGAGGTACAGTCATATGTTCTTACATCAAAGCATGTCATGGTCGATCATTATTGGCAATTTTCACAACACCAATTTCACAGGCAAGGGAACCAATTTCACCGAAAGCCAAAATAAGCTGGTGCCCCGGACCGGGACCGCGAACACATCGAATGCAGTCTGCCTACTGAATGCCAGTCTGAGAAGTAGCATCTGCTATCGTCAGGTTATATAATGCGTCCACACAAATTGATTTCTCACTCAGCTATGTATAATCTATGTGGAGAAGACTGACAACAGACTGATAGATTAATATGAACATCAAATAACTTAAACAAGGACATTGTTTGTGTTAACCCACCACTCGTTTATTCAATTTTCCCTGCTGGACCTTATAAGCAGCAGCCTTCACAACTCTATCATACCCAATAACTGGGAAAGATGTGGCATCAGCAATAGAGCTTTCCTGCTGGACATTGTTTGTGTTAACCCACCACTCGTTTAGTCAAATGCATGCACATCACATTGCTAAAAAGGGAAGTCAGTGGTGCTGTCTTGATGTACCATACCAGCTAAGCTTCAATTCCAGCAGCCCATGCATGTAGGTGCATCAGGAAATGGATGTGATGCTTCAATTCCAGCCTAATTTTTTGTTCTTGTTCGATTTGTATTTGGATGCAGCAGGTGCTCTGCTCTTGCGCATGTCTGGTGGCGTCTCCGGCGCAGCGGTGCTTCTTGAGGTGACTGGCGTGACGGCACGGTATAGGAAATTGCTGAACATTGTTGTTCTTATGAAGTGTTTGTGTTTTCTGAAATTAGTGTTCCCTTAGCCCAACTCCACAAGTATGCACTGGTATAGATGTGTATGTCGCTTAAGTAATAATCCAGGTTTAACTGATCGTGTGCTCTTTTGTACCTCCATGTTAAGATAACAGAAGCCATGCTGAAATTTGATGCTACTGCATGTTGAATGACATGTCAATAGAAATGTATATATGAGATGGTAGTTTATATAAAGATGCCTTATTTCATTTCTGAACAAACTAAAATCATGACATACTACACTAGCGTGTTAGTTTGTTGTTTGCCCTGCTCTAGTCACCAACTAGTACCTCTATATACAGTTCAGCAATTCAAATGTCCAACAGACTTCACTTGAAAGAAACATGTCTCTGTTTATCTCACACACAGAAATTTATTTAACATGCTTTTATTTGTTCTCGTGCAGTAAACCAACCGAATCCATAACATCATGTTTACTGTTTAGATCAATGTTTGGCATACCAAGAAAATTTTAGAACAAAAAATGTCTGAATATTGCTATTCCCGTGTAGTGATACACTAAATAATTTTAATACAAAAGTAAAGAAAGTAGTATCTGAAGCATATATGTGCTTCACTGCTCTGCTTTTTACGTCGTTGGTGTTGTGTTGTCATTTCTTTTTACGTCGTTGTAGAATAAAAAAGATGAGCATTCCAGCCAATGTGTGAAGTAGTTGTTACTGTGTAGTTATTTGCCCTATGCAATTCTGTTGTTTTATTTGCCCTTTCTAATATTGTACAAACTGATGCATTCCTGGCATAAGAAAATTATTCTATAAGATTTGTAAAAGCAAACATTTCACTATGCAAGTCTGTTTGTTACTGTTATCCATGCCCACATGCTTAAGGATCGACTCCAAGCTCCTTGTGTATATGTTTGTTATTCTGTTCATTATTCTTTTCCTAGTTGTTCTTTGTTGGAAGATATTGCTTTCATTGGCAGCCATCATAACGATAATTTCCTCTCTTCTACAGGAGCTCTAGGCTGAAGAAGTTCGAAGAAGGGAACACTTCATCTTTGTAGCTAGTTTTATGTTCCTGGGTGTTTACTTCATAGATGTTGCTGGGTGTTCCTAGGTCTTTGTTTACTTCATATATGTTCCTGGATGTTCCTGGGTGTTTGCACTTCCTGTGTTCTAAATTCCTGGATGATGTGAACTATCGCATGATTGTAATATATATAATGTACTCATTTTGGACGTCATTTGTATTGTGTGATTGAAATATTGGAAATATTGATCATTTTTTTTCGAGGTGATGATCCCTAATTGCTGATACATCAGAAATGAAACAAATATTATTTGGACCCTAAAAAGGCCACAAATCAAACAATTTAGGAAAAATGAACAAAATCGATAAAAAATCAATTGAGAAAAGGTGAAGGCCGAGAAAATAAAAAGGCCTAGGCCCAAAAATATCGAGGCTGAACCGTTGGGCTTGGCCCATCTACCTGACCAAAATTAATATGAGAAAAAAACACAAATATGCTGAATTATTGGGCTCGGCCCATGTAAAACAACGAATTGGACCGGGCTGAATCTTGTGCCACATCAGCTTGCCACGCTGGATGCCTACGTGGCCTGGGGAGGCTGCTAGTGACCAAAACACGACAGTAGGCATATTTTGGTCACAAACGTCTATGACCTTCTCACAGAGAAGGTCGCTATAGTCAGTTTATGACGGCCAACTTTTGACCTTATGTTTTTGGTCACAAAAAGGTCAAAATTGAAATTTGTGACCATTCAGTGACCAATATTGGTGGTCACAAGTTGACATATTTCTTGTAGTGCACGATCGAGCTATGGAGCGAGCTCTTTTACTTGAAGCTCGTCACCGCACTCCAGGGCGAAGCTGCCCAGTGCGGCGGGTGCATCGCCGTGAAGCGCACCGGGGCCAGGAACCACTTCCCGAAGCTTTCTCTCATGCATTTAGCGAAGTTGTGGCAGAAGACATACTTTTATGTCTCCAACGTCGACCCGGAACACGACTTCATCAATCTGCCGGACTATGCCGCCGGTCCGCCTGCTGAGCCCCGCGCCTCCTCGAAGTTCCGGCCCGTCTCCCTCACGCATGGGGCCTCTATCTCCGTGCACCACCTTCAGGAGATGAAGGAACATGAGGGCATGGTGTTCTTGGACTTCCTGGCCACCTTTGCAGAGCACCGAGTGTTGCCGCTGCAGTCCCGCCCACACCTGATCTACGACATGAGCGGGCGCCGGGACTTGAGTTGGACCTGTACCAAGTGGATGCCGTACGCGGAGGTGGCCAATCTGGTGAACACCATCTCCAACTGCAAGATGTCCGCTTCGGGCTGGGCGTTTGGCAAGCCGCCGTACAGCCGCAACAACCCGCCGCCTGCGGTGAGCCCGCTTTCTCTTTCTCCTTATTTACTTCTTCTGCCTGTCCCAGCCAGCTGACCCTTGTGCCGCCTATCAGCTCTTCCTCGGCCAACCGGAGCCGGGCTCTGGGCAGCCGGCCCGCCCGTTGATGCTGGACCGCTCCCAGAGCGACACGAGCGACCCCGATCTAGGGCGGCCGCCATGGAGGAGGAGGTTACAGGCGGCGAGGGCCAGCCAGCAGGTGGCTCGTCAAGAGGCGGAGTCGAGGACTGGCCGGACGACAACAAGGAGGAGTAAGTGCTGCCTCTCGTCGAGGGGCGGACCCGATCAGGGGCGGCAGCTCCTCGATGGCGCCGCCAACCATGGCCGACGGCTCGAAGCATCGGGCTGTCGCCGGGCTGCCTGGTGGCCGGCCCAAGAAGCCTAAGGCCTCGGTCGCCACGAACAAACGCCAGGAGGCGGTCGCCAAGGTGGCCCTTCTTAGGGTCCCCAAGCCAGGCCGACCGTATCCGCGTAAGTGTCGCGTCATGCCTTTCTCTTTATGCTTCTTTTAGTCCTTTGCCCTTTCCATGGCTGATTTTACTTGTCCTTTTTGGATCACTTGAACAGTGCCCCGCTTTCCCTCTCGCGAGCTCCTGTTGGCTCGGTGGTCGGGGGCACGGACGGCTCTTCCGCGCCGCGCCGCGTGGACCCTGCCGCCGCTCTCCGAGAGGCGACGGAAAGGAATGCGCGAGAGGCACGGGAGGAGCGGGAGGCCGTGGCCCGCTGGGAGGCGGTGCTGTCCCAGGCGGCGCAGGTAGAGGCCGACGCCGCAGCCAAGGCCGAAGCTGAGGCGGCCACCAAGGCGCAGGCGGATGCCGCCGTCCGGGCCCAGGAGCGGGAATTGGCCCTCCAGCAGTCGGCGAGCCACGCCGATCTTCAGCAAGCGGCTCCTCCGGAGCCGTCTATTCAAGTGCCGGTTGGTGGTGATCAGCCGGCCCTTGAAAAGGAGGGGGACGGTGATACGTCTCCGACGGATCTATAATTTTTTACTGTTCCATGCTATTATTTATGAAGTCTTGGATGTTTAATGGGCTTTATCTTACACTTTTATATCATTTTTGGGACTAACCTACTAACCCAAAGGCCTAGTCCAGATTGCTATTTTTTGCCTGTTTCAGGGTTTTGCAGAAAAAGAATATCAAACAGAATCCAAACGAAATGAAACCTTCGCGAGAGATATTTTTGGAGAAAATCACGCACATGGAACTTGAGAACCACGTCAGGGGAGCATCGAGGCGCCCACGAGGGTGGGGGCGCGCCCCCTGCCTCGTGGGCCCCTCGAGCACCCCCCCGGTGTCCTCCTTCCTCCTATATAAGTCTACGTACCCCGAAACCATCGACAACAGAGAGAAAACCCTAATTCCACCGCCGTAACATTCTGTTCCCATGAGATCCCATCTTGGAGCCTATTCCCGAGCTCCACCGAAGGGGCATCAATCACGGAGTTCTTCTTCATCATCATCATCGCCCTCACCATGAGTTGTGAGTAGTTTACCATAGACCTTCGGGTCCATAGCCAGTATCTAGATGGCTTCTTCTCTCTCTCTGGATCTCAATACAAAGTTCTCCTCGGTCTTCGAGGAGATCTATCCGATGTAATCTCTTTTTGCGGTGTGTTTGTCGAGATCCGATGAATTGTGAGTTTATGATCAAGATTATCTATGAGAAATATTTGGTTCTTCTCTGAACTTTTTATGTGTGCTCATAATATCCTTGCAAGTCTCTTCGAATTATTGGTTTGGTTTGGCCTACTAGATCTATAGTTCTTGCAATGGGAGAAGTGCTTGGCTTTGGGTTCAATCTTGCGGTGTCTTTTCCCAGTGACAGTAGGGGCAGCAAGGCACGTATTGTATTGTTGCCATCGAGGATAAAAAGATGGGGTTTATATCATATTGCTTGAGTTTATCCTTCTACATCATGTCATCTTGCTTAAGGCGTACTCTGTTCTTATGGACTCAATACACTAGATGAATGCTGGATAGCGGTCGATGTGTGGAGTAATAGTAGTAGATGCATAATCATTTCGGTCTACTTGTCTCGGACGTGATGCCTATATACAATGATCATGCCTAGATAGTCTCATAATTATTCGCTTTTCTATCAATTGCTCGACAGTAATTTGTTTACCCGCCGTAGAATATCGCTATCATGAGAGAAGCAACTAGAGAATACTATGGCCCCGGGTCTATTCTCAACATATCAATCTACATATACCTTACTTTTATTGCTTTTATTTGTTGTTCTTATAAACCAAAAATACCAAAAATATAAACTATTATCTCTATCAGATCTCACTTTCGTAAGTGACCGTAAAGGGATTGACAACCCCTTATCGCGTTGGCTGCGAAGTTCTTATTTGTTTGTGCAGGTGTAAGGGACTCACGCGTGGTCTCCTACTGGATTGATACCTTGGTTCTCAAAAGGTGAGGGAAATACTTACACTACTGTGCTGCATCTCCCTTTCCTCTTCGAGGGAATACAACGCAAGCTCGAGAAGTAGCAAGAAGAATTTCTCGCGCCGTTGCCGGGGAGGCTTATGCAAAAGTCATATACCAAGTACCTATCACAAACCCTTATCCTTCGCATTACATTTATTTGCCTCTCGTTTTCCTCTCCCCCACTTCACCCTTGCCGTTTTATTTGCTCTTCTTATGCCGTGTGTTTATCGTTCGCTTGCTTCTTGTTTGCTTGTGTGCTGCTTGCTTGCTTGTCATCATGTCTAGCACACCTATCATTATCAACACTCCCGAGAGTGAGGTACTCAACTTTAAACAAAGGAAGGAAGAAAACTTAAAAGATGCCTGGTATAGAATTTGCAATGCTCAAAATAGATCCAATAGGAAGCTTTCCACTTCCGTGCTTCTTCACAATTTTTATGTTGGCATAACTCCGTGGAATAGATTTATCTTAGATACCATTACCAGAGGGATTTTCTTGGGTTGCCACACCTTTGATTCTGATAATGCTACGACTGAATTATTTGGCTCACCACCTCTCATGGTTAATGGCACCGTTTTAACTTTGGAGCATGTTATGCAAAGGTTAGAAATCATTGAAAACAAAGTTGCTACGGTAGAATTCGTAGAGAACTTGGATAGAAAAATCCATAATGAAATCACCCAATATGGATCTAAGGTAGGAGTTGTTCTGAAAAATCTTAAGGAAAAGGAGCCCATAGTTAAAGAAAAGCTAGATCAGGATTCTACTAGAATCAATAAGCTTGAGGATATTATCACTAATGTGGGTTCTGCTCTTTCCGCTATAAAAACTACTCCAAATACCTCTACCACTAAATTATCCAAGTTCATGTATGTCCCTAAAGACAAAGGTGAAACAGCTAGAATTGCGGATCTCAAATCCATAAGTATTCACCCTAATTTTCTTACTTTTGCAAGAGACCCTTTTGACACTTTAGAATTTCTTGATTTCTTGCTGAAGTGTTTGATTATTAATAGGGACAAAGAAGTGCCTAAGAATCATAAGTGCTTAATCAAATAATTGCCTTCCAAAGATGGCAATACCTAGGTTTATCATGTATCGTGCCTAGCTAGGGGCGTAAAACGATAGCGCTTGTTGGGAGGCAACCCAATTTTTTTTATTGCTGTTAGGGAATAAATAATGCAGCTAGCCTGTGATTAGATGTGGTTTCGTGTTTTGCTTAGTGTTTGTGCCAAGTAGAACCTTTGGGAAGACTTTTGTGAAGTTTATGTGATCTTGCTGTGAAAAACAGAATCGTTAGCTCTCACTAAAGTGGTTGTCAGATTTTACTGGAGCTTGATATTTAGTTGATTCCTTTTAAAGATGGTTAATAGACAAATTCCTCGAATTTACCAATTTAGTTTGAATTTGTTGGAGTTCCAAAAGTAGGCGAAACCTGCATACTACAGACTGTTCTGTTTTTGACAGATTCTGTTTTTCGTGTGTTGTTTGCTTATTTCAATGCATCTATGAGTAATATTTGGAGGTATGAACCATAGAGAAGTTGGAATACAGTAGGTTTAACACCAATATAAACAAAGAATGAATTCATTGCAGTACCTTTGAGTAGTGGTTTGCTTTCTTATACTAACGGAGCCCACGAGAATTTTTGTCTAAGTTTTGTGTTGTGAAGTTTTCAAGTTTTGAGTATTGCTTTGATGGACTATGGAACAAAGAGTAGCAAAGGCCTAATCTTGGGGATGCCCATGGTACCCCAAGTAAAATTCAAGGATAATCAAAAGCCTAAGCTTGGGGATGCCCCGGGAAGGCATCACCTCTTTCGTCTTCATCCATCGGTAACTATAATTGGAGCTATATTTTTATTCATCACTTGATATGTGTTTTGCTTGGAGCGTCTTGTATAATTAGAGTCTTTGCTTGTTAGTTTACCACAATCATCCTTGCTGGACACACATATTTGATAGAGTTAAATATGGCCTAGGAATTGTTAGAACACTCTATGTGCTTCACTCATATCTTTTGAGTTGAATAGTTTTTGCTCTAGTGCTTCACTTATATCTTTTAGAGCACGGTGGTGGTTATATTTTGTAGAAATTGTTGAACTCTCATGCTTAACTTATATCTATTTGAGAGTCTATTAAAACAGCATGGTAATGTGTTTAGGCTATGAAACTACTCTTCACATGATAGACATCAAATGTCAATGTAGTAAAAAAATCACACTAAGTGCATTGAATATGATGAGATGTTGGACGCTTGATAATAGTTTTGAGATATGAGGATAGTGATATTAGAGTCATGCTAGTGGAGTTATTATGAAATTCAGAGCATGAGGTATTTGTAGAGTGCCAACCTTTGTGTGGAGTTCGGGGGCGCGCGATGGTTAACTCCTACCAACCTCCCCCCTAGGATCATGCGTTGTTTGCTTTGTTTTGATGACTCATAGATTTTTGCAATAAGTATATGAGTTCTTATGACTAATGTTGAGTCCATGGATTATACACACTCTCACTCTTCCACCATTGCTAGCCTCTCTTGTACCGCGCAACTTTCGCCGGTGCCATAAACCCACTACATATCCTTCCTCAAAACAACCACCATATTATTCCTCAAAACAGCCACCATACCTACCTATCATCGCATTTTCATAGCCATTCCAAGATATATTGCCATGCAACTTTCCACCGTTCCGTTCGTATGACACGCATCATATTGTCATATTGCGATGCATGATCATGTAGTTGACATCGTATTTGTGGCAAAGCCACCATGCATATTTTTTCATACATGTCACTTTTGATTCATTGCACATCCCAATACACCACCGGAGGCATTCATGTAGAGTCATACTTGTTGTAGTATCGAGTTGTAATTTGGAGTTGTAATAAAAGTGTGATGATCATCATTATTAGAGCATTGTCCCATGTGAGGAAAGGCCGATAAAAAAAGGAGATGGCCCAAAAAAAGATAGGGAGGGGCTAATAAAAAAAAGGGAGAAAGCCCCTCCAAAAAATGAGAGAAAAGAGAGAAGGGACAATTGCTACTATCTTTTTCCACACTTGTGCTTCAAAGTAGCACCATGTTCTTCATTGTAGAGAGTCTCATGTTTAGTCACTTTCATATACTAGTGGGAATTTTCATTATAGAACTTGGCTTGTATATTCCAACGATGGTCTTCCTCAAATGCCCTAGGTCTTCATGAGCAAGCAAGTTGGATGCACACCCACTAGTTTCTTTTGTTGAGCTTTCATACATACTTAGCTGTAGTGCATCCGTTGCATGGCAATCCCTACTCACTCACATTGATATCTATTGATGGGCATCTCCATAGCCCGTTGATACGCCCAGTCGATGTGAGACTATCTTCCTCCTTTTTGTCTTCTCCACAACCACCTCTATTCCACCCATAGTGCTATGTCCATGGCTCACGCTCATGTATTGTGTGGAAGTTGAAAGGTTTGAAAAGATAGAGTATGAAAACAAGTGCTTGGCTGAAATCGGGGTTGTGCATGATATGAATATTTTGTGTGATGAATAGGGGGCATAGCCAGACTATATTATTTTGTAGGGATAACTTTCTTTAGCCATAGTATTTTGAGAAGACATGATTGCTTTGTTAGTATGCTTGAAGTATTATTATTTCTTATGTCAATATAGACTTTTATCTTGAATCTTTCAGATCTGAACATTCATGCCACAATTAAGAGAATTACATTGAAACACTATATTAGTTAGCATTCCACATAAAAATTCTTTCTTTATCATTTACCTACTCGAGGACGAGCAGGAATTAATCTTGGGGATGCTTGATACGTCTCCAACGTATCTATAATTTTTGATTGTTCAATGCTATTATTTATGAAGTCATGGATGTTTAATGGGCTTTATCTTACACTTTTATATCATTTTTGGGACTAACCAACTAACCCAAAGGCCCAGTCCAGATTGCTATTTTTTGCCTGTTTCAGGGTTTTGCAGAAAAAGAATATCAAACGAAGTCCAAACGGAATGAAACCTTTGCGAGTGATATTTTTGGAGAAAATCACGCACAGGGAACTTGAGAACCACATCGGGGGATCATCGAGGCGCCCACGAGGGTGGGGGCGCGCCCCCTGCCTCGTGGGCCCCTCGAGCACCCCCCCCCCCCGGTGTCCTCCTTCCTCCTATATAAGTCTACGTACCTCAAAATCATCGACAACAGAGAGAAAACCCTAATTCCACCGCCGTAACCTTCTGTTCCCGTGAGATCCCATCTTGGAGCTTGTTCCGGAGCTCCACCGAAGGGGGATCCATCACGGAGTTCTTCATCATCATCATCATCGCCCTCACCATGAGTTGTGAGTATTTTACCATAGACCTTCGGGTCCATAGATAGTATCTAGACGGCCTTTTCTCTCTCTCTCTCTCTCTTTGGATCTCAATACAAAGTTTTCCTCGGTCTTCGAGGAGATCTATCCGATGTAATCTCTTTTTTTGGTGTGTTGGTCGAGATCCGATGAATTGTGAGTTTATGATCAAGATTATCTATGAGAAATATTTGGTTCTTCTCTGAACTTTTTATGTGTGCTCATAATATCCTTGCAAGTCTCTTCGAATTATTGGTCTGGTTTGGCCTACTAGATCTATAGTTATTGCAATGGGAGAAGTGCTTGGCTTTGGGTTCAATCTTGCGGTGTCCTTTCCCAATGACAGTAGGGGCAGCAAGGCACGTATTGTATTGTTTCCATCAATGATAAAAGAATGGGGTTTATATCATATTACTTGAGTTTATCCCTCTACATCATGTCATCTTGCTTAAGGTGTTACTCTGTTCTTATGAACTCAATACACTAGATGCATGCTGGATAGCGGTCGATGTGTGGAGTAACAGTAGTAGATGCAGAATTGTTTTGGTCTACTTGTCTCGGACGTGATGCCTATATACAATGATCATGCCTAGATAGTCTCATAATTATTCGCTTTTCTATCAATTGCTCGACAGTAATTTGTTTACCCGTCGTAGAATATCGCTATCATGAGAGAAGCCACTAGAGAACACTATGGCCCCCGGGTCTATTTTCAACATATCATTCTACATCTACTTTACTTTTATTGCTTTTATTTGCTGTTCTTATAAACCAAAAATACCAAAAATATAAACTATCATCTCTATCAGATCTCACTTTCGTAAGTGACCGTAAAGGGATTGACAACCCCTTCTCGCGTTGGCTGCAAAGTTCTTATTTGTTTGTGCAGGTGCGTGGGACTCGCGCGTGGTCTCCTACTGGATTGATACCTTGGTTCTCAAAAACTGAGGGAAATACTTACGCTACTGTGCTGCATCTCCCTTTCCTCTTCAAGGGAATACAACGCAAGCTCGAGAAGTAGCAAGAGACAGCCATGCCGTCATGCAGGCGGAGGCAACTCCTCCTGTGCCGTCTGCTGGGGCACAGGACAGCCGGCCAGGGGAGCCAGACGCGCCGCCAGGGGAAGGCGTGCTGGTGGTGGGCCTGCTGCCCACCACCCGGGTTCCATCCCGTCTGCGTCTGGCGAGGGCGGCCTCCGCCCCGTGGCAGGTGGAGGCCGGTGCTGCCAGCTCGTCTTCGCGGACAACGAGGCCACTGGCGCAGCGCCGCCAGGCTGGACGTCTGGGAGCGGCGGCGTCCTGAACGTTGCTTCCCGGGACGTCCTCGACCGGTTCAACACTCAGGGCGAGACCCTACAGAGGGCCTTGCGGGAGTTCTTGGCTACACGAACCGCCGTCCGGGTACGTTGATTTCTTCTTTAATTTTTATTCCTTCAATTTCTCTCGTGGGGGCGCGTCAGCGCACCCACTGGGTGTAGTCCCGGAGTTCCGAGCCGGCTGCTGAGCAGGAGGCTTGGAACTCCAAGGTGCTGATTTGTAACTAACTTGTCTCTCGCCTCCCTTGTTGCAGGATTATCACAATATTCGGGTGGCGGCCTACAACTCCCAGCATCACGAGCTGGCTCAGCTGATGACCGCCCTGGCCGAGAGCCGAAGTAAGTGCCTCTCTTTTTCTCCTTGCGGGGGCACGCCAGCGCACCCGCTGAGTGTAGTCCCCAAGTTCTAGGCCGGCTGCTGAGCAGGCGGCCTGGAACTCCAAGGTTGTTTTGTCTTTGATCCGATGGTAACGCCTCCTCTTCCCTCCTTGTCAGCAACCGCAACCGACCTCCGCAACCAGCTAGGCGGGGTCCGGGCCGAGCTCGCCGTCAAAGAGCAGCAGTGCAACCTCGCCGTCCAAGAGCGTGACCGCCTAGCCAAGGAGTTGGTAGACCAGGCGGCGACGCACAAGGCGGAGCTTAAGAAGCTGGCAGATGCTGAGGAGCTTCTTCGGGCCGAGTTCGAGACTGAGCGCTCGAACTGGGCCGAGACGAAGACGGCCCTGCAGGATGGCTATGGGGCCATCGAGGACATGGTTGACGGTGAGCTGCTTTTCCTAGCTTTCACATGTTCGTCGTCTACCGCAGCAGCCGGCTCCTTTTTCCTAATTCTTTATCTTGTCCTTGGCGCAGAGTACTTCCCGGGCCATTCTGTTGCCGCCAGCCTGGCCATTGAGGCCCAACGTGACAAAAGGCGCTGGCCGGGTCGGGTGATCGCACCCAACGCACCCCGGACTCCCATCGAGCAACTCCTCGTCGTTAGAGCGCGCCTCCAGCCGGCCCATCGTCTGCTCCGCCGCCTTCAACGCACCGGATCCCAGGTGCTGGCCGCCCTCTGGACAGATGTCCCAGCACCCCGCACTCCCAGCCGGGCCGCCGAATGGTTGGAGGCGGCCATCAGCCGCTTCGAGGCTTGGAAGGGCGCTGCAGCGAGAGCCAGCACACGGGCCGCCTTGGAATTTGCCAAGGTTTGGTACCCCGATCTGGATCTCGCTCAGCTGGCGACCTTACGCCTGGAAGCCGAGCCTGAGCTGGCAGCGGTACGAGGGGGTCTCATCAAGTGCCGCCGCGATTGCTGATTACGCCGACACTACCGTCTTCATCCCGGAGTTGGATGAAAACGGCCATGTGGTGCCGCCTGACAACTTTGGGCTGGACCTGGCTGCGCCGGAGGAGCTGGATGAGGAGATCGCCTCATGCGACGAGGGTGAGGATGAGGATGACAAAGACGAGGAAGGCGGCTTTCTGGAGGAGGAGCCGCCTGCTCGTCATCAACCCGACCAGGCCTCGACGAGCGGACCCTGCGGTACTGCGCCGTCTGCCATGGAAGGCGACCAGACCGAGACCCATCAGGCGGCCCCCTCAGCAGCCGGCCCAGCGGATCCCGTGGGGCCATCCGCCCCATCTGCTGCACCTCTGGCCTAGGCGGCCGTGCTATCTTTCATTTCCTGTTTCCTTTATGACTTGGTAGGGTTAGTCTTGAACAATTCCACCCACTCGGTGTATCAAAAACATTTGCTGGAAGGCGACCGTGGAGGCCTTTTATGATGTAAATATTCTCTTGATCATGCATATGTTTATGCTATTTGCCGGGTTCTAGAGTTAGCATCGTCTTTTGTTCCTTCGGGCGTTTTTTCTTTTGCTATCTCCTTTAATTGCCGCCCTACCAGCCAGACAGCCACTCTGTGGTTTGTGGCTGGGCCAGGTACTTAGTTGTTTTCTCAATAGGCAAGTATCCCGCCCTCTAGAACGTGGTTTGGCTAAGCTAGAAACCGGCTAGCCGGCTGCTCGGCAGTCGGCCAACTTGCCTCAAGGGCCGTCTTGCCCGATGTTTATTTTTCTTTAGCCATTTTTCATGTGGGCACCACTTCCTGCCTTTGACTCCCGCCAGTCAGATAACCGCGTTCTACGAGTCTGTGACCTTTAGGTGGGAGAGGCTTGGATGCCGGCACACTACTTGTCCGACTGTTGGAGAAAAAACTTTAAACATAGGGCGAGGCGGCAAGCCCCCGGGCCATCTATTCGGTCCTGGTGCCGGGCGAAGGAATGAAAATAACACATTCATAGGCATAAAACTTATCATATAGATAAAGGGAGGGGTAGTCCCCGAGAGCTCCTCGGGGGTCCCGTCGTTTCTCAAAATACAGTAGATAGTACGATACATATTGCCTTTAGTTGTAAAAGCGGCGAAGGAGGTTTGCGTTCCACGGGCGCTCTGACTCCTTTCCCGAGTCATCTCTTTTGCGTGCTCTTGGCATATGTGCGTCAATAAGGTAGTAGGCATCGTTGCCTAGTACCTTGCTGATGATGAATGGTCCTTCCCAAGGGGCTGAGAGCTTGTGCTGGCCGGCTGTTCGCTGCATCAGCCGGAGGACAAGGTCCCCCTCGCGAAAGGATCGCGGCCTGACTTGCCGGCTGTGATAGCAACGGAGACCCTGCTGGTAGATGGCAGATCGGCGGAGTGCTACCAGCCGGGCCTCCTCAAACAGGTCAACATCGTCTTCTCATGCTTCTTTTGCTTTGGCTTCCGTGTACATGGTGACACAAGGCGAGTCAAACTCAACGTCTGTTGGGATGACGACCTCGGCCCCATAGACGAGGAAGAAGGGAGTGAAGCCGGTTGATTTGTTCGGGGTCATCCTGAGGCTCCAAAGGACAGACGGCAACTCCTCGATCCAGCAGCCGGCCGACCGTTCCAGGGGCTCGACCAACCGGGGCTTGATGCCGGACAAGATGAGGCCATTTGCACGCTCAACTTGGCCGTTTGACTGCGGATGAGCAACGGACGCTAAGTCCATTAGGATGACCTATGTTGCACAGAAATGGGCCAATGCTCCTTTGGCAAAGTTTGTGCCATTGCCAGTGATGATGCTGTGTGGTATGCCATACCGGACCGTAATGTCAGCGATGAAGGTGATGGCGGTCGGGCCGTTGAGTTTCTTGATTGGCTTCGCCTCGATCCACTTGGTGAACTTGTCCACAACCACAAGCAAATGAGTCAAGCTGCCGCGTGCTGTCTTGAAAGGGCCCACCATGTCTAGTCCCCAAACTGCAAATGGCCATGTGATCGGAATGGTCTTGAGTGCAGAAGCCGGAAGGTGTTGCTTGGAGCTGAAGCGCTGACAACCGTTGCATTTCTTGACTAAGTCTTTGGCGTCGTCCAAAGCAGTCGGCCAGAAGAAACCGTGGCGGAAAGCTTTGGCGACAAGGGATCTGGAAGCCGCATGGTGGCCGCATTCGCCTTGATGAATGTCTCTCAAAATGGCCAGATCCTTTTCTGCTTCCATGCAGTGCTGGAAAAACGCGGGTTGCACTGCATCTGACGAGCTCCTTCTTCACTATTGTGTATGCTGAAGCTCTGCGCTGAACTTGCCGTGCCAGCGTCTCGTCTGCTGGCAGCTCTTTTCTGAGCAAGAAATTGAGGATTGGCTGTGCCCATGATGGTGCTATGACTCCTGTTACTTCTGCCACTGAAACTAGGGTGGTTGGGCTGGGAGGTGGAGGGCTGGAGTTAGTCGCTGCTTGATGTGCCCTTGAGGTCCCTAAGCCGGCTGCAGCAGTCCCCGGGCCGGGTTTTGAAGTCCTCGTGCCAGGTGCTGGTGCAGCAGTCGTTTGGCCGCCTGTTGGCACTGTAGTTCCTTGGTCTCCAGTTGGCGCTGCAGTTTCTTGGCCGCCTGTTGGCGCTGTAGTTTCTTGGCCGCCTGTTGGTGCTGCAGTTTCTTGGCCGTCTGTTGGCACTGCAGTTTCTTGGCCGCCTAGTGGCGCTGTAGTTTCTTGGCCGCCTGTTCGAGCTCCTGAGCCGGCCGCAGCAGTCCTCGGGCCGGGTTCTGAAGTCCCCGGGCCGGGTGCTGGCGCAGCAGTCACCGGGCTGGGTGTTGGCGCAACAGTCCCCCGGCCGGCTGCTGAGGTCTTTGGGCCGTCTGCTCCAGGATTGGCTGGCATGCAGATTGATTCTGACTCTGGTGACGGCTGGATAGACGGCTTGTGCAAGCATTGGAGGGACACACCAGCTGGTATTACTTGCCGGGTGGAGCCAATTTTTGCCAAGGCGTCGGCTTGAACGTTGTCAGCTCGTGGTATCTGGAGGAACTCGCAACCGTCAAAATGCCCACTGATTTGCTGGACCAGGAAACGGTAACTTGCCAGTTTTGCATCTCTGGCGTCCCAATCACCAGACGACTATTGGACCACCAAGTCCGAGTCACCATAGCATAGCACTGGCGGATGCCGATCTCTTTGGCCATCCGGAGCCCATGAATGAGTGCCTTGTACTCAGCCACATTGTTGGGGGCGGCAAAGTGGATTTGCAATGTGTACTTGAGCTTGTCGCCTTTGGGGGAGGTAAGGATGACGCTGGCTCCCAAGCCAGTGTGCATCTTTGATCCATCAAAGTGCATCCGCTAATGGGTTGAATCTGGAGCAGGCGGCAGATACTGGATCTCGACCTAGTCGACGAGGAAGTCGGCCAGCGCTTGTGACTTGATGGTGGTGCGGGGCTGGTAGAAGATGGAGAAGGGGGCCAGCTCAATGGCCCACTTCACCACTCGGCCTGAAGCATCTCTGTTTCCCATGATCTCAGCAAGCGGGGATGTGCATACGACCGTGATCGGATATTCTTGGAAGTACTGCTTGAGTTTCTTGGCAGCAAAGTACACACCATAGCACATCTTCTCATAATGGGGATAGTTATGCTTGGAAACTGACAGCACCTTGCTCAAGTAATAGACCACCCTTTGGACAGGCAAGGCTCTGCCGTCTTCTCGGCGCTCGACCACAATCACAGTGCTGACCACCCAGCTGGTGGCGGCTATGTAAAGGAACATGGGCTCCTTGTCTGTGGGCGCCGCCAGAATATGCGGCGTGGACAGCACTTTCTTGAGCTGGTGGAAAGCTTCGTCCGCCTTGTCATTCCACTCGAAGCAAGTGGTTTTCTTCATCAACTCGTATAGGGGGAGTGCCTTCTTGCCCAGCCGGCTGATGAATCAGCTGAGCGATGCCAAGCACCCAGTAAACTTCTGGACGTCTCGTATGCGGGTTGGCCTCTCCATCCTGTCGATGGCCTTGATCTTTGCTGGGTTGCACTCAATGCCGCGTCCAGACACCAAGAAGCCAAGGAGTTGGCCTGCTGGTACCCCAAAGACGCATTTCTTCGGGTTTAGCTTGATCTGAAAGTGGCACATGTTTTCGAAGGTCTCTTGGAGATCCTCTCAGAGAGTTCCCCGCTTCTCCGTCTTCACCATGATATCATCCACATAAACGTGGGCGTTTCGGCCAAGTTGCTTGAGGAGACACTTCTGCATGCAATGCTGAAAGGTGGCGCCCGCATTTCTCAAGCCGAACGTCATAGACAAGTAGCAGAAGGCCCCAAATGGCGTGAGGAAGGCGGTCTTCAGGTGGTCGGCCGGATCCAGTTTGATCTGGTGGTATCCGGAATAGGCATCATGGAATGACAGCAGCTCGCATCCGACTGTGGAGTCAATCACTTGATCTATTCGTGGCTGAGCAAACGGATCTTTAGGGCAAGCTTTGTTGAGGCTGGTGTAGTCAATGCACATGCGCCATTTGTTGTTCTTCTTCAGCACGAGGACAGGGTTGGAGAGCCACTCTGGGTAGAAAACCTCCACAATGAAGCCGGCTGCTAGCAGGCGGGCGACTTCTTCTCCAACAACCCTCCTTTGCTCTTCTAACAGGCGGCGAAGCGGCTGCCTGACCATCTTCGCGTCTTCTCTTACATGTAACTTGTGCTCGGTGAAATCCGTCGGGACACCCGACATGTCCTTGGGGGACCATGCAAAGATGTCCCGATTCTCACGGAGGAAATCAACGAGCTCGCTTTCCTATTTGCTGTCTAGGTTTGACCCTATGACAGCAAATCACTCCGGGTGCAATGGATCGAAAGCAATCTTCTTGGTTTCCTTGGTCGGCTGGAATGAGCCATGGGGTTCCTCCTCCTTGGGATCGGATGGTATGGCCAGCTGCTCGCCAGCCATCGCCACCAACCGATCAAGGCGGCGCTTCTCTTCAGCTATGACAGGGGACTCAGCTAGCCGGTTGCTGGCGGTGGAACATGCGATGGACTTCTCATAGTCCCCGACTAGGGTGATTATTCCTTTGGGGCCCGGAATCTTCATCTTGAGGTAGGCGTAATGGGGTACAACCATGAATTTTGCGAGAGCTGGTCGACCCAATATCACATGATAGGGGCTTTCCAGATTCACCACCTTAAACCAGTCCGGCTCCCACCGGAAGTGCTTCTTATCACCAGAAAGGACATCAATCTTGATCTTGCCGATTGGTGAGCAAGAGAGGCCGGGGACGATGCCGTGGAACACGATCCTGGTAGGCTGAAGCTGCTTCTCTTTGACGCCCAACTTCTCCATGGTGTCTCGGTACATGATGTTGATGCTGTTGCCGCCGTCTACCAGCACACGGGAGAACCGGGAGGCCCGTCTGTCGGTGGAGAAAGTTGCATCCAGAACCATGGTGTAAGCTCCTGGCGAAGGCATGACGGCCGGATGATCTTCACGGCTCCAACTGATTGGCCTCTCTGACCAGTTGATACGTCCAAAACGTATCTATAATTTCTGCTTGCTCCATGCTTCTTTTGTGTGATATTGCTATGATATTTATGCACTTCTATACACTTTTGATCATATTTGGACCAACCTATTAACTCAGTGCACCCCAGTGCCAGTTTCTGTTTTCTGCTGTTTTTGTATTTCAGGTTTTCCCATTACTTAAATTGCCAGAAAAATTCCGGGAAAAATATATAAAAAATCAGCGCTCCAGAAGCTTCCACGCACCAGAAGTGGGGCCAGAGGGGAGCCAGGCGCAGCCCAGGCGGCCTGCCCACGCGGCGCCCCTCCTGGCCGCGCCCGGGGGGCGCCTGGGCCCCCCTCTCCGCCTCTGGTGCCCCCCTTTGGCATATATTTACCTCGCGTCCCGAAACCCTCGAGGACGGAACCTTTTTTCGCGATCTCATCTCTGTTCCACCGCCACCGCGCTTCCAAGATCGGGAGCACCAGGAGAACTCTTCCCGGCACCCTGCCGGAGGGGAGAACCACCACCGGGAGCTTCTCCACCACCATGGACGCTTCCCGGATGAGTTGTGAGTAGTCTCCCTTGGACCATGGGTCCATGACCAGTAGCTATGTGATGTTCTCCTCCCCTCTTTGTTCTTCATCGATTAGACCTCGTGAGCTACCCTACATGATCGAGGCACATATGTAATCTTTATGCTGTTGCTATGCTGAGTTTGCTGGGATCCGATGGATTATGAGATTATGTTCAGATTGTGTGTGAG
Organism: Secale cereale; assembly: GCA_902687465.1. Taxonomy (NCBI): domain Eukaryota; kingdom Viridiplantae; phylum Streptophyta; class Magnoliopsida; order Poales; family Poaceae; genus Secale; species Secale cereale. The sequence goes on from LR738710.1 coordinate 143,760,682, forward strand.
TAATATATTTGATTCACCTCTTTTATATTTATGTTCTTGAGTAATTCTTGCATGTTCTCCGTTGCTATTTATTGCTTTGGCCGAGTAGTAGGTAGTAACTCCAAGAGGGAAAGTTATGCTTGATTGTGGGTTCATGCCCCTCGATGACTAGCTTGAGTGACAGAAACATGAGTCTAGGGGATGTGTTGTTGCCACAATGGGGAAAACAACGGTGCTTGTACTTGCGGGTGCAAGGATTGTTTACTTTACGCAAAGTTCTTTTAATGCAGTTGTCTGTTGCTTTGAGTTTACACTTTGGGTGGGACTCGCAACTTAATACTAGCGAGATGTTCTCGATAGATATCTCAAGGTGGATGATTAGTAGTAGATGCAGATGGATTTCGGTCTACTTGCCTTGGCGTACCGCCCATGCTTTTGAGCCTCTACCTTTCTTTGCAGCATAGTTAGCATTGGTTTGTGCACATAATCCTCTCAATTGCCCAGCTGTAATTTGTTTACCTCGCTTAGCTATTTTATCGTCTTTTGGGAGAGAGACATCACTAGTGAACATCATGGGACCCCGGTCCATATTACCATCACTGATCACACCCGCTATTTACTTCCTGTTCTTATTTCCTAGTTGCAGTCATACCTATCACTATTATCTCTTGCGTTTGATCCTTTGTAAATGACAAGGCCGGAGGGATTGACAACCTCTCTGTACTCGTTGGGAGCAATGTTATTTGTATCTGTGTGCAGGTCCTGTCAAGCGAAAGTTTCTGGCGCTATTGACACCTTCTTGTCGACCCTCGGAGTCTCACGGGATTCGATCCTTGGTATCTTTGCCAAGGGAAATTTGCCGCTACGCTACATCTCAAACCTTCCACTTGGGGTAACCAACGAGGGGCGAGAAGCCATCAAGCAAGTTTCTGGCGCCGTTGCCAGGGACTCCACTCTTCAAGATAGGGGAGTTGCACGCTATCTTCTATCTTTGCTTTTTAAGTCTTGTTAGCTTACCTTTCAGTTTTTGCTTTAGTGTCTTCTATCAAAAATCACAAAAATAGTTATCTTGCTTGCTGCTATGGGTTCCACCGAGAACACCAAGTGGTGTGACTTCACTAGTCATAACAACGATGACTTTATCTGCACACCTATTACTACACCTGCCACTTCAGCACCTTCTTATGAAATTAAACCTGCTTTACTGAACCTAGTTATGAAAGATCAATTCTCCGGCGCTGGAGATAATGCTGCTTTGTACTTAAAGAATTGTGTTGAACTCTGTGATATGCAAAAATACCGAGAAGTAGATAGTGATATTGTTAAGCTTAAGCTTTTTCCTTTCTCCTTGAGAGGAGGAGCTAAAATCTGGTTTCAATCCTTGCCTAGGAATAGCATAGATTCTTGGGACAAGTGCAAGGATGCCTTTATTGGGAAGTACTATCCCCCTGCTAAAATTATCCAACTAAGGAGTAACATAATGAATTTTAAACAATTGGATAATGAACACGTTGCCCAAGCTTGGCAACGCATGAAATCTCTTGTCAAGAACTGCCCTACTCATGGTTTGACTACTTGGATGGTTATCCAAACTTTTTATGCAGGCTTGAACTTTACCTCACGGAACATGTTAGATTCGGCCGCGGGAGGAACCTTTATGTCAACTACACTTGGTGCTGCCACGAGGCTTCTCGATGAGATAATGACCAACTACTCCTAATGGCACACCGAACGCGCTCCAACAGGTAGGAAGGTAAACTCTGTCGAGGAGATTTCCTCCCTAAATGAAAAAGTTGACTTGATCATGTCTCTACTTTCCAAGCAATCTCCTATTGATCCTCATGATGTTCCTTTAAATTCTTTGATTGCTCAAGATCAAGTAGATGTGAACTTTATCTCTAGAAACAATTTCAATAACAATGCTTATAGGAGTAACTTTGGTAGCAACCCTAGACCGTTCCCCTCTAATTCCTATGGGAACAACAATGCTTATCCTAACACCAAGAACTCCACTTCTGAACTAGAGATTATGCTTAAAGACTTCATCACTACCCAAAAAGCCTTCAATAAGAGTGTAGAAGAAAAACTAAACAAACTAGATAATCTCTCTTCGAAGGTAGACAATTTAGCCCATGAGGTAGAATTGCTTAAAATTAGAACTTCCCCTCTTGAGGAGAGGAAGACCACTCCTATGAATGCTATTCAAGTGCAAATTAATGAAAACATTAGGATGATGGCTAAACTTAAAGAGAGATGGGCTAGAGAAAAGGAGGAAGAAGATAGAATTAAGAACCTTCCTTCCCATCACACTGTTGCTACTATCCAAGTTGTTGAGGATATCCAAACTCTTAGCACCCAATGCACTCCTGGTCCCATTGGACCTATTAATGGTGATGCTATGACCTCAACCGTAGAAACTCCTAACCATAGAAGCTACAAAACAAGTGAGCCTAAAGGACACCACTACCACTTTACTTGATAGTAGTGACCTTGATTTTGATAATTGCACCCTTTCTGAATTTATTGATTTCCTTCACAAGATGTCTAGAGATCCCCGCACTAGCACGCTTAATCTTGCCTTCACGGAGCATATCACTAATGCTCTCATCAAAGCTAGGGAGGAAAAGCTTAGGGTAGAAGCCTCCATACCTAGAAAGATAGAAGATGGTTGGGATCCTATGATTAAAATTAAGTTGAATAACTTCTCTTGCTATGCTTTATGTGATGTTGGAGCTAGTACCTCCGTTATGCCCAAAAGAATATATGATATGCTTAAATTGAAACCTTTTGATTCTTGTTCTTTTGGTCTTCGTCTTGTTGATTCTTCCATAAAGAAACCTTTGGGGAGGATCGACGATGTTCTTATCATTGTCAATGACAATTATGTTCCCGTTGATTTTACTATTATGGATATTGAATGTGAACCTTCTTGTCCAATTATTTTGGGACGTCCTTTTCTTCGCACCGTTGGTGCTATCATTGACATGAAAGAGGGGAATATAAAATTCCAATTTCCTCTCAAGAAAGGAATGGAACACTTTCCTAGAAAGAAGATTAAGTTACCTTTTGAGTCCGTCATACGGGCTAGCTATTCTTTTACTCTTGATAAAACTTGATCCTCTCTTTTTGCATTATGCCTAGCTTAAAGGCATAAAAGAAAGCGCTTTTGGGAGGCAGCCCACAACGAATAAAGTTTTATTTTGCTTTTGTTGTGTCTTGATGTTTGTTACTACAGTAGCATCATCATTGTATCTTTTCTTTTCAGCTTTGTGCCAAGTTTAGCCTCTGATTGCAAGAAAGTTCAAAAGTTGTGACGTGCTGTCCAGGAAACAGATTATGTCCTTGGAAAGAAAAAATTCGTATAAAATCACCAGATCATATTTTTGGTCTGAAGTTTTTCGACAGCGTGCTTTATACAATTGGCTTTCGGGCGTCTGTTCTGAGTTTTTTGATTTGAGTGGCAGAAGTGCCCCGAAAAAATTATTGACTACCTGCTGGTCTGTTTTTCACAGATTCTGTCCTGTTTTGCCTTTTCTTCATTTTGCAAACCTTGAGCTTGCTTTTTCTTTGCAAAAACCTTTTGGCAATCTTGAGAAACAGTAGATCTTCAAGATTATCTTTATTTCCAGCAAGGAAAAATTATGTTATTATGGGTACTAACCTCGCTAATCAGATTATGATGAGTTATGTATGAAGGGAGTTTTCAAGTGTGCGAGCGAAGATGATAAAAGGATTCAGGAGGGTCAAACGCTCAAGCTTGGGGATGCCCCCCTGCACCCCCAAGAAATATTCAAGAAGACTCAAGCGTCTAAGATTGGGGATGCCCCCGTGCATCCCCTTCTCCATCAACAATTATCAGTTCGTCTTTCGTTCCACTATATTTTAATCACTTCATGCGTTATGTGCTATGCTTGGAGCGTCTTGCTTTTAGTTTCCTTTTTAGTTTTCTTTAGCTTTGCTTGCTGTTCATAACGAGTTAGAACCCAGCTTTCTTTGTGTGGGAGAGAAACACGCTCCACTTCAACCTAGAACACAACATAGGATTTTCATGCTTATCTCTGCTGTGTGTGTTCTTTGTCTTTCCATAGCTACTGTCATGTTTAGCTCTTAGTTTTCATGCTTTTCTTTTTAAAGAGCTTTTGTTTAGTTGGTTGCTGAACTCTCTTGAGTTTTCATGTTTATCTTGTTAAGAGAGTTTGTCTGTTGCACTGAGTTGTGTGTCTTAACTTAAAGTAGGTAATTGAGGTTGCTATTTAATTTTGGTAGTAACTTGCAATAGTTTTGAGGTATTGCCATGAGTAATGTTTGAACTTTTGGTGTCAAGAGCTTTAGCCTATTAGTGATAGATGTCGTATTATGGGCAATCCGTGTTTATTTTCGAAAACCTACAAAATAGTTGAGAACTTTAGCTACTAAATGGATCACTAATCTTTGGAGGGATCGAATATTAGAGTACACTCACGTACCATGGGTCGAGGATGCGCAAGGGTAACCAAACCCCCATACACACCTCCTCGGGGTACTTGTCTCTTTGTGAACCTCCTAATTAGATTGAGAGTTACCGATAATAAGTGCATGAGTTCTTCGGACTAATGTGAGTATTCGAAAGTTGACACTTCCACCTATCCATATTTTTCTAGCCTCTTCGGTACCATGCATTGCCCTTTCTCACCTCGAGAGTTGGCGCATACTTCGCCGGTGCATCCAAATCCTTGGCACGATACGCTCTGTCATCATAAGCCTCATTATATCCTTCCTCAAAATAGCCACCATACCTACCTATTAAGGCATTTCCATAGCCTTTCCGAGATACATTGCCATGCAACATCCATCTTCTCATGACTTGATCTTCATGTCATACATGCTTTTTGCTTGATCGATGAGCCGCATGCTAGTTGGGCCTTGGCCTAATCATTGCTACATGATGCGCTAGTATCATTGCATATCCTGCTACACTGGCAGAGGCATACATTTGCATACATCATGATAGTTTCATTTTCTTTATGTTGAGTACTTTTGTAAAGTGTGAAAGATCTTCTATACTTCTTCTAATACATAGAGTGTTGCCCCTAAATTGAGGAAAAGATCCCAAAGAGGACAAATCAAAAGATCCCAAAGAGGACAAAATCAAAAGATCCCAAAGAGGACAAATGAGAGATAAATAGAAAGAGCCATTGAGGCCACAAAAAAATAAAAAAATAGAAAAAAAATGAGAAAAAGAAATAAAAAGAGAGAAGGGGGCACACTAGTATTTCCTTTTGAGAGATCCACACTCGTACTCCATCTTATACCTTGTACTCCATAGAGATTATCATTTATGCATATAGCTATGTGGGGACCTTTACACTATAGAACTTGGCTTGTATATTCCAATGATGAGCCTCCTCAAAAGAGCTCTAGGTCTTCTTGAGCAAGCGAGTTGGATGCACCCCCACTATTTCCATTGGAGAGCTTACCTTAGTTCATATGTGCATCCGTTGCATGGCAATCCCTACTCCTCGCATCATATCTATCATTTGGCTTTCACTCGCCGATGATTGTCCTCATTGATGTGAGCCTTTCACACCTTTTTTGTCTTCCCCCTCTATCATTTTTCTCTCTTTGCCATCCTAAGTGTCGACTTTCTTGCTTACGCTCATCCATTGCATGAGTGCTCAAAATATCGAAAGGGAGTGGATCATTTTGACTTGTACCTGGCTGACGGTCTGGGGATGAGTCAAGATAAGATTCCAAAGAAGACCAAGTGTGAAACTTTAGTAGATTAAGTTCTCAACAATACAAAAACTATGTTTTACTCTCTCATATATCCCTATCCCCTTTCTTGCACGCAAACACCATTTGGAGACATTCGAGTCACGAACAGCGAGAGCTCTTGCACCTTTATGTTCTTATGTTACTTGTTACAATGCTAATATAGACTCCTGCTTGTTATGACTTTAATTGGATTACATGCCTTGATTGCTTTACTTAAAAGTTCTTATATGGTTAATAGCATGTCACCACAGAAAGTATGCTTGTTATCATTTACCTACTCGAGGACGAGCAGGAATTAAGCTTGGGGATGTTGATACGTCCAAAACGTATCTATAATTTCTGCTTGCTCCATGCTTCTTTTGTGTGATATTGCTATGATATTTATGCACTTCTATACACTTTTGATCATATTTGGACTAACCTATTAACTCAGTGCACCCCAGTGCCAGTTTCTGTTTTCTGCTGTTTTTGTATTTCAGGTTTTCCCATTACTTAAATTGCCAGAAAAATTCCGGGAAAAATATATAAAAAATCAGCGCTCCAGAAGCTTCCACGCGCCAGAAGTGGGGCCAGAGGGGAGCCAGGGGCAGCCCAGGCGGCCTGCCCACGCGGCCCCCCTCCTGGCCGCGTCGGGGGGGCGCCTGGGCCCCCCTATCCGCCTCTGGTGCCCCCCTTTGGCATATATTTACCTCGCGTCCCGAAACCCTCGAGGACGGAACCTTTTTTCGCGATCTCATCTCTGTTCCGCCGCCGCTGCGCTTCCAAGATCGGGAGCACCAGGAGAACTCTTCCCGACACCCTGGCGGAGGGAAGAACCACCACCGGGAGCTTCTCCACCACCATGGACGCTTCCCGGATGAGTTGTGAGTAGTCTCCCTTGGACCATGGGTCCATGACCAGTAGCTATGTGATGTTCTCCTCCCCTCTTTGTTCTTCATCGATTAGACCTCGTGAGCTGCCCTACATGATCGAGGCACATATGTAATCTTTATGCTGTTGCTATGCTGAGTTTGCTGGGATCCGATGGATTATGAGATTATGTTCATATTGTGTGTGAGTAATATATTTGATTCACCTCTTTTATATTTATGTTCTTGAGTAATTCTTGCATGTTCTCCGTTGCTATTTATTGCTTTGGCCGAGTAGTAGGTAGTAACTCCAAGAGGGAACGTTATGCTTGATTGTGGGTTCATGCCCCTCGATGACTAGCTTGAGTGACAGAAACATGAGTCTAGGGGATGTGATGTTGCCACAAGGGGGAAAACAACGGTGCTTGTACTTGCGGGTGCAAGGATTGTTTACTTTACGCAAAGTTCTTTTAATGCAGTTGTCTGTTGCTTTGAGTTTACACTTTGGGTGGGACTCGCAACTTAATACCAGTGAGATGTTCTGGATAGATATCTCAAGGTGGATGATTAGTAGTAGATGCAGATGGATTTCGGTCTACTTGCCTTGGCGTACTGCCCATGCTTTTGAGCCTCTACCTTTCTTTGCAGCATAGTTAGCATTGGTTTGCGCACATAATCCTGTCAATTGCCCAGCTGTAATTTGTTTACCTCGCTTAGCTGTTTTATCGTCTTTTGGGAGAGAGACATCACTAGTGAACATCATGGGACCCCGGTCCATATTACCATTACTGATCACACCCGCTATTTACTTCCTGTTCTTATTTCCTAGTTGCAGTCATACCTATCACTATTATCTCTTGCGTTTGATCCTTTGTAAACGACAAGGCCGGAGGGATTGACAACCTCTCTGTACTCGTTGGGAGCAAAGTTATTTGTATCTGTGTGCAGGTCCTGTCAAGCGAAAGTTTCTGGCGCTATTGACACCTTCTTGTCGACCCTCGGAGTCTCACGGGATTCGATCCTTGGTATCTTTGCCAAGGGAAATTTGCCGCTACGCTACATCTCAAACCTTCCACTTGGGGTAACCAACGAGGGGCGAGAAGCCATCACCAGTGCATGAACTCTGGGGCTTCGGAGGCAACGACATTGACTTCTCTGTGCTGCTGACGCCGGCTGTGCCTATCGTCCGCCTGGCTCGTAAAGACGACATAGGCTCCGGTCTCTTCTGGGAATTCATCCAGGACCTGGCCGCCTGGGCGAGCTGCCTGTGGCTTTGGAGGTGGAGCCGCCTGCCCAGCAGGCGGCAGGGGCAGGGCCTCGCCTCTGGCAATCCGTGTGAGCTAGTGGCACTTTCGTGTGACATGGTTGGATGGCTTCGCACCACTGTGAAACTTGCAAGGGGCATCCAGGGCTTGCTCAAAGGAGAAGGCGGGCTGCCAGGCAGGCTTGCCGCCCTTCTAGTGCTTGGGACCTGCTTGAGCTTCTGGCTGCTGGCCATCAACTGCCGCCACCAGCCGGCTGTTGGAAGCCGGGGGGGGCTTTGCGCTTGTGATCTGTCTGCTGCTGGCGCCGACTGGACTCTCTAGCCGGCGTCCAAGGAGCATGTGGGGCCATCTTTCCGGAAGCATCTACGCGCAGCTCGGACTTCATGGAAGAGTCTGCAATGGCGTACTTGTCTGTTATGCTTAGCAGCTCAGCCAGCATGGTGGGCTTGTCACAGAGGAGCTTGTGCTTGAGCAAAGTGCCTTCTCTGCACCCGGCCGTGAAGTACGCGATGGCTTACACCTCATGCACTCATTTACAGGAATTGTGTAGCTCGGCCCAACGCGTCAGGTAGTCACAAGCTGACTCGTTCGGACCTTGGACGCATAGGGAGAGTTGCCGTGGCTTGGGCGGCCGCTTGTAGGTGCTGGTGAAGTTGCGAGTGAAGACGTCGGTGAAGTCCAACCAGCTGTTGATGTTGTTGGGCTTGAGGTTGTTCAACCACGTTCGGGCCGTGCCCTGGAGCATCAGTGGCAAATACTTCACCGCGACACGCTTGTTGCCGGTGGCTATGTTGACGGCTATGGAATAATCCACCAGCCAGTCCTGCCGAATAGGAGACCCCGAAGAAAGGGGTGAAGTGGAAATCCCAGCCCCCGAATAAAGTGAGGGGTGAACACCACCCTCTCACCCGGCTCACGGACGGGGATCACCTGATCCTCGTTGTGAGTCCGGTGCGCTCTGTCGTCGGTGAGGTAGCCCGTGCTCCACAGACTTTTCACATTCTTCCCCGTGATGGTGGAGGCCTCCCACTTGCCCTTGGAACCAGATCCAGCCATTGCTGGAGAAGGAGGCGGTGGTGGAGGAGACGGGAGTTGCGGGCGCTGGAGCTGTGGGCGCTGGAGCTAAGAGATTGGGAAGCAAGGTCATGAGGAGAGCGTGAGGTAAATGGGGAAGGATCTGTGTCCTTTTATAGACGGTAAAAACCAAACGTCCCCCACTCCAGCCGTAAAACTCGCATGTTCCCAATGTGATCGTGTGTAACATATGGCTGGGTTACCCATGTCATATTGATGAGGACCCCACGATAAGCGGGCACGATCTCTGCTTCGACAAGACGTGCCAATGGAGGCTATGCCTCGAAGCGCGAAACCAGAGCCAAGAAAACGGTTTGAAATATTAAAGGGTCATATATGACGTTTCGCTGGAAAAGTTGCCAGTAAAGACACAATGTTTGTTTCGACACATTGCCTTCATGGCTAAGGGTTGTACTAATCATGCAGAGCCGGACATAGTTCCTTTATGCAGGAGATAAACTTCATATGTTCGAAAGGAGGAACCCGCCTTGCGATGTCGAAGACAGTACGCGTGCCGGACTCATCGTCATTGAAGACTGGTTCAGGGGCTACCGAGGGAGTCCTGGATTAAGGGGTCCTCGGGTGGCCGGATTACTCGTTACGGGCCGGAATGGTGGACTGTGAAGATCATTAGAGAAGATTATCCTCGTATCCGGATAGGGCTCCTATATGTGTAGAATGGCAAGTTTAAAGTCTGGGTGTAACGTTTCCTTCCTCTACAAGATGATCATGTACAATCCTAGGTCCCTCCGGTGCATATATAAACCGGAGGGTTTATTCCGTAGATACAAAATCACGACATCATAGGCTAGACTTCTAGGGTTTAGCCATTACGATCTCGAGGTAGATCAACTCTTGTAACCCTATATTCATCAAGATCAATCAAGAAGGAAGTAGGGTATTACCTTGATAGAGAGGGCCTGAACCTGGGTAAACATCATGTCCCCAGTCCTTTGTTACCATCAATCCTCAGGCACACAGTTCGGGACCCCCTACCCGAGATCCACCGATTTTGACACCGACAACAGCTACTCCGGAAGGGTGTCTCCGGAGGATTGACATTCGTTGATATGTTGTGCGCATGTCAACTACGAACATTAGTGTAACATATCCTTTTTACTGTCCGGTCGAGAATGAACGGTGAGATCAATGTTAACAGAACTAGGTCTACAGTGCACGGAGAGTACGATGCTACAGTACTCCATGGAGCATGAATCGTATGAAGCATGAATCTGTGTTAGGTAGGGTGTACGAAGGGTGCATGGGAGCAAAAGTTCCCTTCTCGACCCACTTTTGGGTGTTTAACAGAGTCCATGAAGGGTGCAAGAGTCCACACTAGGTTACCACAAATACATCAGGAGCATGCATGAATAGGGGTGCTGAGATGAGCATGCACGAAGAGGGAACAACTATGTTGAGATGAGAATGCAACCAAACACACCCGCAGCTTATGCTACAGTGAATGATCTGCGCCGTCTGAGTTTGATCCGGTCATGGTGCGCCGAGACATGCCCTTGCAGAGGACACATCAACACCACCGAAGTCCCTTTGCTTCTCGGGCGCATAAAGGTGGCGATGCAGGGTGCCACCACCCATAGAGCCCGCTCCCAGTCGACAGGAGCCAACTCGTCAAAAACGGCGTCCAATGGCACAAATGGATTGCGGTGACAAAACCCTGAGAGGATTCGCCCGACAACGGCAACGGACGCCTGCACCCCCTCCTTGTACAACTCCGCCCCCACCACCGTGCGGAGACGACTCAGCTCCTCGAAGATATAGGTGAAGAAGGAGACCAGGTTAGGAAGCCGCAGCTCATTGAAGTCGATGTGGTGGTTGGTACGTCTCCAACGTATCTATAATTTATGAAGTATTCATTCTATTATATTATCCATCTTGGATGTTTTACATGCATTTATATGCTATTTTATATGATTTTGGGGACTAACCTATTTACCTAGAGCCCAGTACCAGTTTCTATTTTTTCCTTGTTTATGAGTTTCGCAGAAAAGGAATATCAAACGAAGTCCAATTGAAATGAAAATTTACGTTGATTTTTATGGACCAAAAGAAGCCCACGGAGTGCCGGAGATGGACCAGTAGAGCCACAAGGCCAACACAAGGGTGGAGGGTGCCCCCCTCCTAGGGCGCGCCCCCGTTCTTATCGTTGCCTCGTGGGTCTCCCTGACTTGTTCTCGATGCCAAAAATTATTATAAATATGGAAACCCTCAAAAGTAAACCTAGATCGATAGTTCTGCTACCGCAAGCCTCTATAGCCACAAAAAACCAATTGGGAGCCCGTTTCGGCACCTTGCCGGGGGGAAACCGTCCAGCGGCCATCTTCATCATCCCGGCAGTCTCCATGACGAGGAGGGAGTAGTTCACCCTAGGGGCTGAGGGTATGTACCAGTAACTATCTGTTTGATCTCTCTATCTCGTGTTCTTGATTTGGCACGGTTTTGATGTACCGTGAGGTTTGCTATTATAGTTGGATCTTATGATGTTTCTCCCCCTCTACCTTCTTGCAATAGATTTAGTTTCCCTTTGAAGTTGTCTTATCGGATTGAGTCTTTAAGGGTTTGAGAACACTTCATGTATGTCTTGCATGTGCTTATCTCTGGTGACAATGGGATATTCACATGATCCACTTGATGCATGTTTTGGTGATCAACTTGCGGGTTTAGTGACCTTGTGAACTTATGCATAGGGGTTGGCACACGTTTTCGTCTTGACTCTCCGATAGAAACTTTGGGCATTGTTTGAAGTTCTTGTGTTGGTTTGAATAGATGAATCTGAGATTGTGTGATGCATATCGTATAATCAAACCCGCGGATACTTGTGGTGACATTGGGGTATCTAGGTGACATTAGGATTTTTGTTGATGTGTGTCTTAAGGTGTTATTTTAGAACGAACTCTAGGGATGTTTGAGACACTTATAGGAATAGCCCAATAGATCGATTAGAAAGAATAACTTTGAGGTGGTTTTGACGGATCATGGGTTCCGGCAAACCCCTGAGGTTCGAACACCGGGGTGCGCACGAAGATCTCTCCTTTCCGCTGTAGTTCGCTCTCGCACCGATTCCTAGGCCTAGCTCGTCAAACCCGAAGAACAAGAGACACAAGGATTTATACTGGTTGGGGCCACCATTGTGGTGTAATACCCTACTCCAGTGTGGTGTGGTGGACTACCTTGTAGGCTGAGGATGAACAAGTACACGGGAAGAACAGCTTCCTGAGGAGAGGTGTTCGTGGGCTTGGTGAGCTGGTGGGTGTGTGGTCTCAATGATCCTCCCTCTATGGTGGTGGCTAGTCCTATTTATAGAGGCCCGGGTCCTCTTCCCAAATATTGAGCGGGAAGGGATCCCACAACGGCCAAGTTTGAAGGGGGAGAGCTAGTACAAGATATCCTGACAAAAGGTGGTCTTCGCCTACCAAAGGCTCTTGTGGTGACGTCGTCGTGGGCTCCGTGGTGACCTTCGCCCTGCCGTCCTGCTGGTCTTGGTCTTGTTGCACCGATATGGAAACCTTTGCCTAACGCCTCGAGACTCCTCGCTTGCGCTTGCCCCTTTAGCACCAAAGAGGAAACTTTCTTCCTGCGCCCGCTGGCACCCGCCTGGCCTTGGTCGTCATGGCTCACGTCACGCGAATCTCGCGAGGTGTCCCTTGCCTTGATATCTTCGCTCCTCGGGAGCCAGCCTAGTGAGGCCGCCCCAGGGGAGGTCTTGCATCGTTCGCTTCACGAGGGTCTTGAGTGGTTGCTGATGAAGATGTTCCATACCAGGCCGCGGGATGAGCCATGCTCTCGGCCGCAGGCAGGCAAGTTTGGGTACCCCCGTTCCCAGAACGCCGACAGTAGCCCCCGGTCCCAAGGTGCGCTCGGACTTGGCTCACAGCCAAGCCAAGGGTCAAGTGCGGAGCGCCACGGGCCCTAAAAGCATGCGGCCTTGATTGACGCATGGAGATTGACAGGACGTGGGCGTCTCCACTTCCCCACGCCGCCTCGGCAACTGCATGACTTGACGCGTCCCTGCATGCACAAAGACCATCATTACCTGCGATTATGGAGGACGGCGGTTGGCCTTCTCCTGGCTATAAATGAGGCGATGGGCGGAGCCCCCGTTGCCCATCTCTTCCTCCATTCCGCCTGCTTTTTCTTCTTCCTCCTTACTCCTTGCTTCGCGGCAACACCCACGGTGCCAGTGAGGAGGTTCTCGGCCGTAGAGAAGGGAAAGGCCTGTTAGGAGGGGCCCTGCTCACCACCGCCTAAGAGGGGACGAGGCCGCCCTCGCAAGCATGTTGTGACCGCCACCGTGGCCCCTCACGGGCGCGAGCGGACCTTTTCGGGGCTCGGCACCGTCCTTGGCAGCCGTGGCGGTGCCTCTTCGTGTGGTGGGGATCGCCCAGGTCGTGGGAGCCCCGTTGATGAAGGGATGCATGCCAGGGTCGCCCGGCCTTCCGGCCGTGCTTCCACTCAGCGGACGTGCTTTCGGAGTCTGTCGTGGTCGGAGAACCCGGCTGGCACCCGGCCTCAGCTCCCGCGCTCCTTCGCCGGCGAACTGACGGCCGCGGGTTCTGGTGGTCTCTGGCTGCAGGCGGATGGTTGCAGCAGCAGGGCTTCGTGGGTCATGGTGGAGGTCTCCGCCGCGGGCGACGTAACCCTGGCCCGCGGTTGGCAGGCGCTCGCCCGCGCGCGTGGCCTGAGAAGGCGGCGCACCCTCCACTTCCAGTACGACAGCGACGCGACCCTCTTCGTGAGGGTATTCGGGGAAGACGGTCGCCGCACTAAGTGCTACCCCGAGGACAACGATGGCGGCGAGGTGCTCGGCCTTGGCGACGACTGTGACGAGGGTGAGGATGAACTCGCCCTCGGTGCCAGCCGCAATTCATCCAGCTATGGCAGCTCCTCCCTCAGCGGCAGCTCTAGCAGCGGTGGCAACGACCAGCCGTCGTGCCCGCTTCGAGGGTGGTGGTGGGTCGTCTCATCGTTGCGCCCCGGTGAAGCGTGAGGAGGGCTCTGACTGTGCCCGGGGGGCGATCCTCATGAGCGGCCGTATCATAGGAGCCGCTTTTGCCTGTCCCTGCCTTTCATTTCCTCCTGCATTACCAAAAACAAGTATGGGGCCCTGCTAGGGCGTGTAATGGACCGTGATTTTTATGCTGCTTTGTGCTATGTTTACTGTTTCCGGATAATGTTGCGAGATCCGTGCATTATGCGGGCGTAGGGGGAGAAGACTTATCTTGACGCATTTGGGGTAGCCTCCATCTCGTGAGGTGCGGCCCTTCGTGAAGCTGCAAAAATTCGTTATTAGATTCTTATCCTTCCTTGCGTGAGGTCCCAAGCATGGGCTGAACATGGTCAAACGCACTTCGTCGCGGTACCCGTGGGGCACGGACTTAAAGAGAGGGATGCGCCGATCATGAGCTCAAACGAGGGCGCCTCGCAAAGACTAAGGAGGCGCGCACGCACGCCACCCTATCCAGCCCCCATTGCGAGGCGCGCTAGGGAGAGCGTCGGGCAACTGCCTCCCTCCCTAGCGCAAAGCAAAGAATCAAGGGAAGAATCAGAGGGAGGTGGTTCAACCAAGCCATTGAGAAACACCAAAACTTCAAATTCCATTAAGAGAAAAACAAAGAAGGGGCAAGCCAACTATAGAAAGCAAATGAACAGCCGCGTCCGGCACCTAGTCTAGTCTTGTCACCAGCGCGAAGCTAAGTGCTGCCACTAGGACATGGGAGGAAGCCCCCGAGGCCTGAGGGTGGCACTCCGGAGACTCCAGGGCATGTACATCCCCACTCATTATTACGTGAGAGTGTCACGAGCAGAGACCTTCACAGGCACTGGGCCTTGCTTCATGGGTAGAACTTCTGGAGATGCTGGATGTTCCAGGCGTTCAGGATGGGGATCCCGTCCTGTGTCTCCAGGCGCGTGGCACCAGGCCTGAAGACACGAGCAATCCTAAACGGGCCCTCCCACATGGGTGAGAGCTTGTGCAGCCCTTCCCTGGAGAGCACCAACCTCAGGACGAGGTCACCCACCTCGAGCGTCCTGGAACGGACGCTGCGACAGTGGTACCGTCGCAGCGCCTGCTGGTACCTTGCCGCTCGGAGCGAGGCTTCCTAGCGGCGTTCCTCCCCCAGCACAAGGTCCATCCCCCGGATGGCGTCCTGTTGCGTTTCATCGAACGCCAGGACCCACGCGGAGCGATGCTTGACCTCGTGAGGGAGAACTGCTTATGCTCCGTAGACGAGGAAGAACGGGGTCTCGCCTGTTGGCTTGGTGGCGGTGGTGCAGACGGACCACAATACAGACTAGAGCTCGTCGTGCCAGCCCCTACCGCAGGCCTCGACCTTCTTCTTGAAGGTCCTGGCCTTGATGCCTCTTAAGACCTCCGCGTTGGCACGCTCGGCCTGGCCATTGCTCCTGGGGAGTGCAACCGAAGCGTAGCAAATTTGCGTTCCAAGGTTAGCACAATATGTCGTGGACAGGTTGCTAGTGAACTGCGAGCCGTTGTCAGTGATAATGCGGTTGGAGACCCTGAACTGGCTTACGAGACCCTTGATGAACGTGACCGCGGATCCGGCTGGGATGGTGCGGACGGCTTCCACCTCCGCCCATTTGGTGAACTTGTCGATGGTGACATAGAGGTTGCGGTAGCCGCCAGGCGCTCGAGGGAATGGACCCAGGATATCCAGCACCCAGACCGTGAATGCCAGGAGAGTGGGATAGTTTGGAGGCCCTGAGTCGGCTGGTGGATCTGCTTGGCATGGAATTGTCAAGCCTCGCAGGACTTCACCAGCTCGGCTGCGTCATTGAGCGCCGTGGGCCAGTAGAGACCGCTGCGGAATGCCTTGCCAATGAGGGTGTGATGGCTTCTCGCCCCTCGTTGGTTACCCCAAGTGGAAGGTTGAGATGTAGCGTAGCGGCAAATTTCCCTTGGCAAAGATACCAAGGATCGAATCCCGTGAGACTCCGAGGGTCAACAAGTAGGTGTCAACGGCGCCAGAAACTTAGCGGTTGACAGGACCTGCACACAGATACAGATAACTTTGCTCCCAACGAGTACAGAGAGGTTGTCAATCCCTCTGGCCTTGTTGTTTACAAAGGATCAAACACAAGAGATAATAATGATAGCTATGACTGCAACTAGGAAATAAAAACAGGAAGTAAATAGAAGGTGTGATCAGCGGTGGTAATATGGACCGGGGTCCCATGATGTTCACTAGTGATGTCTCTCTCCCAAAAGACGATAAAACAGCAAAGCGAGGTAAACAAATTACAGCTGGGCAATTGACAGGATTATGTGCGCAAACCAATGCTAACTATGCTGCAAGGAAAGGTAGAGGCTCAAAAGCATGGTCAGTACGCCAAGGCAAGTAGACCGAAATCCATCTGCATCTACTACTAATCATCCACCTTGAGATATCTATCCAGAACATCTCGCTGGTATTAAGTTGTGAATCCCACCCAAAGTGTAAACTCAAAGCAACAGACAACTGCATTAAAAGAACTTTGCGTAAAGTAAACAATCCTTGCACCCGCAAGTACAAGCACCGTTGTTTCCCCCCTTGTGGCAACAGCACATCCCCTAGTGTCAGGGATATGGTTAGTAGGTATAAACCGGGTATTGTAAACCGGCTTAGTTATATTGTACTTGGTTTTACTATTTTAGTAGAGACTACGGCCCATGAGATTTCAAGGCCCATGTATAGAAATACGGTTTGTAAACCGCCAAGAGATGTAACTTGAGAGATAAGAAAGAAAGGGCAGAGATCGAGGCGGACACGATTATGAGCCGGCCTCGGGACTCTGTAAACCGGACCAGGCGTCACCTCTATATAAAGGGACGACCCGGTACCGGTTCAAGGCCAAGCAACAATCAATCCGTCGAGACGCAGGCAAAGCGAATCCGCTCCCTGTAAACCGACGCCCAAGCAATACCAAACCAACTAGACGTAGGCTTTTACCTTCTCGAAGGGGCCGAACTAGTATAAATCCTTTGTGTCCTTTGTGAGCCATGAATCCTTTCAAGCTAACCCGTGCGATGGTTCCATCATCAAGTCCGCTAAACCGGACATCTGCCGTGTTAATTCCACGACAGTTGGCGCCCACCTTGGGGCCTGCGCACGATGGTTTCGAGTTCTTGAAAGGCGGCTTCGAAGGGTTAAAGGGTTACGCAGTCGGCCGGATGACCAAGAGTCGTCGTGGCCGGATCTACATCGACGACGCGGGTTGGAGACCGGAGGCCGATTCGATCGAATACGGGTACCGGGTCCCCTTCGGCAGCATCCAAGTCTTCATCGGCAAAATTGGAGAACCGGGACCTGAGCCGGACACCTTCCCCAACATCGTCGAGCCGGCTCAGCGTGCGAGATCGGCCCGGATTCAGCCTGCCGTGAAGCATGTGTTCGTTGGAGCAATTCACGGAGGCCAAGCCGAGGACGGATCGGAATCTGATGGTGCAACCATCGTCTATTCAGATGACGAGTCTTCATCCAGGGAAACTGAATCTCTGTATCAGTTGCGGGACGGCCGGTCTGAGGGCGAGTCCGATGGAAACAGTATTCCGGACCCCTTCGGCCCGCCAAACCGGGTGGCGGTCTTCATGGCCGGTTCACAACCCCCGATGAACGGAACCACAGCAGAGGCTGGTGCAGGGGGAAGCGGTTCAAATCCCTCCCTTACCGAAGTTCTATCCACCTTGATCGAGGAGTTCACAGCTAAGGCAGTGGAGATCGTAGCTCCAGCAGACAAGGCGCAACATGATGCAGCGCTTCTTCAGTTGAAAGCTTTCCGACATGGCTTTTATTGGTTAACCGCACATGCAGATGCGGCAGACCTGGTCCGCAAGTGTGACGCTTGTCAGAAGTTCTCAAAACGTGCCCTTGTTCCGGCACAGGAACTCCGGATGATACCAATAACTTGGCCTTTTGCAACTTGGGGGCTTGACATGGTTGGTCCTTTTAAGAGATCCCAAGATCAGAAAACTCATCTACTAGTAGCAGTAGACAAGTTTACGAAGTGGATTGAAGCGGAGCCTATAAGCAAGTGTGATGCGGCGACAGCAGTTAAGTTCATCAAAAAAGTAATATTCCGGTTTGGTTTTCCACACAGCATCATCACAGATAATGGCACCAACTTATCTCAGGGTGAGATGGAAGAATTCTGTCAACGAGAGCATATTCGTTTGGACGTGTCTTCTGTGGCTCACCCCCAATCCAATGGTCAGGCAGAAAGGGCAAATCAGGAGATTTTGTGAGGAATTAAACCCCGGCTTATGACACATTTGCAGAGAACCCCAGGGTGTTGGGTTGAAGAATTACCGTCTGTCCTTTGGAGCATTAACACTACACCCAACAGGTCTACAGGTTATACACCTTTTTTCATGGTTTACGGCGCAGAAGCAGTTCTTCCAAGTGACATACGCCATGATTCACCGAGGGTAGCGGCCTATGTGGAAGCCATTAATGAGGAATCAAGACAAGACGGTTTGGATCGGTTGGATGAAGAGCGTGATATAGCTGCAGCACGGTCGGCGATTTATCAGCAAGATCTGCGCAGATATCACAGCCGCCAGATTAGAACCAGGACATTCCAGGAGGGTGACTTGGTACTTCGGCTTATCCAAGATCAAACAGATATGCACAAGCTATCCCCGCCATGGGAAGGGCCCTTTGTGGTCAGCAAGAATTTACACAACGGGTCATATTATTTGGTGGACATTCGAGAACACAAGGATTCACGGACATCAGAAGAGGAGACGAAAAGGCCGTGGAACATTGCTCATCTACGGCCATACTACACTTGAGCCATGGGCTCCAATGTATCCTATGTATATATTATGAATAATGAATAAACCGGCACCCTCGGTAAACCGGGGGCTCAGCCTTCTTTCCATATATATAAATTTTGCGGCAAATAATCATATCAGTTTGTTATCAAGGATCAAATTACAATGTTGGCTGGTTTTAGAAACTAATCTTTGCAGGGTATGTGAAGGAGCGGTAGAACTCTCGGGAACAAGAGATTATATACGATTCAAGAAGAGAAAAACCCCATAAAAAGAAAAAACCTGCAGAGTCAGGGGGAACATCAGAGGCCCCTTGGGACAGTCCGGTTTGCCCACGTCCCATTGATTGGCTATGTTATGATTCTTTGGGCTCCCTGAACAGTCGATACGCTCACGTTCAGGGATGACCCGGCCCCTGGGGACAGTCCGGTTTGCCCACGTCCCCATGATTGGCTATGTTATGATTTTTTGGGCTCCCTGAACAGTCGATACGCTCACGTTCAGGGATGACCCGGCCCCTGGGGACAGTCCGGTTTGCCCAGGTCCCCATGATTGGCTATGTTGTGATTCTTTGGGCTCCCTGAACAGTCGATACGCTCACGTTCAGGGATGACCTGGCCCCTGGGGACAGTCCGGTTT
>LR738710.1:143780113-143844539 GCA_902687465.1 Secale cereale
TTCAATGATTGGCTAGGCCCCTTGGGACAGTCCGGTTTGCCCACGTCCCAATGATTGGCTATGTTACGATTATCGGCCCCTTGAACAGTTGATACGCTCACGTTCAATGATTGGCTAGGCCCCTTGGGACAGTCCGGTTTGCCCACGTCCCAATGATTGGCTATGTTTATAGTTTTATCAGCCCTCTGAATAGTCGATACGCTCACGTTCAGTGATTGGCTAAGGCTCCTTGGGACAGTAGGTTTGCCCACGTCCCATTGATTGGCCGAACCTTGTTTTGAGCCTGGCAGCTCTTTGAAAAAGCCTCGACTACATGGTTTGATTTACAAGAATTGTGTGTTGCTTGATGTTTTTTGTGTTCCATAAACCTTTTAAACCGAGTGGAACAGCTCCAGAAGTTGACCACCTATCTATAATGTCATAAGTATGGGTCATGAACACCAGCGAGAATTAAACCGGCGTGCATCATAACCCGGATCGACTTCATGATGAGCCGACAGGTTGGCAGTACACGATCAGGTACAAGTTACAAATTTCTGAACCAAGATGAGAAAGATTTATCAACAAGATGAACCGAAGAGTTTCAAGGGTTTATTAAAATTGATGAAGACCGATTAAGGTGATTCTAACATCCTGACCGGTTTAAGGTATTTTGGCTACATACAATTCAGGTATCACAGTTATTTTTTAAAGATATGCTTATTAGATGTATCAAGAGAACAAGTTAATCCGTCCAGTGGTAAGCCACTAGGACATGTTTTTTGATATTTTTTATGAACAGAGCAAGGCATCCGCATCAATCAACAAGTCAACGAACGAATATTTCATAAAGACCAAATGTCGGATCACAGCGCTTTAAGTTTCAGCTAAACCTATTACAAGGCATAAAAGCCAAATAGTTGGAAGCATTGTTTGACGGAATAACGATCATGATTACAACAATAGCATTCAAGATTGTGCTTCTCCTTGATGAGATGGTTGGCCACCGTCTTGTTCCGGAACGTCTTCCTCCTCGTGAAGCGGCGGGAAATCTGGTGCACGCCAATCAATCTTGGCCAAGGCACGGAAATATACTTCATCGTTGATCAGCTCAGCAGGATCAATATCAGGAGCAAAGGTGTGAGGACGAACCGGCGGAGTTAAGTTTACAATATCGTAAACCGGTCGATCCACCCGCTCGTTCCGCAGGTTATATGATGGATGATATCGAGACAAGTCAGATTCCACCGCAATCTTGCTAGCGAGGGGACGCATTTCCTTTGTCAGAGCATAAAGATCCTTTTCATCAAACGTTGAACCGTCCTCCTTGGTATCAGGAAATCCGGTTAACACTTCTTCCGGATCAATGTCGGGACCCAAGCTTTAGCCCTGGTAAGGGCCAGAAGAGCACCTCCTCGAGCAGCCGATTTCTTAACCTCTTCAAGATGAGCCGGCAGAATGGACAAGCTATTCAAAGTATCTTTGATAGTTGAAGGAGCCGGCTTACCGAAGGAAGTGGCACTGATAATCCTTTGTGCTCCAGAGTATAATTGTTCAACCAAGGTATAGCAGGCCTTCAGCTTCTTCCGTACATCATCCCCAAGATGGGAGACACGGCGTCCTACATACAACAATAAAAGTTAAACCGGTACAGGTCACAGGTTGCAAAGATAAAGACAGGAGTTCAGGTTATGCTTACCAAAGATAGCAGAAGTCATCAAGTCAATTTGGCGCTTTAACCCGGTCAATTCTTCAGTAACCGGGTTAAGTGCTCCTTCGGCATCCTGAACACGTTTTTCCAGATCTTTTTCTGGACTTCAAAAGTAGTCCGTTCCTCATCAAAGAACCTCTTCAAGTCTTCAGCAGTCTTTAAACTCACTTGAAGTTCTTTCTTAGCCTTTGAAGCGGCTGACTCAGTCTCTGTAAGCCGGCTTCGAAGTTCACAGATTTCCAGAGCATTCCGGTTCAGCTCAGCCTGTAGACAAAAGTTCAAAAGCAAGGTTAGAAATTACAAGTCTCAAGCACACAACCAAGTTGTCTACTTGACACTTGGGGGCTAATGGCAGTTGAAGTAATACAGCAAAGACAATTTGAAAATACAAGTCTCAAGCACACAACCAAGTTGTATACTTGACACTTGGGGGCTAATGGCAGTTGAAGCAATGCATCAGAGACAATTTTTGAAATTACAAGTATCAACTACATAACCAAGTTATCTACTTGATACTTGGGGGCTAATGTATGGATCAGCAGTTCAAAACTACAAAGTTCCGGATTACCTTCAATAAAGCAGATAAACCGGAACTTGGGGGCTGCTATGAGATAAAGATGCGTCAAAAAAAAAAAAGCAAAGTCAGAAGAGGAAAACTTACTTCATATTTTTCTCTCATCAGGTTTACTAGGCTGGCTTCATAATCCCGGCTGCTGTGGAGCCGGTTCAAATATCCGGAATAGATATCTTGAGCACTCATACTCGAAAGACTGGATATATCAGTACTCCACTTCCCCTTTTCCTGAGTTATCTTTTCCGCTTTAGCTGTATGTTTTGCTAAAACGGTGGGTTCAGCTGGCGCAACATAAGCAGTACCAGTAACCACGACATCAGGGGAAGTGGGTGCATTGGGAGGAGTAACTTCAACTTGAGCCGGGTCAGGAGACGCCGGGTTAACTTGAGGAGAATTAACCCGGGCCGGACTTGGTGGGTCTTGGACATCTTCAGCGGCAAGAGTTTCAAGAGCAGGTTCGTCAACCGGAGCGGCAGGAGTACCTTCAGGAGGAACGGCTGTAGACGGATCAATCACCGGTTCATCAGCAGAAGGATCAGCAACAGGCTTATTCGCCTTGGCTCTTTTGCTAGGTTTCGGTTTGCTGGAAAAACAAGCAAAATAAGTTAGCATTATAAAGGAAGGGGGTGTCATAAACCGGAAGAGGTGAAGAGAATTACCCCGGGACGGTCTTCAAAGGAGGAAGCTGTGTAGCGGTCGATTCGCCGGAAGAAGACAGTGGAGTTTCCTGATAGTCAGGATCAGACGGTTTAAGTGGTTTTCGGATAAGTCCGGCCTTGGGATGAAGAAGGGTCGGAGAGAGTATCACCTCAGCACGGCGCTTTCGAACCGGAGTTAATGAGATTCCAGAGGACTCCACTGCCAAGCCACTATGGTGAGTGGTCCGGCGCAAAGCTTCGTGCTGTTGCTTCTTCAAAGTAAAATTAGGATCCAACTTAGCATAAGGGTGAGAAAATTGATATTTTCTGACAGTCCGATGGCTTTTTTGAGGAGGAAGTTCTGAATCAGAAGAAATAAGGGTTACCTCAATCTCAGCCGGGTTATCACCTTCAAGCGGTTCCTGTGAAAAGGTATCATTAGATATGAGTACAAATACATGAAAGCGAAACTTAAACCGGAGTAAGGCATACCTCGGAGTCCGGATCATCATCCTCAGAAGGAGAACCGGCATCAACGGCTGCTTTCCTTTTCTTGTTTGCAGGGGTTTTCCGGCGAGCCTGCTTTACAGTTTTTTCCTGAGGTTTTCTCCTCCAGAAGGGGTCATCAGCCTAAATGAAAAAAGCAAAGGCAAGTGAAAGACGGTTCAAAGAAGACGGTTTATAAAGTACAAGTTAAAGACAAACTTACTTCAGGCAGCTTATTCTTCTTAAAGTACGGGGCCAAGCCAACTTTAGAGCAATCTGTTAAGGCAGGATTGACAATCTTCTTGGCTGACTCCACTACCTCCGCTTCAGAAAGCTTATCCTTAGTAAACCTCTGAGGAGCATCCGGTTTACCAGAATATTTGCACATCAGCTTAGGGCGCCGGCTTAAGGGAAGGATGCTCCAGGATAGCCAGCAGCGAAGGAAGTCAGTGCCAATCAGACCATTTGCCATAAAGGCTCTCAGTTTGGAGAGCTGTGGTGAAAACCGTGTCCGTTCAGCAGCACTTAGCCGTTGTGGCAAGGGGTGATTCGCCGGGATACGAGTTTCACGATAACCCGGCAAAGGATTTTCACCTTCAGGAGAGGTGTCTACACAATAAAACCAGGACTTGTTCCAGTCCTTAGGGTGAGTGTGTAAGGAGGCGTGAGGAAAAACTGCATCCCTCCTTTTCTGAATGCTAATCCCGCCAAGCTCTTGGTGAGGCCCGCTGGTGAACTCAGTACGCCGGTTTGCATGAAAGAAATCCCGGAATAAATCAACTGAAGGCTCCTCTTGCAGATACACTTCAGAAAATACTTGGAAATCGCAAATGTTGGAAACAGAATTTGGTCCGATGTCCTGTGGATGCAGCTGGAAGGTGGCAAGAACATCCCGGAAAAATCTTGAACCGGGGGGAGAGAAGCCTCTGGAGATATGGTCCAGAAATACGATGACTTCCCCGGATCTAGGAGTAGGAGGGCACTCGTTACCCGGAGCACGCCATTTTAGCTCAGCCTGAGGGCCTAAGGTGCCGATGCTCGACAGCTTGACTAAATCTTCCTCAGTCATGACAGAACGGACCCAATCGCACGAAACATACTGCTTAGCCATTTGAACAAAGTGCTGAAGAAGAGAAAGTACAGAGACGGATTATGAACGTACAATGATCCGGGATCTATTCATATTATACAATGGTTGAAACGGAGAACTAGCTGGCAAGGTTAAACCGGCAATCATGAAACAAGTTATATCATTTCCGGTTTAAATGGCAGTTGAAGAGGAACAGTTTAAATCGTTGCATCAGTTTATATCATTTCCGGTTTATGGCATGACAATTTAAACCGGAACATACTTAGCGAATCTACCGAGGAGAAAAACAGGTTTCTAAATAACTGCTAAGGGGGAAAGATCTGAGTATGCTGAGGAAAAGAAACTAATCTACAGCAGAGTAAAAATGGAAGAAGATCGAAAAGTAAGGCTACTACAAATCACAGGTTCAAAGAACGAACAATACGCAGCTTGCGGAGAGCTCTAATGGCGGAACGGATAAATCTACAGCGTTTTTGCGGTAAGATCTAATCTGATACTAAGCGGGAGATCTACAGACTAGGGCCTAAGGGTCACAAGACTTCTATGAGAAACGTATCTACGAAGAGACGAAGCTCTGTTGGAAGCTCTAATGGCGGAAGAACAAGGCGAAGCAATGGCAGATGCAGATCAACCGCAAGGCGGATAAACGTACCAGGGACAGCGAGAATCGGCGGCGGAGATAATCTGGTCAAGGCTCAGGTTGATGCAGCGGCCGGTCGAGGACTGGAGATCCGGCGGTCGTCGGCGGCGGTTTGAGCTCGAGCAGCAATGGAGGAAGAAGACGCAGGAAGAGGATGAAGGGAGAAGAAGATAATGAATGGAGCGTGGCAGTATTTATAGCCAGAGGTTAGATCTGAAGCGACAGGAGCGAGAATCGAGGAGACAGAAATCGGATAAAGATCCCGTGATGCCTCGATCTTCGGGATAACCCTTAAAATACGCTACAGTACAGCTCACAGCGTTAAATGCGGAGATGATGTCATTGTCAGACTTTAATGATTTCGGAGGATGACGTCAGAGCCGGTTTACAAAAAGATGAAGACAGAACAGAATTATATGAGACGACGGAGATTGATATGAACAAGTTCAAATCATTCTGGGGCCTAATGTCAGGGATATGGTTAGTAGGTATAAACCGGGTATTGTAAACCGGCTTAGTTATATTGTACTTGGTTTTACTATTTTAGTAGAGACTACGGCCCATGAGATTTCAAGGCCCATGTATAGAAATACGGTTTGTAAACCGCCAAGAGATGTAACTTGAGATATAAGAAAGAAAGGGCAGAGACCGAGGCGGACACGATTATGAGCCGGCCTCGGGACTCTGTAAACCGGACCAGGCGTCACCTCTATATAAAGGGACGACCCGGTACCGGTTCAAGGCCAAGCAACAATCAATCCGTCGAGACGCAGGCAAAGCGAATCCGCTCCCTGTAAACCGACGCCCAAGCAATACCAAACCAACTAGACGTAGGCTTTTACCTTCTCGAAGGGGCCGAACTAGTATAAATCCTTTGTGTCCTTTGTGAGCCATGAATCCTTTCAAGCTAACCAGTGCGATGGTTCCATCATCAAGTCCGCTAAACCGGACATCTGCCGTGTTAATTCCACGACACCTAGACTCATGTTTCTGTCACTCAAGCTAGTCATCAGGGGGCATGAACCCACAATCAAGCATAACGCTCCCTCTTGGAGTTACTACCTACTACTTGGCCAAAGCAATAAACAGCAACGGAGAACATGCAAGAATTACTCAAGAACAAAGATATAAAAGAGGTGAATCAAATATATTACTCAAACACAATCTGAACATAGTCTCATAATCCATCAGATCCCAGCAAACTCAGCAAAGCAACAGCAGAAAGATTACATATGTGCCTCGATCATGTAGGGCAGCTCACGAGGTCTAAACCATGAAGAGCAAAGAGGGGAGGAGAACATCACATAGCTACTGATCATGGACCCATGGTCCAAGGTGGACTACTAACGACTCATCCGGGAAGCGTCCATGGTGGTGGAGAAGCTCCCGGTGGTGGTTCTCCTCTCCGGCAGGGTGCCGGAAAGAGTTCTCCTGATGCTCCCGATCTTGGAAGCGCTGCGGCGGCGGAACAGAGGCGAGATCGCGAAAAAGGGTTCTGTCTGCGAGGGTTTCGGGACGAGAGGGATATATATGCGAAGGGGGGCAGCCAGAGGCGGAGCAGGGGCCCCAGGCGCCCCCCTAGCGCGGCCAGGGGTGGGGCCACGCCAGGTGGCCGCCTGGGCCTCCCCTGGCTCCCCTCTGGCCCTGCTTTGGTTCTTCGCGAAGCTTCCTGTACGCTGATTTTCCTGTATTTTTCCCGGAATTTTTGGGGCACTTTTAATATGGGGGAAACCTGAAATAGAAAAACAGCAGAAAACAGGAACTGGCACTGTGGTGCACTGAGTTAATAGGTTAGTCCAAATATGATCAAAAGTGTATGGAAGTGCATCAATATCATAGCAATATCACACAAAATAAGCATGGAGCAAGCAAAAATTATAGATACGTTTTGGACGTATCAACATCCCCAAGCTTAATTCCTGCTCGTCCTCGAGTAGGTAAGTGATAACAAGCATAATTTCTGTGGTGACATGCTATCAACCATATAAGAACTTTTAAGTAAAGCAATCAAGGCATGTAATTCAATTCAAGTCATAACAAGCAAGAGTCTATATTAGCATTGTAACAAGCAACATAAGAACATAAAGGTGCAAGAGCTCTCGCTGTCCGTGACTCGAATGTCTCCAAATGGTGTTTGCATGCAAGAAAGGGGATAGGGATATATGAGAGAGTAAAACATAGTTTTTGTATTGTTGAGAACTTAATCTACTAAAGTTTCACACTTGGTCTTCTTTGGAATCTTATCTTGACTCATCCCCAGACCACCAGCCAGGTACAAGTCAAAATGATCCACTCCCTTTCGATATTTTGAGCACTCATGCAATGGATGAGCGTAAGCAAGAAAGTTGACACTTAGGATGGCAAAGAGAGAAAAATGATGAAGGGGGAAGACAAAAAAGTGTGAAAGGCTCACATCAATGAGGACAATCATAGGCGAGAGAAAGCCGAATAATAGATATGATGTGAGGAGTAGGGATTGCCATGCAACGGATGCACATATGAGCTAAGGTAAGCTCTCCAATGGAACTAGTGGGGGTGCATCCAACTTGCTTGCTCAAGAAGACCTAGAGCTCTTTTGAGGAGGCTCATCATTGGAATATACAAGCCATGTTCTATAGTGTGAAGGTCCCCACATAGCTATATGCATGAATGATAATCTCTATGGAGTACAAGGTGTAAGATGGAGTACGAGTGTGGATCTCTCAAAAGGAATAGTAGTGTGCCCCCTTCTCTCTTTTTATTTCTTTTTCTCTTTTTTTCCTTTTTTTCTATTTTTGTGTGCCCTCAATGGCTCTTTCTATTTAACTTTCATTTGTCCTCTTTGGGATCTTTTGATTTTGTCCTCTTTGGGATCTTTTCCTCACTTTAGGGGCAACACTCTATGTATTACAAGAAGTATAGAAGATCTTTCACACTTTACAAAAGTACTCAACATAAAGAAAATGAAACTATCATGATGTATGCAAATGTATGCCTCTGCCAGTGTAGCAGGATATGCAATGATATTAGCGCGTCATGTAGCAATGATTAGGGCAAGGCCCAACTAGCATGCGGCTCATCGATCAAGCAAAAAGCATGTATGACATGAGGATCAAGTCATGAGAAGATGGATGTTGCATGGCAATGTATCTCGGAAAGGCTATGGAAATGCCTTGATAGGTAGGTATGGTGGCTATTTTGAGGAAGGATATAATGAGGCTTATGATGACAGAGCGTATCGTGCCAAGGATTTGGATGCACCGGCGAAGTATGCGCCAACTCTCGAGGTGAGAAAGGGCAATGCACGGTACCGAAGAGGCTAGAAAAATATGGCTAGGTGGAAGTATCAACTTTCGAATACTCACATTAGTCCGAAGAACTCATGCACTTATTATCGGTAACTCTCAATCTAATTAGGAGGTTCACAAAGAGACAAGTACCCCGAGGAGGAGCGTATGGGGGTTTGGTTATCCTTGCGCATCCTCGACTCATGGTACGTGAGTGTACTCTAATATTCGATCCCTCCAAAGATTAGTGATCCATCTAGTAGCTAAAGTTCTCAACTATTTTGTAGGTTTTCGAAAATAAACACGGATTGCCCAAAATACGACATCTATCACTAATAGGCTAAAGCTCTTGACACCAAAAGTTCAGACATTACTCATGGCAATACCTCAAAACTATTGCAAGTTACTACTAAAATTAAATAGCAACCTCAATTACCTACTTTAAGTTAAGACACACAACTCAGTGCAACAGGCAAACTCTTCTTAACAAGATAAACATGAAAACTCAAGAGAGTTCAGCAACCAACTAAACAAAAGCTCCTTAAAAAGAAAAGCATGAAAACTAAGAGCTAAACATGACGGCAGCTATGGAAAGACAAAGAACACACACATCAAAGATAAGCATGAAAATCCTATATTGTGTTCTAGGTTGAAGTGGAGCGTGTTTCTCTCCCACACAAAGAAAGTTGGGTTCTAACTTGTTATGAACAGCAAGCAAAGCTAAAGAAAACTAAAAAAGGAAACTAAGAGCAAGATGCTCCAAGCATAGCACATAACGCATGAAGTGATAAGAATATAGTGGAACGAAAGACGAACTGATAATTGTTGATGGAGAAGGGGATGCATGGGGGCATCCCCAAGCTTAGACGCTTGAGTCTTCTTGAATATTTCTTGGGGGTGCACGGGGGCATCCCCAAGCTTGAGCGTTTGACCCTCCTGAATCTTTTTTTATCATCTTCCCTCGCACACTTGAAAACTCCCTTCATACATAACTCATCATAATCTGATTAGCGAGGTTAGTACCCACAATAAAATAATTTTTCCCCTACTAGAAATAAAGATAATCTTGAAGAGCTACTGTTTCTCAAGAATGCCAAAAGGTTTTTGCAAAGAAAAAGCAAGCTCAAGGTTTGCAAAACGAAGAAAAGGCAAAACAAGACAGAATCTATGAAAAACAGACCAGCAGGTAGTAAATAATATTTTCGGGGCACTTCTGCAACTCAAATCAAAAAACTCAGAACAGACGCTCGAAATCCAATTGTATAGAGCACGCTGTCAAAACAATTCAGATCAAAAAGATGATCTGGTGATTTTATTCGAATTTTTCTGTCCAAGGACAGAATCTGTTTTCTGGACAGCACGTCACAACTTTTGAACTTTCTTGCAATCGGAGGCTAAACTTGGCACAAAGCTGAAAAGAAAAGATACAATGATGATGCTACTGGAGTAACAAACATCAAGACACAACAAAAGCAAAATAAAACCTAATTCATGGTGGGCTGCCTCCCAAAAGCGCTTTCTTTTATGCCTTTAAGCTAGGCATGATGCAAAAAGAGAAGATCAAGTTTTATCAAGAGTAAGAGAATAGCTAGCCCGTGTAACGGACTCAAAAGGCAACTTAATCTTCTTTCTAGGGAAATGTTCCATCCCTTTATTGAGAGGGAATTGGAATTTTATATTCCCCTCTTTCATGTCAATGATAGCACCAACGGTGCGAAGAAAAGGACGTCCCAAAATAATTGGACATGAAGGTTCACATTCAATATCCATAATAGTAAAATCAACGGGAACATAATTGTCATTGACAATGATAAGAACATCGTCGATCTTCCCCAAAGGTTTTTTTACGGAAGAATCAACATGACGAACACCAAAAGAACAAGGATCAAAAGGTTTCAATTCAAGCATATCATACATTCTTTTGGGCATAACGGAGGTACTAGCTCCAACATCACATAAAGCATATCAAGAGAAGTTATTCAACTTAATTTTAATCATAGGATCCCAACTATCTTCTAGCTTTCTAGGTATGGAGGCTTCTACCCTAAGCTTCTCCTCCCTAGCTTTGATGAGAGCATTAGTGATATGCTCCGTGAAGGCAAGATTAAGCGTGCTAGTGTGGGGATCTCTAGACATCTTGTGAAGAAAACTAATAACTTTAGAAAGGGTGCAATTATCAAAATCAAGGTCACTACTATCAGTGGTAGTGGTGTCCTTTAGGCTCACTTGTTTGGTAGCTTCTATGGTTATAGGAGTTTCTTCTTCTACGGTTGAGGTCATAGCATCACCATTAATAGGTCCAACGGGACTAGGAGTGCATTGGGTGCTAAGAGTTTGGATATCCTCAACAACTTGAATAGTAGCAACAGTGTGGTGGGTAGGAAGGCTCTTAATTCTATCTTCTTCCTCCTTTTCTCTAGCCCATCTCTCTTTAAGTTTAGCCATCATCCTAATGTTTTCATTAATTTGCACTTGAATAGCATTCATAGGAGTGGTCTTCCTCTCCTCAAGAGGAGAAGTTCTAATTTTAAGCAACTCTACCTCATGGGCTAAATTGTCTACCTTCGAAGAGAGCTTATCTAGTTTGTCTAGTTTTCTTCTACACTCTTATTGAAGGCCTTTTGGGTAGTGATGAAGTCTTTAAGCATAATCTCTAGTTCAGAAGTGGAGTTCTTGGTGCTAGGATAAGCATTGTTGTTCCCATAGGAATTAGAGGGGAACGGTCTAGGGTTGCTACCAAAATTACTCCTATAAGCATTGTTATTGAAATTGTTTCTAGAGATAAAGTTCACATCTACTTGATCTTGAGCAATCAAAGAATTTAAAGGAACATCATGAGGATCAATAGAAGATTTCTTGGAAAGTAGAGACATTATCAAGTCAACTTTTTCATTTAGGGAGGAAATCTCCTCGACAGAGTTTACCTTCCTACCTGTTGGAGCGCGTTCGGTGTGCCATTGGGAATAATTGGTCATCATCTCGTCGAGAAGCTTCGTGGCAGCACCAAGTGTAGTTGACATAAAGGTTCCTCCCGCGGCCGAATCTAACAAGTTCCGCGAGGTAAAGTTCAAGCCTGCATAAAAAGTTTGGATAACCATCCAAGTAGTCAAACCATGAGTAGGGCAGTTCTTGATAAGAGATTTCATGCGTTCCCAAGCTTGGGCAACGTGTTCATTATCCAATTGTTTAAAATTCATCATGTTACTCCTTAGTTGGATAATTTTAGCAGGGGGATAGTACTTCCCAATAAAGGCATCCTTGCACTTGTCCCAAGAATCTATACTATTCCTATGCAAGGATTGAAACCAGATTTTAGCTCCTCCTCTCAAGGAGAAAGGAAAAAGCTTAAGCTTAACAATATCACCATCTACTTCTTTGTACTTTTGCATATCACAGAGCTCAACAAAATTATTTAAGTGCAAAGCAGCATCGTCTCCAGCACCGGAGAATTGATCTTTCATAACTAGGTTCAGTAAAGCAGGTTTAATCTCATAAGAAGGTGCTGAAGTGGCAGGTGTAGCAATAGGCGTGCAGATAAAGTCATTGTTATTATGACTAGTGAAGTCACACAACTTGGTGTTCTCGGTGGAACCTATAGCAGCAGCAAGCAAGATAACTATTTTTGTGATTTTTGGTAAGGGACACTAAAGCAAAAACTGAAAGGTAAACTAACAAGACTAAAAAGCAAAGATAAAAGATAGCGTGCAACTCCCCTATCTTGAAGAGTGGAGTCCCCGGCAACGGCGCCAGAAACTTGCTTGATGGCTTCTCGCCCCTCGTTGGTTACCCCAAGTGGAAGGTTGAGATGTAGCGTAGCGGCAAATTTCCCTTGGCAAAGATACCAAGGATCGAATCCCGTGAGACTCCGAGGGTCGACAAGTAGGTGTCAACGGCGCCAGAAACTTAGCGGTTGACAGGACCTGCACACAGATACAGATAACTTTGCTCCCAACGAGTACAGAGAGGTTGTCAATCCCTCCGGCCTTGTTGTTTACAAAGGATCAAACACAAGAGATAATAATGATAGCTATGACTGCAACTAGGAAATAAAAACAGGAAGTAAATAGAAGGTGTGATCAGTGGTGGTAATATGGACCGGGGTCCCATGATGTTCACTAGTGATGTCTCTCTCCCAAAAGACGATAAAACAGCAAAGCGAGGTAAACAAATTACAGCTGGGCAATTGACAGGATTATGTGCGCAAACCAATGCTAACTATGCTGCAAGGAAAGGTAGAGGCTCAAAAGCATGGGCGGTACGCCAAGGCAAGTAGACCCAAATCCATCTGCATCTACTACTAATCATACACCTTGAGATATCTATCCAGAACATCTCGCTGGTATTAAGTTGCGAATCCCACCCAAAGTGTAATCTCAAAGCAACAGACAACTGCATTAAAAGAACTTTGCGTAAAGTAAACAATCCTTGCACCCGCAAGTACAAGCACCGTTGTTTTCCCCCTTGTGGCAACAACACATCCCCTAGACTCATGTTTCTGTCACTGAAGCTAGTCATCAGGGGGCATGAACCCACAATCAAGCATAACGCTCCCTCTTGGAGTTACTACCTACTACTTGGTCGAAGCAATAAACAGCAACGGAGAACATGCAAGAATTACTCAAGAACAAAGATATAAAAGAGGTGAATCAAATATATTACTCAAACACAATCTGAACATAGTCTCATAATCCATCAGATCCTAGCAAACTCAGCAAAGCAACAGCAGAAAGATTACATATGTGCCTCGATCATGTAGGGCAGCTCACGAGGTCTAAACCATGAAGAGCAAAGAGGGGAGGAGAACATCACATAGCTACTGATCATGGACCCATGGTCCAAGGTGGACTACTCACGACTCATCCGGGAAGCGTCCATGGTGGTGGAGAAGCTCCCGGTGGTGGTTCTCCTCTCCGGCAGGGTGCCGGGAAGAGTTCTCCTGATGCTCCCGATCTTGGAAGCGCTGCGGCGGAGGAACAGAGGCGAGATCGTGAAAAAGGGTTCTGTCTTCGAGGGTTTCGGGACGAGAGGGATATATATGCGAAGGGGGGCAGCCAGAGGCGGAGCAGGGGCCCCAGGCGCCCCCCTGGCGCGGCCAGGGGTGGGGCCGCGCCAGGTGGCCGCCTGGGCCTCCCCTGGCTCCCCTCTGGCCCCGCTTTGGTTCTTCGCGAAGCTTCCTGTATGCTTATTTTTCCTGTATTTTTCCCGGAATTTTTGGGGAACTTTTAATATGGGGGAAACCTGAAATAGAAAAACAGCAGAAAACAGGAACTGGCACTGTGGTGCACTGAGTTAATAGGTTAGTCCAAATATGATCAAAAGTGTATGGAAGTGCATCAATATCATAGCAATATCACACAAAAGAAGCATGGAGCAAGCAGAAATTATAGATACGTTTTGGACGTATCAGGGTGCGTGATGACGAGTGATGCCCGCAGTCCCCGACATGTATGTCAGCTAGCAGCTCGCTCCCTTGCTTCCTAGAGATGCACCATAAAGAAACATCATTTGGTTGTTTTCTGTAAAGCTCGTCGTCTTGAATGCAATATGACGTAGCCTGTCAGGCTACACGCTCTGCGTCCTCTCTTTCTCCGGCAGCGCTCCTCGCACCAGGTATGCCTTGAGCTCCTCGGTCCAGCACCCCTCCTGAGGCTCGAGCGCCAGGAGCAGGCGCACTCCCGAGGTCGGGCCACAGGCGGGGGCTCCCGAGGTCGGTGGCTGGGGAAGTTCCTCGTGAGGCACCGCCGGCCCCTCGGGCGGAGGTGATGCCGAAGGCTTGAAGAGCCGTTCCTCGAAGACGCCGGGCTCCTGGGGCAGACACCTGGATGCCCTTTTGGCGATGCTGTCAGCTTCCTTGTTGGTGCCACGGGGCACGTGCTGCAGCTCCAGGCCCAAGAACTGCTTCTCCATCTTGCGTACCTCCGCGAGGTATGCCTCTATGTGTTCATCCTTCGGTTCGTATACCCTGTTGGAGAAGTTGATGAGGAGCTGCGAGGAGCCACTCATGATGAGGCGCTTCACTCCCAGGGTTGCCGCAGCCTTAAGGCCAGCAATGAGGTCCTTGTATTTTGCGATGTCGTTGGAGACCTTCTCACCCTGCTGAAAGCAGAGCTGCACGGCGTAGTAAAGCTTGTCCTGAGTGGGCGAGATGAGCACAGCTCCAGCCCCCGCGCCCTGGCGTGCGAACGTGCCGTCGAAGTACATGACCCACCCGTCCAACGCTTCATTTCCTGGTGAGAGGGATCGGTCCTCGCTCGCTTCGAGCTCCGGGGCATCGGTCCATTCTGCCACGAAGTTAGCGAGCGCGGCTCCTTTGATGACCCTGGCTGTGGTGAACTCCAACTAGAACGTGTCCAGCTCGATATTCCATTCAACGACTCTTCCCGCAGCGTTGGGGCTCCGGAATACCCTCTCCAGTGGGTAAGCCGAGACGACCTTGATGGGGTGACCTCGGAAGTAATGACGTAGTTTGCGCGAGGCCAGCAGGAGCACGAGCAAGAGCTTCTGTGGCATGGGGATCGTGCCCTCGCATCCCGTAGCACCGTGCTGACGAAGTACACCGGGTGCTCGACGAGGGCAGGAGTGTCGACAAAGCCCGAGTTCTCCAGAGGTTGGTCGCCAACAGAGGCTTCCACAGGCCTGGTAGCGCCGTCTCGTAAGGCTTGATCACCTGCTCGTATCGCTGTGGCTTTGGTGGTGCCGTCTTGGCACTGTGCTGTCCTGGCAGGAGGCACGATGTTGCGCGGCGTGCTCTTGACCTGGCATTCTTCCCGGACAGCCACCAGCGCCGCGCTAGCTGAGTAGGGCATGGCGGCCAAGTAGAGCACCAGGGACGATGCGCTGACGTCACTGGCGGGCTGGTCAAATATCTCTCGAGGTCTTGAAATGCAGGTCGGCCTCCGAGGTCCACTCGAATGGCCCCTTTTTCTTCATCACCTTGAAGAAGGACAAGGCGCGCTCCCCCAGCTTGGAGATGAAGCGCCCTAACGAGGTCACGCAGCCCGCGAGCTTCTGCATTTCCTTCAGGGTTTGCGGCAGGCTTATGTCTTCTATTGCTTTGACCTTCTCCGGGTTGGCCTCGATTCCTCGGTGCGACACGAGGAAGCCCAACAGCTTGCCGGAAGGGACACCAAATACGCACTTCTCCGGGATAAGCCTCAGGTCCACCTGGCGCAGGCTGGCGAAAGTCTCTTCCAGGTCCTGAATGAGGGTCCTTGCTTCCCGAGATTTTACTACGATGTCATCGACATAGGCTTCTGCATTCCTCCCCAGCTGTGGGCCCAGGGCGATGTGGATCAATCGCTGGAAGGTCGCCCCTGCGTTGCGTAGCCCGAACGGCATGAAGATCTAGCAGTATACCCCGCACGGGGTCAGGAAGGCCGTCTTATCCATGTCTTCTATCACCATCTTGATCTGGTGGTAGCCCGAGAATGCGTCCAGGAAGCACAATAGGTCGCACTCTGCGGTGGAGTCGACGATCCGCGCGATGCGCGGAAGCGGAAATGGGTCTAGAGGGCAGGCTTTATTTAGGTTGGTGAAGTCGACGCACATGCGCTCCTTCCCGCCTTTCTTGGGCACAACGACGGGGTTCGCCATCCATTCTGGGTATCGGACCTCGCGGATGACACCCGTTGCTTCTAGCTTGCGAGTTTCTTGCACGATGAAGGACTACTTCTCTGTAGACTGCCGTCTCGCCTTTTGCTTCACAGGGCGCGCATTGGGGCACACCCTTAGGTGGTGCTCGATTACCCCTCTCGGTACCCCTGCCAGCTGTTTGGGCTCCTGGGCGAACACCTCCTTGTTCGCGCGCAGGAACTTCACCAACACCTCCTCTTGTTCTGGGTCGAGGTTGGCGCCTATGGTGAAGGTGGCTCCTGAGGATCCATCCTCCTCGACGGGTACTTGCTTTGTTTCGGCTCGGTCTTGAGTGAACAACTGCTTCTTCTTCGCTGGTGCAGCCCCCTTGGCTCCTGGGATGGCCTCATCGGCCGGGCGTGCTTCCGCAGCTGTCCGGAAGACGAGCTTGAGGGCCGCCAGAGCCTCCTTGGTGTCTCCAGCCACGGTGAGGAGGTCGCTGCTCCCTGGCATCTTCATGAGGTTGTAGGCCGGATGGGTTGCGGCCATGAACTGAGCCAGGGCAGGATACCCGGGGATGGCATTGTACGGGAGGCCGATACGAGCGATATCGAAGTCAATCAGCTCAGTGCGGTAGTTGTCGCGGGTGCCGAA
The DNA here is from genome assembly GCA_902687465.1 of Secale cereale. Taxonomy (NCBI): domain Eukaryota; kingdom Viridiplantae; phylum Streptophyta; class Magnoliopsida; order Poales; family Poaceae; genus Secale; species Secale cereale. The sequence goes on from LR738710.1 coordinate 143,796,724, forward strand.
GGTGACTGGGAGGCGGATCTGCCCTAGAGGGCTGGCGGAACCGCTGCCGAGTCCGGGGAAGGGCTTGGTGGGTTGTAGCCGCTCGAGCGGCACGTGGAGCAAGCTAAAAGCTTCTATTGAGAGCATGTTGAGTCCAGCCCCACCGTCGATGAGGGTCTTGGTGACTGCTACGTTGCAGATGCTGGCTGTGCAAAGCATCGGGAGAGTGCCTGAGCCCGCAGTAGAAGTGGGATGGTCCCATGAGTCGAAGGTGAGATCAGTCTTGGGTGCTGCCCATCCGGGAGGGGCTCCCCGGCGTATGGAGGCGGCGCCAATCTGGCGGAAGAACTGCTTGACATGGCGGTCCGAGGGCGGCGCTTGAGAGCCGCAGAGGAGGGCCACGACGGTGTGCGGTGCCGGCACCATGAAGCGCGCAGTGAAGAGGTCGCGCAGCTCCTCCCAAGATGCCACAGATGACTCTGGCAAGCTAAGAAACCAGTTGCGCGGTACGCCGGTGAGTGCCATGGGGAGCTAGCTGGCCATGACCTTGCTGTCGCCGCCGATCTCCGAAACAGCCTCCTCGTAAGCCTGTAGGAAGACAACCGGATCCACCGCTTCGTCGTAACGGGGTGGTAGCTCTGGCCTAAACCCGAGTGGCAAGTGCACCTGTCGCAAGGTGGGGGTGAGGGCTCGGTTTGCCTGCTACACCGTCGCGCGGGCCCATCGAGCCGGTCGGAGAAGAGGCGCCCGCCATAAGAGCCTAGCGGATGGAGAGCGGGGTGGATGGAGAGGCGAAACTTCGGTGCACCCCTACCGGGCGCGCTAAAAGTCGGCTCATGGGTTCCGGCAAACACTTGAGGTTCAAACATTGGGGTGCGCACGAAGATGTCTCCTTTCCGCTCTAGTTCACTCTCGCACCGATTCCTAGGCCTAGCTCGTCAAACCCGAAGAACAAGAGACACAAGGATTTATACTGGTTCAGGCCACCATTGTGGTGTAATACCCTACTCCAGTGTGGTGTGGTGGATTGCCTTGTAGGCTAAGGATGGACAAGTACACGGGAAGAGCAGCCTCCTGAGGAGAGGTGTTCTTGGGCTCGGTGAGCTAGTGGGTGTAAGGGTGGTCTCAATTATCCTCCCTCTATGGTGGTGGCTATGCCTATTTATAGAGGCCCGGGTCCTCTTCCCAAATATTGAGCGGGAAGGGATCCCACAACGGCCAAGTTTGAAGGGGGGATAGCTAGTACAAGCTATCCTAACAAAAGGTGGTATTTGCCTGCGAAAGGCTCTGGTGGTGACATCATCGTGGGCTCCGTGGTGACCTTCGCCCTGCCGTCCTGCTGGTCTTGGTCTTGTTGCACCGATATGGAAACCTTTGCCTGATGCCTCGGGACTCCTCGCCTGCGCTTTCCCCTTTAGCACCAAAGAGGAAACTGGCTTCCTGCGCCCGCTGGCGCCCGCCTGGCCTTGGTCGTCATGGCTCACGTCACGCGAGGTTCGCTTGCCTTGATATATCCGCTCCTCGGGAGCCAGCCTAGTGAGGCCGCCCCAGGGGAGGTCTTGCGTCGCTCGCCTCGCGAGGCTTGGCCCCTCGCGAGGGTCTTGAGTGGTTGCTGATGAGGATGGGTCGTACCAGGCCGCGGGATGAGCCACGCTCTGGGCCGCAGGCAGGCAAGTCTGGGTACACCCGTTCCCAGAATGCCAACAGGTTTTGTACCCTACAATAATATATTTGTTTGTTCTCCGCTATTAATGACTTTGGAGTGACTCTTTGTTACACGTTGAGGGATTGTTATATGATCCAATTATGTTATCATTGTTGAGAGAACTTGCACTAGTGAAAGTATGAACCCTAGGCCTTATTTTCAAGCATTGCAATACCTTTTGTGCTCACTTTTATCATTATTTACCTTGCTGTTTTTATATTTTCAGATTACAAAACCCTATATCTACCATCCATATTACACTTGTATCACCATCTCTTCGCAGAACTAGTGCACCTATACAATTTACCATTTTATTGGGTGTGTTGGGGACACAAGAGACTCTTTGTTATTTGGTTGCAGGGTTGTTTGAGAGAGACCATCTTCATCCCATGCCTCCCACAGATTGATAAACCTTTGGTCATCCACTTGAGGGAAAATTGCTACTGTCCTACAAAACTCTGCGCTTGGAGGCCCAACACGAGTCTACAAGAAGAAGGTTGTGTAGTAGACATCAAGCTCTTTTCTGGCATCGTTGCCGGGGAGGCTAGGTAAGCGGCACTCACATCCTATCAGCGAAGCTCTTTTCTGGCGTCGTTTCCAGGGAGGTGAGTGCTTGAAGGTATATCTTTAGATCTTCCAAATGAATCTTTTAGTTTCTTGTTTTATCACTAGTTTAGTCTATAAAAGAAAATTATAAAAAATGGAATTGAGATTACCTCATATGCTTCATCATTTTAATGTCTTCGGTGAAAATGATGGAAAGGAAAATTGTGCCAACGTGTTAGAAGAAGACATTAATAAAATGTTCGGCACTAGATATTTGAATGATGAGCATGATTGCAATGTTGTTAGTATGAATTATTTGAATATCCATGATGCTAATTATATGCAAAGCCAAGCTTGGGGATGCTATTTTTGATGAAGATGATATTTTTAGTCCCCCAAGTTTTGGTGAGCACATTTATTATGATGAAAGCATGCCACCTATTTATGATGATTATTGTGATGACACCTATGTTATAAAGAATACTAATAACCATGAAACATTTCATCATGATTTTAATCAAGTGTCTCGTGATAGTTATTTTGTCGAGTTTGCTCCCACTATTATGAATGAGAATAAATTTGTGTATGTGGAGAGTAGCAAATTTCTATGATTATGCATCATGAAAAGAGTGCTTTATGTCATAGTTATATTGTTGAATTCATTAATGATGCTACTGAAAATTATTATGAGAGAGGAGCATATGCTTGTAGGTATTGCAATAATATCAAGTTTCCTCTCTATGCATTGAAAATCCTGAAGTTGTGCTTGTTTTGCCTTCCTATGCTAGTTGATTCTTGTTCCCATAAATTGTGTGCTCACAAAATCCCTATGCATAGGAAGTGTGTTAGATTTAAATGTTCTTGCCATATGATTCATGATGTTCCTTTTGTGTTTCAATTCTTTACTTCTACGTGAGCATCATTGAATTCATCATGCCTAGCTAAAAGGTATTAAAGAAAAATGATTGTTGGGAGACAACCCAATACTTTTACCTACTGTTTTTGTGTGTTCACATGATTAAGCTACTGTAGCAATCATGTTTTATAGCCTTTATTTCAATAAAGTGCCAAGTAAAGCCTTTGGGATAGTGTGGATGATAGTTGATTTGATTCTGTGCAAAAACAGAAAGTTTTTCCTCCTGTGCAGAAAATTCAATAAATCACTAGAACGTGATAATTAGCTGAAATTTTTACACGTGATTTATATACAAATTTCCTACGTTGTCCTAATTTTTTCGAAGTTTTAGAGTTCCAGAAGTATGCGAAGTTTTCAGATTACTACAGATTGTTCTGTTTTTAACAAATTCTGTTTTTCATGTGTTGTTTGCTTATTTTGATGATTCCATGAGTAGTATCGAGGGTATGATCCATGGAGAAGTTGGAATACATTAGATATAACACCAATATGAATTTAGAATGAGTTCACAATAGTATCTGAGTGGTTAGTTTCTTTCTTATACTAACGGAGCTCATAAGATTTTCTGTTGAGTTTTGTATTGTGAAGTTTTCAAGTTTTGGGTAAAGATTGGATAAGGAGCGGCAAGAGCCTAATATTTGGGATGCCCAAGGAACCCAAAGGTAATATTCAAGGACAACCAAGATTCTAAGCTTGGGGATGCCCCGGATGGCATCCCCTCTTTCGTCTTCGTCTATCGATAAATTTACTTGAGGCTATATTTTTATTCATCACATGATATGTGTTTTGCTTGGAGCATCGTTTTCCTTTGTTTAGATTTTCTTGCTGTTATTTAGAATAAGGTTTTGTATCTTTTATTTCAATAAAAAGGAAGGTATAGCCTTTACCATGATTATTTTGCAAGTATGTATGTTGCTGTTTGAATATAGAAAGTTTTCTATCATTGTCTGAATTCTTATGGATTGACAGAACGTGATAAAATCTTGAAATTTTTATAAAGTTAGAATGAATAAGTTCTCTGTAATTTGGCATTTTTTCAAAAAAAAAATAGAGCTAGGGAAGTATGAGAACAATTCCACTCTTTACAGACTGTCCTGTTTAGACAGATTGCTCTTATGTTTGCATGCTTAATAATTCTATTTGAGGATAGGAGTACTAAATATGCATAGGCATTTAGTATGCAATGTAAAATTATAATTTTAGTGATTTTCTATAGTAGAGAGTGTTAAGGTTTTGAGTTGATTTATACTAAATTATCTCATGAGTTCCTGTTGAGTTTTGTGTGGATGAAGTTTTTGAGATTCAGGGAAACCGTGACATAAGAATAATTAAGGAGACACAAGAGCTCAAGCTTGGGGATGCCCAATGCATCCCAAGATAATATTTCAAGAAGTCTCAAGAATCTAAGGTTGGGGATGCCCCGGTAGGCATCCCACCTTTCTTCATCAACAATTATAGGTTAGTATCGGTTTAGCCTAAGTTTTTGCTTCTTCACATGATATGTGTTATCCTTGCAATGTCATTTTATTTTGTTTTGCTCGCTGTTTGAATAGAATATTAAGATCTGAATTTTATTTTTATGAGAGAGAATCTTCACATAGCTACTTAATTATTTGACTACTCATTGAACTTCACTTATATCTTTCTGGAGTAGTTTCTCATTTACTCTCGTGCTTCACTTATATCCTATGAGTAAATGGTTGAATGAATTGAATATCATAAATCTGAAATTATATATGTTTCATATGCTTATCCCATGGGGGGTAATGACTTCACATATAAGAAGTATAGGTGGTGAATTTATTGAAAGTTAGCAAACATAGTATTGGTCACTTGAACAATTCAGGAAAGAATAGTGAAGGAAGAGAGATTTCTCATATAAATATACTATCTTGGACATCTTCTATGATTGTGATGCCCATTAATTATTTTCAAACTTGAGCAAATTAGTTGAAGTTGTACAAGGAAGACAACATAATGAGTTATGTTTGGGTATATTTGTATAGAAGTTATATTGTTATGGATCCTCCAACATGTGGTGCTTGCTATTTAGAATCTTTGCTAGCCAAAAAATTTGTACTAAGCGGGAATACTGCTTGTGCATCCAAAATCCTTGAACCAAGTTTATTCCATGAGTGTCCACCATATCTACCTATATGCGGTATTTATCAGTCGTTCCAAGTAAATTTGCATGTGCCAAACTCTAAACCTTCAAATAAATTTATGTTTTGTATGCCCAAATCGCTCATGTGGCGACTGGGGTTTGTTTTTATCTTCCATGCTAGGTGCGTTATTCTCACGATGAGTGGACTCTGCTTGTCATTCACAAGAAAATGGCTGGTAATCGGGATGCCCAGTCATATGATTAAAAGATCAAAAACAAATCGTAAATAATTAAGCAAAACTCCCCCAGGAAAGTTGTTAGTATGGATGGTAACCGTTGTTTCGGATCAGTCGTGGAGTGTGTTTGATGGTGGAGGGGAGTAAAACTTTACCATTCTGCTTGGCAACCACCTATAATGTATTTAGCATGGAAGATACTGAGAACTCTTGGTCGTTATGTTGATAATGAAAGCATACCTCTCAAAGTTATTTTCATCTTTGTTTTAAAAGCTTCAAGCTCGGGCACCTCTGTAAATCCCCGCTTCCCTCTGCAAAGGGCCTATCTTTTACTTTTATGCAAGAGTCAGTAGTATTCCTTCTCCTCCCAACCTACTCTTTAGTTGGCAAGCACCATGTGGTGGGGAAAGATCTAAGCATATATGGCCATTCAAATATATTAGATCATGAATATTATTGTTGGCAATTATCTATATGATAAATAAGTTGGGAGGCGAAACATTAAGCCCCTATATTTCTCAGTGTTCAATGGATGATGTTTGTTCTAAAAATATGCTTTGAGTGGGAGCAATCATGGAAGACTATATGATAGTTGAGTATGTGGGATTTGCTGAATCAAAGCTCTTACATAGACCCTTCCTGAAAATAAGATGAATTGTAATTGTTTGATGACTGAGAACCTAGTTTGTTAGTTTTCAAGAAAGTTTATGATATATGCTTTAACATGTAAATAGCTTGCTACTTGATCATGATAAGTTTTATGAGATGAACTACTCTTATGATATATAATGATGCTAGAAAAAGTGAATGAAATTATCATTGATCAAACTTGTGCACTTGCTAGCATTCACACTTCATAAATTATTTCTTTTATCATTTACCTACTCGAGGACGAGCAGGAATTAAGCTTGAGGATGCTGATACGTCTCCAACGTATCGGTAATTTATGAAGTATGCATGCTATTATATTATCCATCTTGGAGGTTTTATATGCATCTATTCAAACCAAAATTCTTATAAATACATAAACCCCCGAAAGTAAACCTAGAACGGGAGTTCCGCCACCGCAAGCCTCTGTAGCCATGAAAAACCAATCGGGAAACCATCATCGGTGGCCATCTTCATCATCCCGGTGGTCTCCATGACGAGGAGGGAGTAGTTCAGCCTCGGGGCTGAGGGTATGTACCAGTAGCTATCTGTTTAATCTATCTCTCTCTCTCTCTCTCTCTCTCTCTCTCTCTCTCTCTCTCTCTCTCTCTCTCTCTCTCTCGTGTTCCTGATTTAGCACGATCTTGATGTACGACGTGCTTTGCTATTATAGTTGGATCTTATGATGTTTCTCCCCCTCTACCTTCTTGTAATGGATTGAGTTTTCCCTTTGAAGTTATCTTATCGGATTGAGTCTTTAAGGGTTTGAGAACACTTGATGTATGTCTTCCATGTGCTTATATGTGGTGACAATGGGATATTCACGTGATCCACTTGATGTATGTTTTGGTGATCAACTTGCGGGTTCAGTGACCGTGTGAACTTATGCATAGGGGTTGGCACACATTTTTGTCTTAACTCTCCGGTAGAAACTCTGGGCACTCTTTGAAGTTATTTGTGTTGGTTTGAATAGATGAATCTCAGATTGTGTGATGCATATCGTATAATCAAACCCGCAGATACTTGTGGTGACGTTGGAGTATCTAGGTGACATTAGGGTTTTGGTTGATGTGTGTCTTAAGGTGTTATTTTAGTACGAACTCTAGGGTTGTTTGTGACACTTATAGGAATAGCCCAATAGATCAATCAGAAATAATAACTTTGAGGTGGTTTCGTACCCTACAATAATCTCTTCGTTTGTTCTCCGCTATTAGTGACTTTGAAGTCACTCTTTGTTGCACGTTGAGGGATTGTCATATGATCCAATTATGTTATCATTCTTGAGATAACTTGCACTAGTGAAAGTTTGAACCCTAGGCCTTATTTTTCAAGCATTGCAATACTGTTTGTGCTCACTTTTATCATTGGTTACCTTATTTTTTTTTATATTTTCAGATTACAAAAACGTTTATCTACCATCCATATTACACTTGTATGACCATCTCTTCGCCAAACTAGTGCACCTATACAATTTACCATGGTATTGGGTGTGTTGGGGACACAAGAGACTTTTTGTTATTTGATTCCAGGGTTGTTTGAGAGAGACCATCTTCATCCTACGCCTCCCACGGATTGATAAACCTTAGGTCATCCACTTGAGACTTGAGGGAAAATTGCTATTGTCCTACAAAATTTTGCGCTTGGAGTCCCAACACGAGTCTACAAGAAGAATGTTGTGTAGTAGACATCGGTGGTCTAACAGGTTTAGCCCAACGGCCAGCATGGTCGTGCTGGCATGACGGTAGGCATCGCGCAACCACAACACATGTGTGGTCATACGTCTCCAACGTATCTATAATTTTTGATTGTTCCATGTTGTTATATTATCATTCCTGGATGTTTTACAATCATTTTATATCATTTTTTGGGACTAACCTATTGACATAGTGCCAAGTGCCAGTTGTTGTTTTCTGCTTGTTTTTTACATCACAGAAAATCAATATCAAACGGAGTCCAAATGCAGCGAAACTTTTTTTGGATATTTTTCCGACCAGAAAACACCAGATGGGCCAGAGAAGCACCTGGAGGTGCCCCCGGGGGGCACAACCCACCAGAGCGTGCCTGGACCCCCAAGCGTGCCCAGGTGGGTTGTGCCCACCTCGGTGGCCTCCCGCACCGCCTCTTCGCCCTATAAATACCTCCTACCTCCAGAAACCCTAGGGGAGTCGATGAAATTTTGTTCCGGCCGCCGCAAGTTCTAGAACCACGAGATCCAATCTATAGCCCTATTCTGGCACTCCCCCGAAGGGGAACACGATCACGGAGGGGTTCATCATCCTCATTGGCGCCTCTTCGATGCTGCATGAGTAGATTACCATAGACCTACGGGTCCGTAGGTAGTAGCTAGATGGCTTCTTCTCTCTTTGTATCTCAATACAATGGTCTCTCGGAGATCTATTTGATGTAATGACCTTTTGCGATGTGTTTGTTGGGATCCAATTAATTGTGAGTTTAAGATTAGATTTTCCTTGATTTTATATCCAATCTTGATTATTATAGCCTCATATTTCTTCTCCGATATTTAGGTTTTGTTTGGACAACTTGATCTATTTATGTTGCAATGTGAAGAGGTGATTTGTAATGGGTTCGATCTTGCGGTGTCCTTTCCCAGTGATAGAAGGGGCAGCAAGGCACGCATGTATCTTTGCTATTAAAGATAAAAAGATGGGGTTTATTCCTACATGAATAGATCTTGTCTGCGTCATGTCATCGTTCTTATTGCATTACTCCGTTTTCCATGAACTTAATACACTAGATGCATGCTGGATAGTGGTCGATGTGTGGAGTAATAGTAGTAGATACAGGCAGGAGTCAGTCTACTAATCTTGGATGTGAGGCATATATACATGATCACTGTCTTGGATATCGTCATAATTATTTGCTTTTCTATCAATTGCCCAACAGTAATTTGTCTACCCGCCGCATGCTATTTTCTCGAGAGAAGCCACTAGTGAAATTTACGGCCCCCGGGTCTATTTTCCTATCATATACTTTCAGATCAATACTGTCGTTTGCCTTTTCTTTTATTTTCAGATCTATATTATCAATAACCCAAAAATACCTTGCTGCCTTTTATTTGCATGTATCAATCTACTACAATTTTATCCTATCATTACGTCACTTTTTGGCATCGCTACCGGAAAGGGATTGACAGCCCCTTTAGCGCGTCGGGTTGCAAGTATTTGTTATTTGTGTGCAGGTACCGTTTACGTAGTGTTGCGTGGTTGTCCTACTGGTTTGATAACCTTGGTCTCATCACTGAGGGAAATACCTTACCATTGTTGTTATGCATTATCCCTTATTCCTTGGGGAACCACCGACGCATCTAAGCGACATCAAAGGAACTTTCTGGCGCCGTTGTCGGGGAGACATCACCAACATCTATCAGGTTCCTAATCAAAAATCTCATCTCATGTTAATTTAAATTATTAGACATTTGCCTCTCGTTTTTGTCTCCCCCACTTCACAAAAATTTACCATGTTTATTCGCCATCTTTTTCGTTCGCCGTTCTCTTGCCAGATCTATTTGTGTTCTTGCCTTCTAGTCATCATGGCTAGTCCTACCCTCATCATTTCCACCCCCGAGAACGAAGTTCTCAATTTTAAGCAAAGAGGAGGAGAAAGCGTAAAAGATGCTTGGTACCAGATTTGCAATGCTAACAACAGATCTATTCACAAGCAATCCACTATTGTTCTTCTTCGAAATATTCATGTGGGAATCACTACTTGGTTTAGATTTGTTCTTGATACCTTTACCGAAGAAAATTTCTTAAGTTGTCCTCCTCTTGATGCTTTGAATGCTATGGGAAGTCTAGTGGGTTCTCCTCCTATTACCTTCAATGAAACAATTTTGACTCTTGAGCATGTTATGCGAAGAGTAGATGTTATAGTTAATGAAATGCTCACAAAAAACATATTGAAAATTTGGATAAAAAGATGCATGATCTTGCTAATAAGTTTGGGTCGAAAGCAGGTGATATTTTTAAATTGCTAAAAGAGAAGGAACTCGTAGTTAATGAAAGAACTAGAGAAAGTCCTTCTCGGATTGATAAATTGGAAGAAATTTTTAATAATTTGAGCATCGCTTTTTCTTCCGTTAATACCATCGAGAAAACACCCATGAAAAGACGCAAGAACAAGGGAGCTACTACTAGTAGCGACAAAGGGGGTCTTAAAATGATTAGTATTCATCCAAATTTTATTGAAGTAACAAAAGGTCCCCTTTACAAAAGCAAATTCCTTGATCTTGTCCCTAGGAGTATCATCGTTCAAGAAATATATGCCAAATCTTTGAATAAATGTGTGATTGAGGAAGTAGAAAACAAGGATGACAACACTTGAGATCTTGGTATTATGCCTAGCTAAGGGCGTAAAACGATAGCGCTCGTTGGGAGGCAACCCAACTTATATCTTTTTTGCCTTTTGGTTTTATTTATGTTTCAATAAAATACCCAATAATACCTCTGGTTAGATGCATTTTTGTGGTTTAAATAAATGTTTGTGCCAAGCAAAGCCTTTGGGATGATCGGGCTGATAGTTGATTTGGTCGCGTTGGACATTCAGAAACTTTTGTGTCGAGAGTTAGAATTTCTGACGATTACTGGAGCGCAATAAACTCTTGAATTTTTTGGTGTTATCAATATAAATTTTTTCCATGTTATACAAATTTTTTAGAATTTTCAGAGTTGCATAAGTATGGTCAAAATTTGCATCTTTATATATTGTTCTATTTTTGACATATTCTATTTTCGTTGCGCTATGTGCTTGTTTTGAGGATTCTATGGTTTCCTTTGATGAATTTTATCCATATAGAAAAGTTAGAATACAGTAGATATAATACAATTATAAAATAAGAATTGGTTTGCTACAGTACTTAGAGTAAAGATTAGTTTTGTTATACTAACGGATCTGAGGAAGTTTTGTCGAGTTTTGTGTGATTGAAATTTTCAAGTTTTGGGTGAGATTGCGATGGATGAATGAATAAGGAGTAGCAAAAGGCTAAGCTTGGGGATGCCCGAGGCACCCCAAGATAATATTCAATAAGTATCAAGCAATTAATCTTGGGGATGCCCCTCAGTGGCATCCCCTCTTTCTTCTAACGACCATCGGTATTTTACTTTAAACTATTTTTATTCATCACATATTGTGAGTTTTGCTTGGAGCGTCTTATATGATATGAGTCTTTGCTAGTTTTTCTTTTCAATTTTCAATAAGTATCCTTGTTGTACACACCTATTTGGGAGAGCCAAATTTTGATATGCTTGCTCATATGCTTCACTTAAATTTTAAGAGCCTAGGAATTGCTCTAGTGCTTCACTTATATCTTTTTGAGCATGGCGTGCTTTGTTATTTTTGAAGAAATTCTCTCTTTCTTCAATTAGATTAATTTGAGAGAAAGAAATATTATGCTCATGTTCTTCACTTATATTTTTTGAGCTTATCAAAAGCAACATATAAACCTAGTCCCAGAGTGATAGATATCCACGAAAGATACAGTGTGGACAAAATAAACTTGATTCATTTAATAGTTTTGAGATATGATGATAGTGATATGTGAGCCATGTTAATGAGTAATTATGTTTTAGTAAGAATATTGATGTCAAGGTTCGTGATTCCCTATGCAAGAATGAAAGTCAATAGTCATGCAATGAAATTACATCCTACTTGTGTTGCATTATTCGGTGTTAGTTATGTTTAATGTTCTCTTGTGATGGTTTTCGTTCCTTGGTTTGTTGCTTCTCAACCTCTTGCTAGCCTCCACCTTGTACTAAGTAGAAATACTACTTGTGCATCCAAATCCTAAAACCCAAGTTATGCCAAATGAGTCCACCATACCTACCTATATGTTATATTTTAATGTCGTTCTAAGCAAATTTGTATGTGCCAACTCTAATTTCAAAATACATTTCTCTTTTGTGTGCCCGTACCGCTCATGAAGTGGCGAGGGGTGGCTAATATTTTTCATGCTAGATGTTTTATTCTCAAGATGAGTGTTTATTCACTTGTCATTGCACGAGAGTATGGCGGTAATAAGGATTCCCAGTCCCGAAATGAAAAAGAAAATTTACTTTATGTTGTCAAATAATAAATTCCTTGGAAAGTGTTGGTATGGAGGGCAGCCGTGGATACAGTTAACCATGGCTTGTGAAAGTTTGGTGGAAAAAGGAATAAACTTTATTTTATGTTTGGGAACCGCCTATGATATATCTAGCGTGGAAAGTGTTGGGAACTCTAAGTCATTCTCGTTGACAGGAAAATCATGCCACCCAAAATAGTTTTATCTCTCAATTTAAACTTTGAGATCTAGCACCTCTACAAATCTCTACTTCCCTCTGTGAACGGCCTATCTTTTACTTTATGCAATTTTTATTTTTATTTTGAGTCTCCATCTTCTCTTATAAAGCACCAACTACGGAACACTATTATCACACTTGAGCATTGGATGTAGCTAATATTTGGATGTGTTACATGAATGGATCAATGATTAAGAATGATGGGCTAGGGTTAACTTGCTTTAGTATTGATATTTTGAAAGAAATGGTTATTTGTTGATATGCTTGAGTATTAAAGTCCTCATGTCAAAACTAGACTATTGCTTTGAACCATATAAAAGTTCAATGGTCCATGCTATAAAGAAAAGAATATGTGATGAACATGATAGGCACCATTCAACATCAAAAAAATTTGATTTTATCATTTACCTACTCGAAGACGATTAGGAATTAATCTTGGGGATGTTGATACGTCTCCAACGTAGTCCAAATGAAGCAAAACTTTTTGTGGATTTTTTAGGAGCAGAAGACATCAGATGGGCCAGAGAAGCACCTGGTGGGTTCCCCGAGGGGGGCACAACCCACCAGGGAGGGCCAAGCCCCCCAGGCGTGCCCAGGTGGGTTGTGCCCACCTTTGTGGCCTCCCGCACCGCCTCTTCGCTCTATAAATACCTCCTACCTCCATAAACCCTAGGGGAGTCGACGAAATTTTGTTCTAGCCGCCGCAAGTTCCAGAACCACGATATTAAATCTATAGCCCAATTTCAGCACTCCGCCAGAGGGGAACACAATCACGGAGGGGTTCATCATCCTCATTGGTGCCTCTCGATGATGTGTGAGTAGTTTACCACAGACCTACATGTCCGTAGGTAGTAGCTAGATGGCTTCTTCTCTCTTTGTATCTCAATACAACGGTCTCTCGGAGATCTATTTGATGTAATGAATTTTTGCGGTGTGTTTGTTGAGATCCGATGAATTGTGAGTTTATGATCAGATTTTCCTTGATTCAACATCCAATCTTGATTATTATAGCCTCGTATTTCTTCTCCGATATTTGGGTTATGTTTGGCAAACTTGATCTATTTATCTTGCAATGTGAAGAGGTGCTTTGTAATGGGTTCGATCTTGCGGTGCTCTTTCCAAGTGATAGAAGGGGCAGCAAGGCACGCATGTATCATTGCTATTAAGGATAAAAAGATGGGGTCTATTCCTACATGAATAGATCTTGTCTACATCTTGGCATCGTTCTTATTGCATTACTCCATTTTTCCATGGACTTAATACACTAGATGCATGCTAGATAGCGGCGATGTGTAGAGTAATAGTAGTAGATGCAGGCAGGAATCGGTCTACTAATCTTGGACGTGATGCCTATATACATGATCATTGTCTTGGATATCCTCATAATTATTTGCTTTTCTATCAATTGCCCAACAGTAATTTGTCTACCCGCCGCATGCTATTTTCTCGAGAGAAGCCACTAGTAAAATCTACGGCCTCCGAGTCTATTTTCCTATCATATACTTTCAGATCCATATTGTCATTAGCCTTTTCTTATATTTGCTTCTTTTATTTTCATATCTATATTATCAAAACCCAAAAATAACTTGATGCGTTTTATTTGCTTTCATTTGCATCTATCAATCTACTACAATTTTATCTTATCCTTACGTCACTTTTTGGCATTGCTACCCGAAAGGGATTGACAACCCCTTCAACGCGTAGGGTTGCAAGTATTTGTTATTTGTGTGCAGGTACCGTTTATGTAGTGTTGCGTGCTTCTCCTACTAGTTTGATAACCTTGGTCTCATCACTGAGGGAAATACATTACCATTGTTGTGTTGCATCCTCCCTTATTCCTTGGGGAAACATCAACACATCTAAGCGACATCACATGGCAACATGGTCCAGCAAGTGGTTGAGGCGATCCTGGACTTCGTCACGATCGCCGCGCTCGCGCTCCAGTCGGCTCGCATGGCCACCTATCGTATCTCCTGCTTTGAGCAACAATGCCGCCGACGCCTTAAGCACCTTTGTGGTGGACACCGGCCGGTTTTGAAGCTCCGTGAACTCCCGCACATAAAAAAGGATCATGGAACTCCACTCCTCCTTGAGATTATGGAGCTCCACGTCCTTGGCTCTGAGCTCCCCATCCTTGTCCTGGAGCTCCTCTGTCAGGCGCCTCACCTCAGTCTACATGATCTGGTGCGCCGCCATGGAACCATGTAGAAGCAATCGAGAGAGGAAGCAAAGGGGGCGAAACAGCTAAAAGGCAATGCAATCTATGGGAAGGCGGAGGAAGCCAGCCGAGGAGCAGGATGAATATTTTGGTTTTCACCATGGGAAAACCCCAGTCGACGACTTTTCACATCAGGGAGCAATGCGTTTTACAGGCCGAGTCATCATGACTAATTGTTGCCGCGCTGCTACATCAAAAAATAAAAATCCTGTCGCGCCTGCCGCACCCAAAGACCAAAGCAACGTAGTGGTGCATATTTAAATTTACCTACCGGTAAGGAGAGAAAAAAGGGGTGAAAAAACAAATGTGGCGGCGGCCTAGCTAATTGGTCGCACTAGCCCAACTAGGTAGCCACCATGCTTCACTGATGTACTCGGCGGGAAAGGTGAGCTTTTGTGATTTGATTACTCATTTACTTGCTTCAGCACTATGAGTGAGGAGGACCCAGAAAATGCGTGGTAGGGCTTCCCATGTCTCAGCAAGGAATAAAATATGGGTACAACACCGGGAGGACCCACAAACCACGCAGTAGGGTGTGCCACGTCTCGGCACAGAGGAAAAATGTGTGTGTTAAAATATACTGTATCAGACGTGCTACCTTTGGTCAAACTTGGGACCCACACAGTCGGTCAAAAACTAGCTACACAGCTTCATCATGCTAACATGGCAGGGAGGATAGATGTGGTAAGCTCCGTCTCAACCAGCCACAACGTCTCTTGTTCTAGGAGATTCATCTACTTTCCAAGCATTTGTTTAGTTATAATAACACCACGGCAAGATCGTGCCACTCTTCGTGTTTGCCTGTGCGTCTAATGGTTGTAGTACATGAAGAGGTGAGAGATATCGCAAACATGGGACCAACCAGTAAGTGAGTCAACGTGCATGCACATGTTGACGAGCCACTCCCTCTACTTTAATGAACGCAATACAGTACAAAAATCAGGTTGTGCAATTAAGCCAACTCATGTTGTTGTTTCAGGCTATCGCGTACGCTTTGTAGTCCAGGTTCCCGGTTCGAATCTCGTCCTTCATATTTGTTAGTTTTAGGTCCAAATTTGATCAATGACAAGTGGGCCACTTGTGTGTTGTTCTGATATTTCAGTGTAGGAGTTTTTTTTTGCACAAACACTTTGCGCGGTTAGACAAGTTACAGCACCAGTTACACGTATTTTGCAAGTTTAAGGACAATCCTAAAAAGAGCTTCAAAATTTTATCTAAGGTCGAGGGGTTAACCGCCCCCCCCCCCAACAATCTACATAGCTCTGCCTATGGGAGAGGCGTAGTCGGGGCGTCTATGTTTGAGAGAGACAACGCGAGAAAGCGAAGTCAATCGAGTCATTTATAGATGGAGAGATCAAGTGAGTGTGGTCTAGCGTACGCTCGAATGTTAAAGATGATACACCGAGAGATCGTGCGGTGGGGCTGAAGTGAGGGCGGGAGGGAGATAGTTACCGAGAGAGTGGCCTAAATAGACTTTGTGTGTGCATGCATGGTGAAGGTATTTTATAGAGACAACATATGTGTCCTGAGAGAGAGGCTGGGAGGGTTTGTCATGGAGGGCACGACGAGGTTGTGTGTGAGAAATACATTTGTTGAGAGTGTGAGGACAGGCGTGGCATAAATGAAGATCGAAACGTGAAGAGAAATAATGTGCGCACGTGCGTCAGATACCAGTAGCTCTATTAACAAAGAAATGAAGATCGATCGATACATGTAGTATGTGTGGTGAGGTGGGGGGTTGATGGAGATACCTAAACACAACATTTCCATGTACATATTACTTGAGTTCACATTCATGTTTCAGTTAACTGTGCATTTTAAATATTGAATTGAGGACCATGCATGACTTACATTTTATTCTGGAATTCGTGTCATACATGCATGGTCTGGAAAAGTAGATGCACTATACTTACTGGATTGTTGTTGTATTCGTGTGTGTGTGTGTGTGTGTGTGGTCATATGCTTGAATACATACAAAGTTTTCTCACCACCATACCGTTCATCTTTTAAATTTTAATTTGCAATGACAAACTTACTGTGGATACCATGAAATGTGAAATCCACGTTGAGATCACTATATCATATACTCACTCTAATTCAAGAAATCATCATAAATCAATTACCGTGCCTTTTGGAATGATCGGTTATTAGCAAGGAGTACATATAGATCCGTTTGGCAATTTTTTAAAATGATTATTTTCGCATTCTCGAATGGTAGTACCCGACGGCATACTAGCTAGACCCGGGCTCGTGTCCTGCTGGTGGCGTGCGTGGTACGCACATTAGCCAACCACAACCTGAAGAACCGCGATATTAAACTTCGCACCTGCACTAGAGCCTCCGTGTTTCGAGTCAAAATATCTGGCGGCCAGAATTCCAGCCCTGGCGAATTCCCCTCATGTCCCCAGTCCATAATGACTACCGATGAACAATGGAGGAATGCTATAGTAACTAGCCCACGTTTCCATCCATGCTAAGCACAGTTCAATTCCCTCGGTCGCCACGACCCAAGGTCACCCGTCAACTCCATTGCCTAGTACTAATAGTACTACACCAGGATGAGCACAGAATGGAGCTTCGTTAATTTGTGCCTACTAGACATACTATATCACGCAATGCACCACTATGTACGGAGGGATCTTGTACTCTACATAAATAACTTGTCTTTAGTCTAACTAAGCAAAATGTTTGACCAAATCCTTTCTTAAGAAATATTAACATCTACAACAGTAAAGATGTATGGTCTGAAAATTTATTTCATGATGCAGGTCATGATATTGTTTCGAATCCTGGATTTTAAATTCCAGAGAATCCAAAACTCACCTGAAATTCATGAAACTGAGCATGGTCTCGTGATATGGAACAAATAGGCTGTTTTAATTTTTTTGTTCAATTTGAGACAAACTGCTTATGAAAAGGTTCACAAATGAAGAGCGAAGGTATTTTGAAACAAAGAAATGTCACTTTAACACAAACGGTTTCACTATTCAAACTGTGGGTGTTAGACTTACGTGTCGTGACACATCTCGCTTCTCATCGGCAGGTGTCGTCCGAGCAAGCGTGTGAGTCGACGGGAGACATGTGAGCACAGCGCTACGCCAGCTGACCGGGTGGCGTGTGAGAAGGCCATTGCGCGGGCTCACCGTGAGGCAAGCCCTTTGACCAGGCTGCGCCGCCCACCTTTCTCCCAACAGCCGCAGTTTCAATCACTGCCACACTACCCAGTCTCGCTACAATCTTCTCTTTTCCTCTCTCATTCTCCTATCGTCTACCTCCAACCAGCCTGACCTCACCGTATGCCATGCCACATCACAATGGGCTGCCATTAGTCTTATAGTTTCCTGAGGCAGACACCCAGCCGGAGTCGCAAGAACATAAGGCGCTTTGGGACGAGCTTGAGCTAGCCTTGCGTGAAGATGCCGCACCTGTCCCTGCTCTCGTTCTATCTCCCGTCGCCGCGCCTGCACGAGCGCCCATCCCCATGGCATTGATGGGCTGGAATCCACACATTGTCACCGAGCTTGAAGCCGCGGGGTTCCATGAGATGCTCGCGAACTATCACGCGCTCATGCACCTACCAGCGCGTGTGTCTGCGCGTGCACTAACGCACGCACCCGTGCCAGTGCCCGTGCAAACGAATGTCTCTACTGCGTCGTTGCCAGTGCATGTCCCTGCGCCGGTGTTAGTGCCCCCCTAAGCGGCATGGATCGCCGCCGTCGACCGCTTCCTTGCACCAACACCAGTCGCCGCCTCACGCTGGCTGACTGGCTCCAGGAGAGGAGCCGCTTCCCACCGCAAGATGCTGCCATCCTTGAAGCTTGGGCCAACGTACAGGGGTATGCCAACACCGCCGCAAGACGCCACCGTCGCTGCCGGTCAATGGCCCGACGACACACAGGGCACGGAAGAGGAGTCGCTTCCCGCCGCAAGACGCCTCCGCCGCCGCGTGATCTAAAATTTGCCATGAATGACGTTCGGATTGCCATGCTTAAAATCCTACCATTGGGATTTATCAAATTAAATAAAAAAGTCATCAAGTGACATGTATTCTTTCTCATCGTAAACATTTCATATTAAATACCACGTCAATTCCAAATATTTTTTGTAGGTAAGTCAATTCGAAATACTTGTAGGGCGTGACTAGTCCCCTTGTTCGAGCACTAGTTGATACATCTATTTATCCATTTTATTTTATTATCAGTAGATAAATAGTGCTATTGCTAGCCTAACTTGTCTGACACAATCACTTTAGTTCCTAAACTTGTTACATATATACTTACTACTAGTAGTACATGAAACTGGTGCCGTAACTTGTGAATGCATCGAGATACGGTCAACGGGAACACCGTCCACGCGTTCTTCATGTTGTTTGCACGTGCGTCTAAACGTAGAAGGGGAGGAGAGAGAGAAAGAGCAGACATGAAACCCACCAGTATGTGAAGGGGAATAGTACGTGCTGACGAGTCGGTCCCACTAATCAAGTAAAATTAATATAAAAACATGTTATCCGTTAAATAGGCCGTGGTAATATAAAAATATTATATTAATGAAGGGGGTACAACAAACACTCCTACTATGTTGCCTATTGATGTGCGGCTGAAAGGCCCTGGTCGCATGTTCGATCCTCGTTCTTTTTCATTTAAAAAATATATATAAGGGTTCAAATTTGTTCCATGATAGGTGGGCCCCCGGTGTGTAGCAGTTCAATTTATGGGTCGAAATTTGTTCCATTACAAATGGACTCCCGATGTGTAGTTTGTAGATTATTTGTAATAATTAAAGAGAACACCAGAGTTTTTTTGCAAAAATACCATGGTGCGACGTGGATGGTGAGAAAGGGCGTGCGAGAGAGCGGTGACCGGATCTGAGGGAAATCAATTGGGGGAGGGGCGGGGGTTGCAACAGTGTTTGGAGTAGTTGTGGGCCGAATGCTACAAAAATATAATGTAAACCCACCGGAATAAATGCCTTCACAGATTAATCCAAGGTTGGGGTCCCCCTCGCAATGTAAGTAGCTCCGGCTCTTTGAGGTATGGAGAGGCAGCTTCAATGTGTGGAAGAGACGACGCGAGAAAGCGAGGTCAATCGAGACATAGAGAGAGAGAGAGAGAGAGAGAGAGAGAGAGAGAGATTGAGCGACTGTGCATTGTCATGCGGTCGAAAGAGTGAGACAGGTTGGAGAGCGTGACCTAGATAGACAATGTGCGTGAGAGAGTATACACTATGAATAGGTCGAATAGGTCCCAAACATGGAGATATATTGTTTGTGTGTGATAAAGAGTGAGGTCAATCGAGACATACATAACGAGAGAGAGAGAGATAGAGAGAGATTGAGCAAGCGTGGGTGGCCGTGAGGTCGAAAGAGTGGGACAGCTTGGATAGACTGACCTAGATAGACAATTTGTGTGAGAGAATAGGCCCGAAAAGGGAGATATATCGTTTGTGTGTGAGAGAATGCGAGGTTAATCGAGACTTGGATAAAGAGAGAGATTGAGCGAGTGTGGTCCATCGTGCGGAAGAAAGAGTTAGACGGTCTTGAGAGAGTGACTTAGAAAGACAATGTGCGTGCATACACGCGAGAGGGGGTCTAGATATAATGGCGAGTGGGAGAGAGAGAGAGAGAGAGAGAGAGAGAGAGAGAGAGATACATTTGCTGACATAGTGGAAAAGGGGGGTTGTGTATTTGAGAGAGTCGAAAATCGAAACATGAGAGATAGAATGAGCGTGTGTCGGAAACCACTAGCTTTGTAAGATGTTACGAGAGGATGATTGATCGATAGAGTAAGTAGCGTGTGTGCCGAGGGGGGAGGGGCTAAGAAGAACATTTGAATGTAGATATTATTAGACTTATTAATATTAATGTTTAAATTTAGTGTACATTGTTAGATTTGAATTGAGGACCATGCATATGGCTTTCGTAATTATTTTGAATTCTTGCCATACTAGGTTTGGAAAAGTTGATACTGATTTGATTGTTGTAGTGTTTTGTATGTGTGTGGTCCTATGCTTGAATCCATCCAAAGTTTTCTCACTGCCATATTGTTCATCTTATACATATGAATTTGTATTGAAAAAGTGGTGTGGATACCGTGAAATATGAAATCCACGTTAGAATTGGAGATCGCTATGCGACAAACACACTCTAATTCAAAGAACTCATCATTAATTAATTTATAGTGTCTCATTTCGAAGGACTAATTATTTGCAAGGAAAACACGGGCATGGTAATACATATAGATTCGTTTGCCAATTAAAGAAGATTCATTTGCATTCTCTAATGTAGGCGCACCACGCAGACCAGCAGGGTCGTGACGTGGTGGTCGCGTGTGTCGTACGGATGCTAGCACCCAGCCCCTCCCACCCCACCCACCCAAAAAAACAACAATGTCAAAAAACGTTCATGCTTCCATATTTTGGATTGAAATATCTAGCGGCCCCAATTCCAGCCCTGCAAAACCTCCCTTCTCCCCCGCCCCCTTCGGTGCCTAGAGCGCTCAAATCCCTAATTTTCCGCCAACCCAAGAAAAATTCAAATCGCCCATCATCTCGTCTCTTTCCCCACCTTTGTGCTGGACGACGACGACTGCATTTCACCACCGCACCGAAGCTACCTCGGCTATGCCCTCGTCCACTGATACGTCTCCAACGTATCTATAATTTTTGATTGTTCGATGCTATTATATTATCTGTTTTGGATGTTTAATGGGCTTTAATATGCTCTTTTATATTATTTTTGGGACTAACCTACTAATCCAAGGCCCAATGCAAATTGCTGTTTTTTGGCTATTTCAGTGTTTCGCAGAAAAGGAATATCAAACGAAGTCCAAACGGAATGAAACCTTCGGGAGAGTCGTTTTTGGAACAAATACAACATAGAAGACTTGGAGTACACGCCAGGGAAGGAACAAGGCGGCCACGAGGGCAGGGGCGCGCCCAGGGGGTAGGCGCACCCCCCACCCTCGTGGGCCCCCTGTTGCTCCCCTGACGTGCCTCTTCCTGCTATATATACCTACGTACCCTGAAAACATCGGGGAGCACCACGAAACCCTAATTCCACCACCGCAACCTTCTGTACCCGTGAGATCCCATCTTGGGGCCTGTTCCGGAGCTCTACTGGATGGGGCATCGATCACGGAGGGCTTCTACATCAACACCATAGGCTCTCCGATGAGTTGTGAGTAGTTTACCACAGACCTTCGGGTCCATAGTTATTAGCTAGATGGCTTCTTCTATCTCTTTGGATCTCAATACAAAGTTCTCCTCGATCTTCTTGGAGATCTATTTGATGTAATTCTTTTTGTGGTGTGTTTATCGAGATCCGATGAATTGTGGGTTTATGATCAAGATTATCTGTGAACAATATTTGATTCCTCTCTAAAATCTTTTATGCATGATTTAAATATATTTGCAAGTCCCTTCAAATTATCAGTTTGGTTTGGCCTACTAGATTGGTAGTTCTTGCAATGGGAGAAGTGCTTAGCTTTGGGTTCAATCTTGTGGTGTCCTTTCCCAGTGACAGCAGGGGTAGCAAGGCACGTATTGTATTGTTGCCATCGAGAATAAAAAGATGGGGTTTACATCATATTGCATGATTTTATCCCTCTACATCATGTCATCTTGCTTAAGGCATTACTCTGTTCTTATGGACTTAATACTCTAGACGCATGCTGGATAGCGGTCGATGTGTGGAGTAATAGTAGTAGATGCAAAATCGTTTCGGTCTACTTGTCACGGACGTGATGCCTATATACAATGATCATGACTAGATATTCTCATAACTATGCGCTCTTCTATCAATTGCTCGACAGTAATTTGTTCACCCATCGTAGAAATCTGCTATAATGAGAGAAGCCACTAGTGAAACCTATGGCCCCCGGGTCTATCTTCAATCATACCAATCTTCCATCAACTATTTACTTTTACTTTGCTTTTACTTTGCAATCTTTACTTTCAATCTATAACAAAATACCAACAATATTATCTTATCATCTCTATCAGATCTCACTTTTGCAAGTGGCCGAGAAGGGATTGACAACACCTTTATCGCGTTGGTTGCAAGGTTCTTATTCATTTGTGTAGGTTCGAGGGACTCGCGCGTGGTCTCCTACTAGATTGATACCTTGGTTCTCAAAAGCTGAGGGAAATACTTATGCTACTATGTTGCATCACCCTTTCCTCTTCAAGGGAAAAACAACGCAAGCTCAAGAGGTAGCATCCACCGCACCGGGTGGTCCACCAACAACGTCGGCTGCCGCAGCCGACGTGCCTCGAACACACCAATTTCCACCGCATCAAGTGCGCTTCACCGACGCAGTATCCCACCTCACTGGGGCTACTTCACTGAGCACATCATCGCACCTCCACCCCCCGAGGTCGTTGGTGCTTCACCAATGGCCTCGTCCACTGCATCATAGCGCTTCGCTGCCGCTCAAGATCTGCATCCGTACACGACCAGCCAACGCCAGCGCATCACCCTCAATGGCTCTGAAGTGACCTGCACTCTAGGCGACCATGCCCAAATGCCGGCCCAAACTAGGTATCCACATATCACTCCCATGTGCACTGTTCCGACAATGTTTGGATATTCTTTTATTGCTCTCTTAGCTTACACATCTATGGAACTCTTATTTCTTCTAGAGATATAATCGGAATCAAGCAAAACCATTTTTTAGCGAAGGATGACGGTGCTATGGGATCTGGTACACATGCTTCACGCTGGTATAACCTTGTAAGTACATGTCCTCCGGTACAACAGCAAGGTCGATTCCTCTCATTTGATTGACCATTCACTGTTACTAAAATGTAGAGGGGGGTGCAAGGAGCACATGGCCTGCACATTGATATGTCTCCAACGTATCTATAATTTATGAAGTATTCATGCCATGTTCATACCAATTTTATATGGTTTTGGTATAATTTGCATGGAACTAACCCGAACTGACGCTGTTTTCAGCACAACTACCATGATGTTGTTTTTTGTGCAGAAATGTAAGTTCTCTAAATGAGCTGAACCTTTTTGACGATTTTTTATGGAACAAAAGAGACCCCCGAAGCTTCATGGGAGGGCCAGAAGATCCATGAGGAGGTCACAACCCACCAGGGCGTGCCTGGTGGGCCTGGCTTGCCCCGGTGGGTTGTGTTCACCTCGAGGCCCATCTGAACGTGAGACCGACACCAAAAATTCCTATAAATAGAGAAACCATAAGTAATAACCCTAGATCAGGAGTTCCGCCGCCGCAGGCCTCTGTAGCCACCGAAAACCAATCTAGACCCTTTCCGGCACTCTGTCGGAGGGGGAAATCATCACTGCTGGCCATCTTCATCATCCTGACGGCCACCATGATGAGGAGGGAGTAGTCCACCCTCGGGGCTGAGGGTTTGTACCAGTAGCTATGTGTTTAATCTCTCCCGCGCGCGCGATCTCGAGATGTCACGATCTTAATATATCATGGGCTTTGTTAACATAGATGGATCATATGATGTTTCTCCCCTCTCTACTCTTGTTGTGATGAATTGAATCTTTACCCTTCGAAGTTTTGTCATGTCAGATTGAATGTTCAGATTTGAGAACACATGATGTATGTCTTGTGGTATGAATACTTGAGATGACAATGGGGTATCATATTGATTCACTTGATGTATGTTATGGCACTCAACTTGTGGATTCCCGCGGTTACATGGGGGTAATCTATCCACAGGGGTTGATGCATGTTTTAATTATCTTTTCTCCGATAGAAACTTTGGGGTCTCCTTGTAGTTCTTTGTGTGGATTGAATATTATGATCATGAAGTTGTATGATGCATATCGTAGAATCAACTCATGGATATTTGTGGTGAAATTGTAATATCTAGGTGACATTAGATTTGGTTGATGTGTGTCATATGGTGTTATTTTAGTACGAACTCTTGGTTAGATTGATCGGAAAGAATAACTTTGTGTTATTTTAGTACAAACTCTAGGATGGATTAATCGGAAAGAATAGCTTTGAGGTGGTTTCGTACCCTAGAAACAATTTCTATAGTTTGGTCTCCGCTAATAGGAACTCGGGAGTGATTCTTTATTGCACTTTGAGGGATAATCATATGATTTATCCATGTTAGCATTGTTTAGAGATTGCACTAGCAGAAGTACGGACCCTAGGCCTTGTTTCTAAGCATTGCAATACCGTTTGTGCTCCATTTTATCACATGCTACCTTGTTGTTTTTTATTGTTACTATTACAAAAATCAATATCTACTATCCATATTACACTTGTATCACCATCTCTTCGCCGAACTAGTGCACCTATACAATTTCCCATTGTATTTAGTGTGTTGGGGACACAAGTGACTCTTTGTTATTTAGTTGCAGGGTTGTATGAGAGAGACCATCTTCATCCTACACCTCCGATGGATTGATAGACCTTAGGTAATCCACTTGAGGTAAACTTGCTATTGTCCTACAAATCTCTACACTTGGAGGCCCAACACGAGTCTACAAGAACACGTGGTGTAGTAGACATCAAGCTCTTTTCTGGCGCTGTTGCCGAGGAGGTGAGTGCTTGAAGGTATATCTTTAGACCTTGCAATCGAATCTTTTAGTTTCTTGTTTTATAACTAGTTTGGTTTATAAAAGAAAACTAAAAAATGGAATTGATGTTGCATCATATTATTGATCATCTTTTATAATGTCTTTCATGAAAATGATGGAAAAGAAAATTGTGCTCAATTGTTAGAAGAAGAATGCTATAAAATGTTTGCATACATGATGAACATGATTGCAATGTTTTTGGTATGAACTCTTTGAATATCCATGATGCTAATGATATGCAAAGCCATAAGCTTGGGGATGCTATGTTTGATGAAGATTATATTTTTACCCCCCCCCCCCCAAGATTTGATGTGGAAATTTGTTATAATTGTAGATGCCTCCTATTTATGATGATTATGTTGATAAAAGTGGATTTGGAGAGGTCATGACTTTATTTAGTGATGAATCCACTACTTTGGAGGATGTTTCAATTGACTATGATAACAAAGTTGCTATCTATGATGATTATGGTGATGACAAGTATGCTATATTGAATAATGATAACCATGAAACTTGTCATCATGACTTTAATTTTCAATCTCATGATAGTTATTTTCTTGAGTTTTCTCCCACCACTATTCATGAGAATAAATTCGCTTATGTGGAGAGTACCAAAATTTCTTTGCTTTTGCATCATGAAAAGAATGATTTATGTGATGGATATATTGTTGAATTCATTCATGATGCTATTGAAAATTATTATGAGAGAGGGACATATGCTTGTAGGTATTGCAATAATATCAAGTTTCCTCTTTATCTGTTGAAAGTTTTGCTTGTTTTGCTTGTTTTGCCTTCCTATGCTAGTTGATTCTTGCTCCCATAAATTGATTGCTCACAAAATCCCTATGCATAGGAAGTGGTTTAGGCTTAAATGTGCTAGTCATATTCTTCATTATGCTCTCTTTGCGTTTCAATCTTTATCTTTTATGCGAGCATCATTGAAATCATCATGCCTAGCTAAAAGGCATTAAAGAAAAGGGCTAGTTGGGAGACAACCCAACACTTTTGACTACTATTTTTGTGTGTTTACATGATTATGCTACTATAGCAATCATGTTTTACATGTTTTGTTTCAATAAATTGCCAAGCAAAGCCTTAGGATCATGTTGGGTGATAGTAGATTTGATCTTGCTGAAAAACAGAAACGTTTGCGCTCACGAGAATTTTTTTCATTTTTAACAGAAGAGTGCTTTTAAGTTGATTCTTTTTGCAGAAAATTAATATACAAATTGTTCATGTGGTCCTATTTTTTAAGATTTTTAGAGTTGCAGAAGTATGGTGGTTATCCAGATCATTACAGACTGTTCTGTTCTTGACAGATTCTGTTTTCAATGCATAGTTTGCTTGTTTTCTAGTTTCTATGGCTTATATTGATCAATATAAATTGTAGAAATGATATGCTATATTAGGCATTGTGTGAGAACAATTATGAATCTTGTCTTTGGCAGTACCCAAAGTGAATGATTTGTTTTATCATACTAACCCATCTCATGAAGTTTTGTTAAGTTTTGTGTGATTGAAGTTTTCAAGTTTTGGTTGAGATGTGGATATGAGGAGAATAAGGAGTGAAAAGACCCTAAGCTTGGGGATTCTCTATGCACCCCAAGGTAATATTCAAGGAAGATCCAAGCAACTAAGCTTGGGGATGCCCCGGAAGGCATCCCCTCTTTCGTCTCCAACATTATCGGTAACCTCACTTGAAGCTATATTTTTATTCGTCACATGGTATGAGTTTTGCTTGGAGCGTCATTTTCTTTTATTAGGAATTGCTTGCTGGTATTTAGAATAATGTTTTGTATCTTTTATTTCAATAAGAATGTCAAGGATAGCCTTTGCCTAGCTTGTTTTGCAAGTCTATATCATGCTGTTTGAAAACAGAAAGTTTGTCGCTATTGCAAAAATTCCTGAGAAAAGTCAGAATGTGATAAAATGTTGAAACTCTTCGCAAAATAAGCTCTGATAAATTTCCTACAGCTTGTCAAAAATTTCAAAAAAAATGAGTTAGGGAAGTATGGATACTCTTGCATTCTTTAGAGACTATACTGTTTTGACAGATTGTTGTTATGTTTGTATTGTTTGCATATGTTTGCGTGTGTAATGATTCTATTTGAGGATAGGAGTATTAAATATGTAGAGGAATTTAGTATGCAATGTTGAATATAATTTTTAGTGATTTTCTACAATAAAGAATGATAAGGTTTTGCATTGATTATACTAACTTATCTCAGGAGTTCTTGTTTAGTTTTCTGTGGATGAAGCCTTTGAGATTTAGTAAAACCGTGATATGAGAAGAATTGAGGAGACACAAAAGCTCAAGCTTGGGGATGCCCTGGTAGGCATCCCACCTTTCTTCATCAACAATTATCGGTTAGCATCGGTTGATCCTAAGTTTTTGCTTTTTCACATGAGATATGCTATTCTTGAAATGTCAATCTATTTTGTTTGCTTGATGTTTTAATAAAATACTTAGATCTGAAAGTTTTTAAACAAAATAGGCCCCCCAAATAGTTGCTAGGGAGGCTAGATAAGCGGTATTCACATCCCGTCAACGGAGCTCTTTTCTGGTGCCGTTGCTCTAGTGCTTCACTTATATCTTTTTGAGCACGGTGTGATTTATTATTTTTGAAGAAAAGTTCTCTTGCTTAACTTAAATTAATTTGAGAGAAAGAAATATTATGCTCATGATCTTCATTTATATCTTTTTGGAGTAGCTTGTCATTTACTCTTGTGCTTCACTTATATCCTATGAGTAAATTCTTGAATAAATTGAATGTCATGAAGTTGAAATCATATCATGCCTAGTGGTAGCTTCACATTGGGTTTAGAAAGTGAAATCTTTTGAGGCTTGACAATCACAATATTGGTCATACAAGGATAGCTTTATGTATTGGCTAACTAACTTACCTTAGGTTCTTTTGTTTAGTCTGCTCATGTAAGTATTTCTAACCTTGTTGTAATTTGATTTTATTATATTTCAATAAAGTGGGCTGTGAGGCTTTTGCCTTGCAGTATATAGTCAAAAAAAAATATTGGTCATACAAGAAACTCACGGATAATTAGTATAAGGAAGAAAACTTTCACATGCAAATACACTATCTTGGAAATCTTTTGTGATTGTGAGCCCCCATCAAAATATTATATGCCAAAATTGTTGACGTTGGACAAGGAAGACAACGTAATGGTTTATGTTTGTACATATTCACATAGAAGCTATATTGTCGTAGATCCTTCAACATGTGGTGCTTGCCCCCCTATCTTTGCTAGCCAAAAATTCCGCACCAAGTAGAGATACTAATTGTGCATCAAAAAACCCTGAAACCCAAATCTTATCTTCAAGAGTCCACCATACCTACCTAAGGATTGAGCAAGATCCTTCAAGTAAGTTGTCATCGGTGCAAAAAGGCAATAAAAATTGCTTCTAAAAGTGTTAGATCATTTAGTGTAAGGGAAAATTGAGCATTGTACGAACTTGTGATGGCAAAGAATAATAGAGACAGACTGCATAATAAAGGTTGTTATCATAAGGGGTAATATAATGTGACGTTCTTTTGCACTAAGGGATTGAGCATACAAACAAATAAGTGCATGGTGACCTCTGCTTCCCTCTGCGAAGGGCCTATCTTCTACTTTTCAATATTTACTTTTATGCAAAGAGTCAAAGTTTTTTCTCTATTACTTTTTTATTTTTCTCCTTTGGCAAGCATCATGTGGTGAGGAAAGATCTAAGCACATATGTCCAGCTGAATATTGGTAGCATGAGTTATTATTGTTGACATCACCCAAACGTGAATACGTTGGGAGGCAAAATTGCAAGCCCCTATCTTTTATGTGCCCAGTTGAAACGTTTTTCTCATGTGTATGAGGTGAGTGTTAGCAATCATAGAAGACCATATGATGGTTGAGTATGTGGAGCTCTTACTTAAACTCTATTGAGTAAGTTGAATTGCAATTGCTTGGTGATTGAGAACATAAGTTGTTGAGTTTCAAGAGAATTCATTTGTCGGGTAAACTGATCGCCCACGAACACCTATGGGACCGGAGCCCCTTTTCGGTACGGCAAGGGAGTGGAGGGTGCACGAAGAGCGAATCGAGGCGAACACGCGAGCAGTTTACCCAGGTTCGGGCCGCACGGATGTATAAAACCCTACTCCTGCCTTGGTTTGTATTGCGTTCTTGGCTCGGGAGCGAGAAGAGCTACAGTACTTATCGCTAGCAACACCGAGCGTGAGAGTGATCGAAAATCAGAACCTCCTCTATGTTGCGCATGGGCCTCCTTTTATAGGTCAAAGGGGTCACCGACAGGTGGCAACGCAGTCGAGGGTAGAAATGTAAAAATGGTGGTAGTTGGAACATTGTATGCATAGTGCTCTATACCTAACCCTGACGGCAGGGGACAAGGGCATTGAATGCCCGTCGCCGTCGCCCCAAACAGTGCAAAAAGTGTCCGTCAGGGCGTCTCCGTCCGCCACGATGGTGGCCTTGTCACCGCAGCTCGCCACCGTGTACCCCAGGCTGCACAGCCTTCTGCCACGTGCTCCTGGAAGGGTCCCAGGGCGACGCGTGGGCGGATGAGCTGGAGCGTGGGCACTTAGTGGGAGTTCGCCGCGGCAAGCGCCTTGCCGCGGCTGTTATCTTGTCGCGCCCGGAAGCTTGTCGCTCTCCAGGCCTTGCCGGGGCGCGCGGCGCGTCACGGCAAGTTTCATGAAATGCCATGTTTGGCCTTCCCGGCAAGCTCCTCTTGCCAGGGTCTTGTGCAAAAGCAGTGGTCTTGAGCCTGGGGCGGTCTTCCCGGCAAGCTCCTCTTGCCGGGGCCTTGTCTCTTTAACTTGAATACTTTGTTCTTGAATGGCCCTAAAGGAAACACAGTGGGCCTTGGCGGACGCGCAGCAAGCCCTGCCACGGGACGCTGCGATTGCCCGTGCACAAGTTCGGGATACTAAGGTACCCCTACTTTAGTACACCGACAGGAGCCCCCGGGCCTGGGCCACACACGGTGCCGAGCGCTGTTGGGCCAGGCCCAAAACAGCGCACGGGCACACGCGGCCCACGGTCGCGCCGTATCCCACTACGTATCCACTGCGCCCCTCCCTAACGGCGCGCGTCGATTGCGGCGTCGTGGGAGAGATCGTGGCCTGTTTCTTTAATAGGGAAATGCGGAACGCCCCCCTCCCCCCCCCCCTTAAAAGCAGGGGAAAACAGGGGTAGTTCCTCCCATTCGTCCGCTGCTTCTTCATCCTCCAGAAACCCCCGCTGCTCCCCTCCTCCCCGAAGGTTGAAAGAGAGCCGCGCTCCGCCCTCCCTCCGCCGCCACCAGCATCCCCAGCGCCATCGACTTCCCTCGCCGTCCCCGCCATGGCCCCGAAGGGAGACAAGGCGAAGGCCGCGAAGACTGCCAAGGCGCTGAAGCTAGCAGCAATGCGGAAGAAGATGGCGGTCTTCCCGCCGAGGCTCAGCGCGGAGGAGCTGAAGGACTCCTTCTACCTCTTCTGGTCGAGGGAGACAAAGGCGCATCTGTGCACCAAGGTACTCCCCGCCGTGGCCTGCGACATGTTCCCGGGCGGATATGCTTTTTTCGCCCTGTTCTTCTATTGCGGACTCTGCCCGCCCTACTCGGAGTTCTTCTGCGATGTCATGAATACCTACGGGTTTCATCTCCTTGATTTCACCCCAAACGTTGTCTTGACCATGGCCGTTTTCGCACATCTGTGCGAAAACTTCGTCGGAGTGTACCCCAATGTAGCTCTCTTCCGCCACTACTTCACGCCCCGAGTCGAGTCTGGGTCTCCTCTGTCCGGAGGAATTTCTTGGATCTTCAGGCTCCATAAGAAAGAGGCTTACTTGACTGGGGAGCTCCGCGGAAAGTGGGAAGAATGGAGGGCCAACTGGTGCTGGATCATGGAGGACGACCCACAGTAGTTCACTTCCCGGCGCCAAGTTGCAATAGTGTGCGGCAATGACTGGAGTGACCTGGCCGCTGAGGACGACAAGCTGAAGATAGCCATCACTAGGATTCTTCGCCTCCGGCAAGCCAAGCTCACTGTAGGTGCCGTCGGGGCAGACTTTCTTCGCCGCCGCATCGCTCCCTTGCAGGAGAGAAAAAAGCATGCTTGGGAGTTTGATAATGCAGCAGACATCATGAGGCTGTGCCCGGGCCTCAACTATAATTTCACGGTCTTGGAGCTCAACGCAATGCTCCAAGCGCTATTCAAGTACGACCCCAAGCATTCGGAGTGGTTTGCGTTGCCGCGGGGCGTAGTTCCGTTGGGCAATAACGCGTCGCTCAGCGCCATTCGCGCGGTGATGCCGTGGTGTGACTCCCACGGAATCGACCCCACTTGGCGGGAACCTTCCGACGAGGCTGTGCAAACATTCTTCGACAGCCTGGTGGAGCTGCCAGTCAAGCCCGACGAGAAGAGGGGCCTCACCCATGATACCACCGATGAGGAGATGGCGTATATTGCCACCAGGTTGGAGGAGGCAGCTGCCGCCAGGGCTGTGGGTGAGTTTGGATATACTATGGAGGAGGCGGACGCAGCGGAGGCGGTAAGTTTGGCCGAGGAGGAAGAGTTCCTCAAAGTGGGAAAGCTTTCCGGGCGACCTGCCGGGACAAGCGAGGCCGCCGAGCAAGGTACAGAGTCGAGCAGGCCCGCCGAGCAGGGCGTCGGATCAAGCGATCCTGCCGAAGACTCAGGCGGGTCACTAAATCTCGACTCTTCTTCTTCGTCCTCGAGGAGCTCACCACCACCACCAAGTCCTCCAGTTGCGCCGAAAAGGCGCATCCGCAAGGCCGCAGGCGTGACCGGGCGGCAGACGAGCCAAAAGCCGCAGCGCCGCCCAACACGCGCTACCACGACGAGCAAGGCCGCCAAGGGAGCGCCCCGTGCCTCAGCGGAAACAGGAGGGGGATCTTCCCGGACTGGCGCCCCCGTGCCCACTGCCCCTCGAGCTTCGGCGGCAACCGGAGCGGGGTCTTCTCAGACCACCGTCCCGGCCCCCGCCAAGCGGCCAAGGGAGCAGACTCCTCCAGCTCCTCGTGCCGGGACGCGCGAGCCGGATTTCGACTTTTCGGGGCTCAGCTCCGACGACGAGGAGGAGGAAGAGTAAGTCTTCGTGATTCTTGTTTCTCGTTAGTCTTTGATTGATCCTTTGTCTTGTAGCTTCTTTGCCTGATTCTGATCTTGTTTTTCTTCCAGGACCTTGGCCCAGAGGGCGGTGAAGAGGGCCAAGATCCCAATAATCGTCGTTGAGGATGAGCCCGCCGCCGCAGCGGCGGGTGCGCCTGCGCCGAGCTTGCCGGATCAGGCAGCTGCTCCCCAGAGCAGCCCCCAGCGCAGCCCTCAGCGTAAGTCTTCTGTTCACTCTCCGCTCGTCGGGCGCGCGCGCGCGGGCTTCTTATCCTTGTTAACGTTT
The DNA here is from genome assembly GCA_902687465.1 of Secale cereale. Taxonomy (NCBI): domain Eukaryota; kingdom Viridiplantae; phylum Streptophyta; class Magnoliopsida; order Poales; family Poaceae; genus Secale; species Secale cereale. Next base: position 143,829,349 of record LR738710.1, read on the forward strand.
TGTTTGTTGACTTGTGCAGAAGCAGAGCAGCAGCCTCAGGAGCGCCAAGAGATTGCTCCCGACGAGCTGCATGTCTCGACCTCTCCGCCAAGGAGGAGCTCCCCGGCGAGGGAGAATACTCCGCCAAGGGTGAGTACCCCGCCGAGGGCGAGTACCCCGCCGAGGGCGAGTACTCCGCCAAGGGAAGGCGCCAGCGGCCCTCCGCCGGCGGGAGCTACCACCACGCCGCCGAGGGAGAACTCCCCGGCAAGGAACCCCATCAAAGAGGAGGCCCGCGCAGGTAAACTCCTGAACTTTTCTTCTCTTGAATTTTTCTTTTTGGATATTTGCTTGACCATTATTTTCTTCTTTCTTCTTCTTGTTTTCAGATCCGTCCATAGCCGAGCCCATGGAGACGGAAGTCGCCGCCGAGGAGGACGCGCGCAGCGACACCGGCGACGCCGCAGCCACTGAAGGGGCGGTCGGTGCTGACGAGCCCGCCGTCGAAGAGGCAGCCAAGGCCGCCGGCGCGGCAGCTGAGGAGGGTACCGGCAGTCGCACTGACGGCCCTGAGGCCGCAGGAGCGTCAGACGCTGTGCCGACTGCCGACCCCGCTGCTGCCGCGGCCAAAACATGCGCCTACCTGGAGGCCGGCAACGGAGTCTTCAACTAGCTCCCGTGGGCGTCCACGTCAAGGGCGCCCGCGGAGGGAGAGGTCTTCGATGGGGAGGTCCTCGCCTCCGCCGGGCTGAAGTTCGTCGATGCGCCCGGCAGCAGTAGCGAGCCCGAGGAGGAACGGCTTCTGCGGAGGCTTCTGGCCCTGTACCGCGCCAGGCAGGCCAAGTTGGAGTCCCGAGAGGCTCTGGCAGCCAAGGCGGGTACTGACTTGGAGAAGCACGCTGAAGAGCTCTGGGTCGCCAACCAAGGAGCCCTCCGATCCTTGGCGGAGGAGCGGGAGGAGCTCGCCGAGGCGCATCAGGCGTTTATTCTTGAGAAGGCCGAAGCAGAGGAGCAGCATCGGCTCGCCGCTGAGGAGTTGTCCCGGTGGGAAGGTGAGATAACGCAGCGGAAGGTCGACCTCGACAGCCACGAGGACGACCTTGCCGTGCGCGAACAGTCTCTTGGCGGAGCTCTGCAGGAAGCGAGGGACGCCGCTGTAGCTGCTGAGACCGCCAAGAGAGACTTGGAGGCGAGGGTGGCGCAACTGGAGGTCCACTTGAATACGAGCGAAGAGAAAGTTGCCGCACTTGCGTCGGAGAGGGAGAAGGACGCCCACAGTCACTCCGAGCTGCAGGTCCGCCTCTCCGACAAGGGCAAGGAGCTTGCCGTCGCCAAGGACTCCAGCGCCGATCTGGAGTTGAAACTTTCCACCCTCACCGCATCACTTGACGGCGCCAGAGAGCGGGAGACGAAGCTGAAGGAAGATCTCAGGGGCGAGAGGGCACTGTTGGAGAGTGCCGCTATCACCCAAAACAACTTCGGGCAGACCGTGGAGCACTGGACCGAGAGCCTTGTCACCGCCGCCGCTGATATTGACAGGGAGTTCGCGGGGCTGGGGACGGAGCACCTTGGGTACTCCACCGACGAGAATCTCCCTCACAGCGCCAAGCTAAGCTTGTTCTTCAGGGGAGTGGCGCCGGCCCTCCAGCAGCTCCGGGAAAGGATCCCCACGCAGCTGGAGAACGAGGCGCGTAGGCTCTGCACGGGCGTCTTGGAGAAGGTGCTGATGAAGATAGTCTTCCGCAACCTGGGACTCAACCTCAACAACGTCCTCAGGACCTTGCCGCCCGACGCCGACCAGGAGACACTCAAGGCCCTTGTCGCACCTATCGTGGCCAAGGTGGGCAAGATTAAGAGAGTCGAGGGCGACCGCACAGATTAGGCTATCTTTCTTTCTGCTTCCTTTGTCACTGCCAACCATTTACGAACAACAGTCTATTAGAACAGCGACAAGTCATTTTGTAATATAACTTTATTTTGGGTAGTTAATGCAATGTTATTTCCTTTACTCGACTTCTTCGCTTTGTATGCTTTTACCCTATGCTTTTAGGGAACTTGCCGGCAAAGGGACCCTTGCCGCGAGCGCTGAGTGCGGAACTTCAGCAGCCTGCTGGCAGTGCCGTTGTCGACAAGAAACCTTGTCGCAGCTAGTCGCAGCACACTTATATTGTTGAGCGAACTCGAAAACGAAGTAAGGGCGCGACATTTGTCGCAGCATGCTTAAGCCGTTGAGCGTGCTCGAAACAAAGTAAGGGCGCGGCTAGCCACGAGTTGGTTCCTCCGCGCACAGGTTTTCCATACAAAGTGCGGTCGTTCAAGGAAGATAACTTTAAAATTTTAAATTTTGATTGTTCAAACTTCGGCGACTTAGCTTTTGTGTCGTTTGCTTCCCGGCAAGGCAAGGCTTTCTTGAACGGCACTTGGTCCACACCACTGTCTCCTTCCCCCCCGGCAAACTTGTGTGTGAGGAGAACTTCTTCTGCTTGAGAGAAAAGGAAAGGTAGGAAACATAGATATGGAGCCTTGCGGCTCGTTATTGCTTACCGGGGGTGCGTGTTGCACAAAGTGTCAGATAGTACATGCAAGAAAAGTGAAAAGGCATTAAATGACTAGTTGTGCGAGGCACATAAGTTTTACTGATGCACGGGGTCTGCGCCCGGCTTTGTACAAAGGTTTACATGCAACAGCGGCAAGACTTGTACAAAAAGTGGTTGCCGGAGCGGATCATGGCAACCGCGCCTTATGGGTAAAACTTGCGAAGGTGCTCAATGTTCCAGGAGTTGCTCACCGGTAAGCCATCTTCGGTCTCTCGGCGGACTGCGCCGGGCCTAGTGACTTGTTTCACCCGTTAAGGGCCTTCCCACTTCGGCGTCAACTTGTTGGAATTCTTGGCGGACTGAACACGCCGAAGAACAAGGTCGCCTTCCTCGAGACTTCTGGCTTTAACTTTGCGGCTATGGTAGCGGCGCAAAGCTTGTTGGTATCGAGCAGCTCGTACAGCAGCCTGAAGACGGTTCTCCTCAAGGAGCAGTGCGTCATCTTGCCGCAGCTGCTCTTGCTCGAGCTCATCGTAAGCGAGCACTCGAGGCGACCCATATACGAGTTCCGTGGGGAGAACTGCCTCTGCTCCATAGACAAGAGCAAAGGGTCTTTGTCCAGTGTCTCGATTTGGTGTCGTCCTGATTGACCAAAGAGCCGCCGGCAACTCTTCAATCCAGTTTCTTCCGCATTTGTGCAGCCTGTCGAAAGTTCTTGTCTTGAGTCCGCGCAGCACTTCAGCGTTCGCTCTCTCCGCTTGACCGTTGCTCCTCGAGTGAGCAACAGAAGCGAAGCAGACCTTGGCGCCAAGGTCTTGGACGTATTGCATGAAGGTGCGACTTGTGAATTGTGTGCCATTGTCGGTGATGATCCTGTTAGGGATCCCGAAACGGCAAACAATCGACCTGAAGAACTTGACTGCTGACTGTGCGGTCACCTTTCTCACTGGTTCCACTTCCGGCCACTTTGTGAACTTGTCGATGGCGACGTACAAGTACTCAAAGCCCCCGGCTGCGCGGGGAAAAGGGCCGAGGATGTCGAGCCCCCAGACCGAAAATGGCCAGGACAAAGGGATCGTCTGGAGAGCTTGAGCTGGCTGATGTATCTGTTTGGCATGGAATTGGCACGCTTCACACTTGGTTACTTGTGCAGTTGCATCTTGGAGGGCTTTTGGCCAGAAGAAACCTTGCCGGAATGCTTTTCCGGCAAGTGCTCTGGCGCCAATGTGGTGGCCACATATGCCTCCATGTATCTCTGCCAACAGCCTTTGCCCATCTTCCCGGGGAATGCACTTCAATTTGACACCGTTGACTCTTCTTCTGTATAGTTCATCGCCGACAAACTGATACATACTTGACTGCCGGGTTATTCTCTCTGCTTCTTGTGGCTCCTCGGGAAGTTCCCCTGTTTGAAGGAAGCGGACAATCTGCTGTGCCCATGCTGGAGCCTGTGGCTCAACAACAAGGACTAAAGGCATTAGTGCTGCTGCGGGAACATTAGCTTCTACGGTCAGAACCTGTGGCTCGGCCAGAGCTTGACGCTCCCCGGCAAGCTTGCCGGGGCAAAACTTGTCGGGAACGCCTGCTTCAACTGTACAAACCCTAGGGTCTGCAGGAGCAGACTGTTCCTCAGCAACTTCACCGTCGATCTTGGGGACCTTGTTTGCGGTGGTTTCAGGAAGTTCGGCCGGCAAATAGTCACCGGAAATCAACTTTCTCTTCTTACTTTGTCCAGCCGATGGTGTAACGGAAGGTTGAGTTAGCTTGAGCACAAAGATCCCCGGTTCCACGGGTAGCTTTAGTGCGGCACACTTTGACAGGCCGTCTGCGATGTCGTTTTGAGCTCTTGGAACGTGCTCCATCTGCAAGCCTTCAAAGTGTTCTTCAAGCTTTCTCACTTCATCGACGTATGCTTCCATCAATGGACTCTGGTAGCTCTTATTCACTTGTCGGACGACCAACTGCGAGTCACCCCGCATAATAAGCTTCTTGATCCCAAGTTCCGCTGCGATTCTGAGGCCGGCAAGCAAACCTTCATACTCTGCAGTATTGTTTGTTGCTTGCTCCTTGGGAAAGTGCATTTGGACGACGTACTTGAGGTGTTCTCCGGTGGGCGCGACAAACAGCACGCCGGCACCGGCGCCTTGCAACGAGAAGGCACCATCAAAGTACATTATCCATTCCTTGCTTGCTTCTTTGACGGGGATGCTTGTCTCTGGAATCTCTTCATCTAGTGTTGGCATCCATTCTGCTATGAATTCTGCCAATGCTCTGCTCTGGATAGTTGAAGTACTTTCAAACTTGAGGCCAAAGCTTGACAGCTCCAGTGCCCACTCGACAATCCTGCCTGTTGCTTCTGGATTTTGCAGTATCCTCTTCAGCGGAAAGCGAGTGACCACTGTTATCTCATGTGCTTGGAAGTAATGGCGCAGCTTTCTCGAGGCCATGAGGAGGCCGAAAAGCAGCTTCTGCACCCCAGAGTATCTTGACCTAGCCCCCTGCAAGAGGGAACTGACAAAATAAAATGGGCGCTGCACCATCTTCTTCCGCACCTCTTCTTGCATCTGCGCAGACCCATCCTTGTCGGGACCAGAGCTTGTCGGGGAAGCCCCCTGCTTGTCGCTGGATGTGCTTGCCGGGGCTGTGGGCTCCTCATCTGCCTCCCTCTCCGCTACCAACGCAGCACTAACCACTTGATTGGTTGTTGCTAAGTACAGCAGCAACTTCTCTTGTGGCTTAGGTGCGACAAGTATTGGAGTGGAGGACAGGTACCTTTTCAAGTCTTGTAGCGCTGCCTCCGCTTCCGGAGTCCATTTCATTGGACCTGCCTTTTTCAAGATTTTGAAAAACGGCAGGGCGCACTCTGCGGACTTAGAAATGAACCTGCTGAGAGCAGCCACGCAGCCGGCAAGCCTCCGCACATCCTTGACGCGCTTCGGTGCTTCGATCTGCTCGATGGCTTTGATCTTGTCGGGGTTGGCTTCAATCCCCCTCTGGGACACGAAGAACCCGAGAAGCTTGCCGGAGGGGACTCCGAACACGCACTTCTTGGGGTTAAGCTTGAGCTGTATCTTGCGCAGATTCGCAAAAGTTTCATCTAGATCTTGAATCAGAGTATCCTTGTCCTTGCTCTTGACCACTATATCATCCATGTAAGCTTCTACATTCCTGTGTATCTGTGGCTCAAAAGCAGTGTGGACTACCCTCGCAAACGTTGAACCGGCATTCTTCAATCCAAACGGCATGCGTATGAAGCAGTAAGTGCCACATGGAGTAATGAACGCGGTCTTCTCTTCATCTTCTTCAGCCATAAATATCTGGTGGTATCCGGAATATGCATCAAGAAATGAAAGCAGCTCACATCCAGCCGTGGAGTCAACGATCTGGTCAATGCGCGGCAAGGGAAATGGATCTTTGGGACAAGCTTTATTCACATCGGTGAAGTCTATACAAAGCCTCCACTTCCCATTTGCTTTGCGCACGACAACAGGGTTGGCCAGCCACGTGGGATGCAGTACACCTCTGACAAGGCCTGCCGCTTCCAGCTTCTTGATTTCTTCAGCGATAAACTCCAAGCGCTCCACCACTTGCTTTCTGACCTTCTGCTTGACGGGCCGCGCGTGAGGACAAACGGCAAGCTTGTGCTCAATCACTTTCCTGGGAACACCGGGGATGTCAGACGGTTGCCATGCAAACACGTCGACATTCGCCCGCAGGAAAGCAACGAGTGCGCTTTCCTATTTAGGATCGAGCGTAGCACTGATGGTGAAGGTACCACCAGTGCCGTCCTCCTTGGCGGACACCTTCCTGGTTGTGGGTGGAGCTGCCATGGCCTTCTTGCACTTGCCGGTGGAGCTCGATGGTGCATCCTCGACGGCAGCGCAGCACTCCGAGGAGGTGCGTTTGCCGGAGTGGGCCCCAGAGCTCTTGCCGGACTTGGTCTTGTTCTTCCCCCCGGGAGCTTCAGCGGCAAGTGTCTTGCTATCTGTTGCGGCTGCTGCGTCCCGGTAAATCTTGTCGGCACAGATAAGCGCGTCCTTCTTGTCGCCGGGGACAGAGATGACGCTTATCGGGCCTGGCATCTTGAGCATGTTATAGGCATAATGAGAGGCTGCCATGAACTTGGCGAGCGCTGGACGGCCAAGTATCCCATTGTAAGGCAATGGGATATCGGCAACGTCAAAGGTGATCCTCTCAGTCCTGAAGTTGAGCTCTCCGCCAAAAGTCACTTGCAGTGTGATTTTCCCCTTCGGCTTGCTCCTTCTCGGGTTGATCCCTTGGAACGTGCCGGTTTCTTCAAGCTCGCTGTCGGGGATCTGTAGTTTCCGGACCACAGCAGAGGAGATCAGGTTCAGGCCGGCCCCGCCGTCAACTAGCATCTTGGTGACTTTGAGGTTGCGGATGGATGGTGAAACCAACATCGGCAAACACCCGACCGCCGTTGTGCGGTCAGGGTGATCCTCAATGTCGAAGATGATGGGCGTGCTGGACCACTTCAGAAGTTTGCGCGACTCGACGGGTGGCTTTGCTGCATTAACTTCCCGCACCCATTGTTTGAGTTGGCGGTGGGAAGTATGCAGAGAGGCACCTCCATCGACGCACAGAACTTCTGTGGCCTTCTGGAACTCCTGCTCGCTGTTGTCCCCGTCGTCCATGTCTTCGTCGTCGTCTTGGTCTTCGTCCTTGTCGCGGCCGCGGGGAGGTCTGTCTCCTTGCCGCTGCTTGGCCTTGCCGTGGCGTCCTCCCTGGCCATTGAATGGCCGCTTCTTGCCGGACTCTCCACCACCTCCCTGGGCCTTCTCCTTGTCGCGTCGCTCGTACTCAGCTTTTTGCTGCTCGACGAGGTACTCGACCCTTTTGCAGTTCTGGAGGTCATGGCCCTTGGTGCGGTGGATCTTGCAGTACTGCTTGTCGGAGCCGTCCTGCTTGTCGGCGGCCTCCACAGCGGCAGCTTCCTTGCCGGAGCCACCAGCCTGGGCTTTCTTGGCGCCAGCCTCCTTGCCGGACTGCTCGACGACCAGTACTTCTTTGCTCTTCTTTTTTTTTTGTTCCGCCGCCGGTTCTTCCTTGCCGGGGCGGCATCCTCACTATCTGTTCCCCCTGCTCCAGTATCCTCTCCGGGGAGTCTCCTCCCCTCCTCAGCGCGTGCGCACTTGTCGGCCAGGGCATAAAGCTCAATGACGTCTCAGATCTTGCACATCGCCATTTCCTCCCTCATCCTGCGGTTACGCACGTTCTGGTGGAACGCGCTAATAACCGCGGCAGGGTGGACATCTGGGATGTTGTGCTGGACGCGGCTGAATCTTTGGATGTACTTTCGCAGGGACTCTCCTTCCTTCTGGGCGAGTATATGAAGATCACTCTCCTGGCCATGGGGCTTGTGGCCGCCCGTGAAGGCGACGACAAACTGATGGCACAGGTCGGCCCAAGAAGAGATGGAGTTTTCCGGCAAGTGCATGAGCCAAGATCTGACGTTTGGCTTAAGCACAAGCGGGAAGTAGTTTGCTAGTATCTTCTCGTCTCGTCCCCCGGCAGCCTGCACCGCGATGGTGTAGATGCTGAGAAATTCTGACGGATGTGTCTTGTCGTCGTACTTCTCGGGTACGTCGGGCTTGAAGTTCTTCATGCTGGGCCACTGGACTTGCCGCAGCTCACGGGTGAACGCAGGACAACCCGCCGCGTACGGCAAGTCGCATGGTTCTCCGGGCGCGAGCATGTCGACAGCGGGCCCAGCGCGCTGGTCGGATTGTCGCCGCGCTTCTCTTCGACGCTCGATGCGAGTTCGAGCGTCTTCTTGTCGTCTGTCGTCAAGGACTTGGCGTTAATCGCGGCAAGCTCGTGGATCCGACGACGCCGTGGAGTCGTCGTCGATGTTGATCCGGTGAGTCGGCGATTTCGGCCTTCGAGGTGGGGAGTGCACGGTAGTTGCACCCCCGCGGTCTTGTCGCCATCAGCCCGCGCCAGGCTAACTTGCCGCGACCGCGACGTCGTCGGCTGCTGCGGAGTGTCGTTATTGGCGAAGGCGATGAGGCTCTGGATGGTGGCCCTCCAGTCTTCGGCCTTGTCCGCCGCTGGAGGGAAGTCGAGGAGCAGTTGAGCTCGAGCTACAGCTTCTGCTGGGGTGGAGGGTAGCGGTGGCGAGCGGTGCGAGGAGCGAGATATGCTCGGACTTCTAACTGCGTTAGAAGGAGCAGGGTCTCGTCCCGGCGACCGCGCCTTGCTCGTACCGGCATGTTGGCATTGAGTGTCCCGCGACCCGCCAGTTTGACCTTGTCCCAACAAGCGTATGGCACCTTGTGTACCACGTCGCTGCCGGTCCGGCACCTCCTGAGAGGGGCGCGGTGCGTGCACGGACGCCGAGGTCTTGGAGTGCGCCCGGTCGTCCGTCTTGTCCTTGGACTTGGCGGCGCCGTGAGTTTCCTCGCCGGCGTCCGCCCTTCCGTCATCGTCTACCCCACCGACCGTTGGGTCCGGTGGTGGCGGGATCGACGCAGACGGGCCTGCTACCTCCGAACCCTTCTTCTTCGGCGGCATGTCGATGAAGTCGATGAAGTTGATGAAGTTGCTGAAGATTTCGCCCGCGCGAACGCCGGATCAGGTTCACACAACGTCGACGCCCCCCTACCTAGCGCGCCAAAGATCTCAGGGAAACTGATCGCCCACGAACACCTATGGGACCGGAGCCCCTTTTCGGTACGGCAAGGGAGCGGAGGGTGCACGAAGAGCGGATCGAGGCGAACACGCGAGCAGTTTACCCAGGTTCGGGCCACACGGATGCGTAAAACCCTACTCCTGCCTTGGTTTGTATTGCGTTCTTGGCTCGGGAGCGAGAAGAGCTACAGTACTTATCGCTAGCAACACCGAGCGTGAGAGTGATCGAAAATCGGAACCTCCTCTATGTTGCGCATGGGCCTCCTTTTATAGGTCAAAGGGGTCACCGACAGGTGGCAACGCAGTCGAGGGTAGAAATGTAAAAATGGTGGTAGTTGGAACAGTGTATGCATAGTGCTCTATACCTAACCCTGACAGCAGGGGACAAGGGCATTGAATGCCCGTCGCCGTCGCCCCAAACAGTGCAAAAAGTGTCCGTCAGGGCATCTCCGTCCGCCACGATGGTGGCCTTGTCACCGCAGCTCGCCACCGTGTACCCCAGGCTGCACAGCCTTCCGCCACGTGCGCCTGGAAGGGTCCCAGGGCGACGCGTGGGCGGATGAGCTGGAGCGTGGGCACTTAGTGGGAGTTCGCCGCGGCAAGCGCCTTGCCGCGGCTGTTATCTTGTCGCGCCCGGAAGCTTGTCGCTCTCTGGGCCTTGCCGGGGCGCGCGGCGCGTCACGGCAAGTTTCATGAAATGCCATGTTTGGCCTTCCCGGCAAGCTCCTCTTGCCAGGGTCTTGTGCAAAAGAAGTGGTCTTGAGCCTGGGGCGGTCTTCCCGGCAAGCTCCTCTTGCCGGGGCCTTGTCTCTTTAACTTGAATACTTTGTTCTTGAATGGCTCTAAAGGAAACACAGTGGGCCTTGGCGGACGCGTGGCAAGCCCTGCCACGGGACGCTGCGACTGCCCGTGCACAAGTTCGGGATACTAAGGTACCCCTACTTTAGTACACCGACATCATTGTTTGAACCTGAACATGTGAATTGGTTGCTACTTTAAACATGAGAAATTTTATAAGAAGGATTTGTTGTTATGATGCTAGGAAAAGTGATTGAAATTGGCATTGATCAAACTTGTGCACTTTGCTAGCATTTACACTTCATAAATTATTTCTTTTATCATTTACCTACTCGAGGACGAGTAGGAATTAAGCTTGGGGATGATGATACGTCTCCAACGTATCTATAATTTATGAAGTATTCATGCCATGTTCATAACAATTTTATATGGTTTTGGTATGATTTGCATGGACTAACCCGAACTGACATTGTTTTCAGCATAACTACCATGGTGTTGTTTTTTGTGCATAAATGAAAGTTCTCCAAATGAGCTGAAACTTTTTGACGATTTTTCATGGAACAAAAGAGACCCTCGAAGCTTTGTGGGAGGGCCAAAAGAGCCACAAGGAGGGCACAACCCACCAGGGTGTGCCTGGTGGGCATGGCTCGCCCCGGTGGGTTGTGCTCACCTCGAGGCCCTTCCGGACGTGAGACCGGCGCCAAAAATTCCTATAAATGGAGAAACCATCAAACATAACCCTAGATCAGAAGTTCCGCTGCCGCAGGCCTCTGTAGCCATTGAAAACCAAACTAGACCCTTTTCGGCACTCTGCCGGAGGGGGAAATCTTCACCGGTGGCTATCTTCATCATCCCGGCGGCCACCATGATGAGGAGGGAGTAGTCCACCCTCGGGGCTGAGGGTTTTTACAAGTAGTTATGTGATTAATCTCTCTCTCTCTCTCTCCAACGTATCCATCCAAAGTATTCTTAATGCCATAGTGTTCATCTTATACATATGAATTTGTATTGAAAATGTGGCGTGGATACCGTGAAATAAGAAATCCACATTAGAATTGGAGATCGCTATGTGACAAACACACTCTAATTCAAAGAACTCCTCATTAATTAATTAATAGTATGTCATTTAGAAGGACTAATTATTTGCAAGGAAAACATAGGCATGGTAATACATACAGATTCGTTTGTCAATTAAAGAAGATTCAATTGCATCCACTAATGTAGGCGCACCACGCACACCAGCAGGGTCGTGACGTGGTGGTTGCGTGTGTCGTATGATTGCTAGCACCCACCCCCTCCCACCCCCACCCACCCAAAAGAACAATGATGACAAAAAAGTTCATGCTTCCATGTTTTGGATTGAAATATCTGGCGGCCCCAATTCCAGCCCTGCAAAACCTCCCTTCTCCCCCGCCCCTTCGGTGCCCAGAGCGCTCAAATCCCTAATTTTCCGCCAACCCAAGCAAAATTTGAATCGCCCCTCGTCTCGTCTCTTTCCCCACCTTTGTATCGGACGACGACGACCAAGACGACGACTGCATTTCACCACCGCACCGGAGCTACCTCATCTACGCCCTCGCCCACCGCACCGACTTCCACCGCATCAGGTGCACTTCACCGACGCAGTCTCCCACCTCACCGAGGCTACTTCACCGAGCACATCATCGAACCTCCACCCCCTGAGGTAGTTGGTGCTTCACCAACGGCCTCGTCCACTACATCATAGTGCTTTGTTGCCGCTCAAGATCTACATCTGTACGCGACCAGCCAACGCCAGCGCATAACCCTCAATGGCTGTGAAGTTACCTGCACTCTAGGCCACCATGCTGAAGAGGGAGTAGTCCACCGTCGGGGCTGAGGGTTTGTACCAGTAGCTATGTGTTTAATCTCTCTCTCTCGCGTGATCTCGAGATGTCACGATCTTGATATATCATGGGCTTTGTTAACATAAATGGATCATATGATGTTTCTCCCCTCTCTACTCTTGTTGTGATGAATTGAATCTTTACCCTTTGAAGTTTTTTCATGTCGGATTGAATGTTCAGATTTGAGAACACATGATGTATGTCTTGTGGTATGAATACTTGAGGTGACAATAGGGTATCATATTGATCCACTTGATGTATGTTATGGCACTCAACTTGTGGATTCCCGCGGTGACATGGGGGTAATCTATGCATAGGGGTTGATGCATGTTTTTATTATATTTTCTCCAATAGAAACTTTGGGGTCTCCTTGTAGTTATTTGTGTGGATTGAATATTATGATCATGAAGTAGTTTGATGCATATCGTAGAATCAACTCATGGATATTTGCGGTGACATTGGAATATCTAGGTGACATTAGAGTTGGTTGATGCGTGTAATATGGTGTAATTTTAGTACGAACTCTTGGTTAGATTGATCAGAAAGAATAGCTTTGTGTTATTTAAGTACGAACTCTAGGATAGATTGATTGAAAAGAATAGCTTTGAGGTGGTTTCGTACCCTACAAACAATTTCTATCTTTTGTTATCCGCTAATAGGAACTTGGGAGTGATTCTTAATTGCACTTTGATGGATAACCATATGATCCAACTATGTTAGCATTGTTGAGAGATTGCACTAGCCAAAGTACGGACCCTAGGCCTTGTTTCTAAGCATTGCAATACCGTTTGTGCTCCATTTTATCACTTGCCACCTTGCTGTTTTTATTGGTAATATTACAAAATTCAATATCTACTATCCATATTATACTTGTATCACCATCTCTTCGCTGAACTAGTGCACCTATACAATTTCTCATTGTATTTGGTGTGTTGGGAACACAAGAGACTCTTTCTTATTTGGTTGCATGGTTGTTTGAGAGAGACCATCTTCATCCTACACCTCCGACGGATTGATAAACCTTAGGTCATCCACTTGAGGGAAATTTGCTACTGTCCTACAAAACTCTGTGCCCGGAGGCCCAACACGAGTCTACAAGAACAAGTTGTGTAGTAGACATCACACATCCAAGCAAGTGGTAACATGGACCTATACATGGAACATCCCAAGAGCACGCAGAGCTGCAGTGAGCATGTACAACAAGTTAGTATAAGCCCTTGCATTTCATTTAATTCATACTGGCCTGCGTGTATGATTTGTGTGTAGTAGCGGATCCACAAATTCAAGTTACTAGGGGGAAATTTAACTTAAAAATACTAACATACCAATTAGCATGTCTCAAGGGATTGAGACACGCACTAACATGCCTCATGCGTAAAGGGAGCCCACCTCTAAGGGTGGAACCTTTACTATAGAGGAAGACATACGAGTTGTCTTAGGTTAGTCTAATGTGCCAAAACGTTAGTCAAACCACCTAGGTTGTGTTTGTTCTGGAGAGTTCAGCTAGTCCGAGTGATCTGGGTTATCCTACGTTTTATCCCTGTTTCGATCTTTTTTTTTTCAACTATAGGGGTTTTGTAGCAGCCTGGCAACATCTGTGTGACAGAGAGTCATATTAAGGATATAATAATGCTTTCCCTGTGAACCCCTAGCAGAAAAAGTAGGAAAATTGACTGAAATTGTTGGATAAGTGGATTTGTAGTATCTCAACAACCAGAGCTGCGAATATTCCATCATCCAAACTAAGCTTCCTCAGATCCTAACCCATTGGTCATTATTGAGCCTCGTGACTCCGGCTGTGTTGATATTCTCGTATTACCTATTATCATACTATCTATCTGGTTATTGCTTTATGTGTTGATTGGTATTGAACTCAAAAAAGTTTAAGTAGAAGTGATTTCTTCCTCATTAGCTCCATTTTGATTATCATTTGCATCTTGTGAAGACAGCACTGCCTACACGCGAATTAGCTTCCGAGGTCGAGCAGTCTCAATTTCACTACAGGATTTGCGAATGAATGTTGGGCTGGGCCACCTTAAATGGCGTGACCTTGCACTCTGGAAATCAACATAACTTGAGAAATGTGAAGGTACATGCCCTTTGAAAACCAGCTAACTATCCAAAGTACTTCCAGATTATAAACCACTAGATGATGTATGCACCATAAAACACAAAACACAACATGGTGAACAAGGACTACCAACATGGACTATACCTGCTTGAATTATTCGTTCTCTCGCCGAAAATATCCAAGTCTAATTGCACGTATAAGCAATGCACAAACTGCATATCAATATATATATATATATATATATATATATATATATATATATATATATATATATATATATATATATATATATATATATATATATATATATATATATATATATATATATATATATATATATATATATATATATATATATATATATATATATATATATATATATATACAGCCGGTCTATTCTCATAACATTATGAGAATAATATTCTCATAACAGTTCCGAACTGCATTGCAAAATTGCATTGGAGAGCTAAATGCACCGCACCACAGAGACCAGCGAACTTCATGTTGAAAAAACTGTACGTGTTGTTTTTTCTGTACCTTTTTTGCTCTAGTTTTTTAACCATTTATCGGAATTATGCGTGTAATATACCCTTGAAAAGCTATGGAGTAGACGCATCTTCGCCATGTGAACACTTTTCCAAATTCATCATAGTTTAAGAGCAGTTTCGAAAATCGTGCGGCTCACAACGAATAGCAGCGAGCGTTTTTTGGCGTTTTTTTCTAAACCGCTCGTCGGAACGAAACATATGATACACCGTTGGAAAGGTATCGTCGCCACGCATCTTTTTTGTATCTATTATTTTTTCTAATTCGCTACAGTTTAAGAGCAGTTTTTAATTTACTAAATCGCGCAATTGTGTTTTTCGATTTTTTTCAAATTTTCGGTACTGTTTTCACTCTAGTTTTTTAACCATTTGTCGGAACAAGGCGTGTAATATACCGTTGGAAAGCTACGAACGAGGCGCAACTTTCATATGTTGAAATGTTTTTGAGATTCTTTACGGTTTTTAGTTAAATTTGAAAGTCGTGCGGCTGGCTACGAACTGCAGCGCGTTGAGAAGTGTTTGAGAAGTGAGCTGCTTTCCGATGTGTGTTTTGTTTTTTAATCACGAAGTGAACCGCATTACTCTTTTTGTGTTGTTTTTTGCGCGAGTTGAGAAGTGTTTTGAGAAGTGAGCTGCTTTCCGATGTGTGTTTTGTTTTTTGATCACGAAGTGAACCGCATTACTCTTTTTGTGTTGTTTTGGTAACAATTTTTTTTTGAGATTCCGCTTTTTTTTTTTTTTTGCA